>OX387345.1:20187500-20735000 GCA_947563465.1 Archips xylosteana | reverse complement strand
TTTCACTCTACAGTTAAGGGGCAAAACGTCATACTTGATTGACAATTGTGTTGTTACGACAAAGTACAAAAGTGACCAGCTACTTTTGATGTTGACCGTACGTACTACGCTTGGTGGTAGAAACGTAGCTTTTAAGCAGCTATATAGGTAGGTAACATAGAAAGGCTCTTCTTGCATGTTTGTATTGTTTTTACTAATTTTATGATGCCAAGATGTTTATAAAATATACGGACACAATGAAAGAGTAGTTTTTTTTTTAGTTATAAGTCCTTTTTTAATAATTGAGATAAAATTAAAAGTTTTTTCGGAGTACTTATCAAGTTTACTTGAAAAATAGAACTTCTGAGTTAAAAACAAGGATGATATAGTCTATAATTATGATCCTTGGTTCAAACCTAAAAAACATATAAAAAGCTTTTGATAATAAAATTTTACTTTATACCAATTGGAATAAAATATTGTACCAAAATTAGTGTTAATCCGTGGTTAATCCTATAAGATTGACCATTTTTATACATTAGTGGGAGGTTTCAGCATAATTATTTAGAGTTAAGACTATGCTCCTAATTGTTGCAATCATTCAGAAAAGGCCTTATCAACATGGCCTTATCCTTATTACTCTTACATAAAAGACTAATTAACAGGCAACAAAGTATTAAAATAGCAATATGGATTTTTCGTAAATGTACTATATTGATAGTTGAAATTACCGTATCTCCAATTTAAGACAGCAAACCTTAAAACATAAAACCCTTGGGGGACAAGAAGATTTCGCCTTCAATTCCTGTTTTCCTGGTATTTTTCCCCGGGACGCGGAAGCCTTTTTCTTAGCAGGGGCGCTACAGGTTGGTTGGGAAATGAACCTACGAGCTTCGTAGCGCCCAATAAAATTATGTATAACTGCCGAAAGATGTCGCTTTGATAAAAGTAATAAATATGAGAGTTAAATTCTACTATTTTTACTAATATTATGAATGCGTTATTTTGTGTGTGTGTGTGTGGTTTTTTTATGTTTGTTACGCTTTCACGCTAATTTGGTTGGGTGGATTTGAATGCATTTGGTATGGAGATAACCGTAATCTTGAAAGAAATGCCTGAGTTTTGCAATACAAGCGTAAAAAATTTAGAAATATGAAATTTTAAATTTTTGTTTGCCGTCCAATGTACGTAAATGAAGACCACAATGCAAATTACTTACATAGGTTTTGTGTTTAATTCAGAAGAAATAAATTAGCTGCTTAGGTTTTAATTAACAATAAAAATTAGGCAAGTGCTGAGTCTTAACACACAAAGCGAGAGAAATCAAATTATTGCCACGCTATTATGAAAACTCGACTATGAGGGTCTGGGTTCAAATCCCGGTTCGCACATCTGAGTTTTACGGAATGTGCGAAATTACATTTGAAATTTACGACAAGCTTTACGATGAAGGAAAACATCGTAAGGGAACCTGCATACCTACACCTGCGAAGATATTCAATGGTGTGTGTGAAATTCCCAATCAGCACTGGGCCCACGTCAAAACTTCAACTCAAGTCCTCTCATTCTGCGAGGAGGCATGTGCCCTGCAGTGGGACGTATATAGGCTGGGGTGATGAAATGCGAGTGCGACACACCAAACGAGAGTATGTTGTTTTCGAAATCAAATTATTGCCACGCTATTCGGAAAACTTGAACTACTGTTGAAAATGTATCTGGTACAATATGTTAGTTGAAAGAAAAATATAGTTATAAAGGCAAGTAGATTTTAAGGCTATAGGTGTAAGAAATTAAAAAAATTGGTTGACTTTGAAAACGATGCACCGTATAAGTAAATAAAACTCAAAACAACAAAAACTGGTTAACACGACTTTCTGTCATAAAATTAAATCAGGATGGTATATGGAAAAACACGCATCACGTGATTGGTGGAACTGGGTTTGTTTTAGTGTTCAAGTTTCAGTATATTTAAAAAACATATAATTATAGGTAATACTGAAAATAATTACATAAATCACGTTTGATGGTAATAAAAATAAATCTCATGGTGAAATTTAATTAGAATTCCAAAATTCTCTCGAATTTCTATACGAAGTCATTAAAAGTTAGCGGTGAAGTTCTTATCAGGGGCCCCAGTGGTTAAAAGTTTTTGCTCTACCTTACGAAATATTGTCGTCGTCGTGTATACTTAATACTTTTAAGACAAGTGATTTTTCATACAATAAACATCTATGATAAATGTAGCTGTTTCCCGCAAAGGAGGGTGAGAAAATTAGCCCATATGACCTATAAAGACAAGTGAAGCTTATTCTAAGTTCTAAAACTTTTACTGTAGCAGGTAGTCCAAAAATTTATCTAGTCAGACAACTATGACATCGGAGCTTTCAAGAAAAGGGTTTATACTTTCTTTAAAGGCCGGCAACAGATTGGTGACTCTCTTAGAGTTGTTGATATTTGGTAGCTACTCTAAAGATGAGCTCTGGTTGAGTTCGAAACACTGGTTGAGTTAGCGGTGATAGCTGGGTTTGTGTGATTTGTATGTGTTCGTACAGTGTGGAGGTGGATGAACACGCATTTCTTACATAAACGTAACTATCATAAGGTCACGGGTAAGCAAAGTAATTGTTTCAGTTCATCATAAAATTCTAATTAAGCAGTCTTCAACATAAGTTTCTCCACATTTACATAATCAAACATTGTGGTTACATCAAAACTTATGTTACCGACTGCACGCAAATTTAACCATTCATTCAACCCGCGGCAAGCATGGCAAACGTTATAAACGCTATAAAGTTGCATTTTATTGCACTACACACACTTTAGTGTTTAATTAGCACATTAAGGTCGTTGGAATGCAAATAAGACTATACGAATGTATAATGCTTTGGGATTCCAACGGCATAATTCTTGAATGATTTTCTAAATTTATCAAATTCTGCCATCATAATGAAAAAAAGATGTATGTGACATTTTTTTTCAAATTCGAACTAAATCCATATTAGGAATGCATATTTTGTACAAGAAGAAAATTCAAAAAGATGTTGTTACAGGGAGGTCTTTTTTGAGATCGTTAACCTATAAAGGGTTAAAAATGTTACCGTAACTTTTTCTCATTTCTAACACGGACGAAGCCACGAGATAAAGCTAGTAGTAAAACTTACTTACTTACTTACTTTCGCTGGCTCAGCGACCCGAAGTGGATCTTGGCCTCCGACATCAAAGTGCGCCATTCCTTCCTGCTCTGTGCCAAGTCTGACCAATCGGACACGTCCAGCACTTTCAGATCTTTAGCAACTTCATCTTTCCACCGGTATCTTGGTCGACCCACTGGACGCCTTCCGGAAGGTCGCCCAAGATACGCTCTTTGGGCAGCACGATCCTCTCCCATTCTTTCCACATGCCCCAGCCATCGAAGTCGGGCAGCCTTTATTTCCCCGATGATATTCGGCTCAGAGTAGTAAAACTAAAGCTAGCAAATTTGCTTGGGATTTGAGCTTAGTGATACGCTCTGAAAGCTTGCGTACTCAAACAAAAATTTGTCGTATCACCCAGGGAATGAAGAATGAACGAAAAATCATCCACGTACAAAACCCAAGTAGTTACCAGAAAATTGAATGCGTTCCTCGATAGGCGATAAGGTATAAACACATAAACATAAACACCCGAGTCATTCGGACTCCTCAGCTTAGAGCATTAAGCCAACAGGAGAGGTCACCTATGGGCCCGTCATCTCTACCAAAAGCTGACGATCGGTCATAATACTTTACCTTTTATTATTGTGGCAGTGGGTGCGTTAGTAGGTATTTGAGTTTAATTTTCTGCTGTGCTATTTGGCTTAGTAATTGTTAATATGACGTTTGTTCATAGAGCTAGTTGATGTAATTAACCTTATTGCTACGTCCCCTTGAGGCATCATGTTTATACAATTATTGTAATATGAATAATCAACTTATTATTTATTTATTAGCCTATGACTGTGTCCCATTGCTGGGCAAAGGCCACTCCTTTTAATTAACTTATATTAAAAGGAATAAAAACGTCACGGGAGCTAAAGGTATGACGCTCATACATGTATGAAAAGGTATAATATTTATTTTTCCAGCTCATGGACCAGAACTCGTGCTAAGTGCACGAGTCTTAGCACGAGTTCTGGTTCCTTACAAATTTCTAGGTATTTCAAAATACACGCAACAAACATTATTGTATAAATTTCAACTCTCTACTTACGAGTATCACGGTTTTGAGATACAAATTTAAATTCAAATTATTTATTTCAAGTAATCAAATAACTCATATTCAAAAATAAAATAATAATACAAAATCAAAATCAATAGAATAAAATTAACAATCATAAAATTATAATTAATACTTACGTTCTACCTTACTTACTACGCCGTGTGTGTTATACACAGTCCTATGACAGACAGAAAGGCGGCCAGTGTAGCGACATTAATAGGGATGTTTGTCACCCTTCGGCACATAAAAAAAACAAATCCTAAAAAGCCTACATTTTATTGGAAAAAACTATAATTTTTAAAATCTATTTTTTTTTTAATTTATTTAGGAAACAAACAGTCACATTTCAACATAAATCAGATAAAGTAACAACAAACAGACCTATAGTTCCATAAAAAATAAACGAAAACAAATCAACAAATCGAAACAAGGTAGGTGTTAGGCACCTTCTTAAACATCTTAGGTATCTGTCACGCATACAAGGACTGAAAACATCGGTAGGTATATAATACATGCATGAAATGGTAGGGAATTTCGAATATGGTGTACGAAATCAATTTAAAATATTAACACTACGGTAGTTACATTAAAGTTTACATGCAAATAATGTTTGTTGATGGTTACTTAGACGAAACAGTATATTTATTAAGAAAATATTGAACTTCGCAGAATGCTAGTGTATTTACCAGATGATAGTGAAAAAATATCTAAATATAATATCTATAAAGACCCGAAAAAAGTTTGTGCATTGCAGGATAATGGAATAATTTGTAAAGGGTATTTTCAAGTGAGAATTTTTCAATTCCTCTCATTACGTATTAACGTATTAATTCCGTGCATTAAGAATGCGTCAGCCTCCTCTGACTGAATGTCTAGAGACATGGTACGTGGCATGTCACCTCCTTTCGGTTTAATGCTCTAAACCCCCGGGCAATGGACTATCTCGGGATTTCCAGATAAGTTGCGGGACTTGCGGGTCGTTGTTTTCTTACACCGGGATTCCCGGACAGGGGTGGGTGGCTTTAAACATGACCGTCGAGATTATTCCGGGGTATTGGAATGGTGATAAAAGATCGGGATCTTTTTCGATTTATCTTTGAAAATAAGCCATTTTAGTATTACGCTGTCGAGTTTTGAGTTCGTGTGTTTTGTAATTAAGGTTGAATGACATTGAATGGTCTCCAGAGAATCAGGTGGCACTGCACTGAGCATTTTACTAAGTAAATTTAATATCATCAGCATAAATATACAGAGAGGTCATGAAACTATAACGGATCAACATACTTATAAAGATAAATACATATTAAACACCCAAGACTCGAGCACAAACATTCGTATTTTTCACACAAATTTTAATATCTGCCCCGGCCGGGAATTGAACCCGGGACCTCAAGCTTCCTAATTAGGGTCTCTAACCACTAGGCCATCAGGTCGTCAAAATGAATCGCCAAACTTGTTGCTAAGCGCTAAACTCGAGAACCACACATAATTATTTTTTGTTGTGTTCATAATAAAGGACAAGGTTTTGTGAAAACAACTTTAGAGGGGGCGAAGCCGCGGGCATCAGTTAGTTTATAATATTAGTAGAATAGGTTAGAATCCCAGCTCAGCCCTCCATTCTGAGAGGAGGCCTGTGCTCTGCAGTGGGATGTATATAGGCTGGAATGATGATGATGATGATGAGGATACAATTTGATTTAAAACCGTGGTGGCCTAGTGGTTTAACCTATAGTCTTTTAAGCAGAGGGTCGTGGGTTCGAGTCCGGGCTAGCACCTCTGAGTTTTCGGAATTTATGTGCGAAATTACATTTGTAGTTTACCATGAGCTTTACGGTGAAGGAAAAGATCATGAGGAAACCCGCATACACCTTGAACGACCTTGAACGACCGCTTTAGCCTACTTGGTAGTGACCCTGCCTACGAAGCAAGAGGTCCTGGGTTCGAATCCCGGTAAGGGCATTTATTTGTGTGATGAGCACGAATATTTGTTCCTGAGTTATGGATGTTTTCTATGTATTTAAGTATTTATTTATCTATATAAGTATGTTTATCGTCGTCTAGTACCCATAGTACAAGCTTTGCTTAGTTTGGGACTAGGTCGATTTGTGTAAGATTGTCCCCTAATATTTATTTATTTATTTATTTATTACCTAAGAAGAAATTCAATGGTGTGTGAAAAACCCAGTCCGCACTTGGCTCGCGTGGGAACTACGGTCCAAGCCCTCTCATTCTGAGAGGAAGCCTGTGCCCTGCAGGCTGGGATGATGAGGTTAGAATTTATTATATCGATATCGTCGACATCAACATCATTTTTCAATTCTTATTGCTATTTACGTGTGTACTCCCTCTATGTGGGCTTTTTCGTTTTAAAATACGGTACTTAAACTTAGATAAAGTCAGCAGAGAGATCTATTGTCCAACAAAAGTGCTTTGAGATGTTTTATTTTTGTTTTTTCTTGGCACTTC
Source organism: Archips xylosteana (assembly GCA_947563465.1). Classification (NCBI taxonomy): domain Eukaryota; kingdom Metazoa; phylum Arthropoda; class Insecta; order Lepidoptera; family Tortricidae; genus Archips; species Archips xylosteana. Next base: position 20,728,319 of record OX387345.1, on the reverse strand, counting down.
TTGCTCAAAGCGTTTCCTTTCTAGATTTTTTAAATCTCGCTTTTTCCAAGACCGCTTGGCTGAAGACATTTATCGCTTTTTATTCTACTATAGAAAATAAAGATTGTTGAAAAATGGTATTAAAATAAACTGAAAAATGTAAAGTCACGTACTTTAATTGTTGAGCCACTTCCCAACTGTTCGTATTTTAGCCGTGTAATGCAAATCAGGATATACGAATATAAAACAAATAAATAAATATCACGGGACAATTCACACCAATCGAACTAGTCCCAAACTAAGCAAAGCTTGTACTATGGGTACTAGACAACGGATAAACATACTTATATAGATAAATACATACTTAAATACATATTAAACATCCAAGACTCGAGCACAAACATTCATATTTTTCACACAAATATCTGCCCCAACCGGGAATCGAACCCAGGACCTCAAGCTTCGTAGTCAGGTTCTCTAACAACTAGGCTATTCGGTCGTCTTGTATATTTTTATTTTATAATTTATAATTTTATTTAATCAGACAACAAGGATCCATATAATAATAATAATATTAGTATTTCACTTATGACTATGTTAGTATACATATTGGACAAGTGACATTGTGTTTTTAATTAAATTTTGCATAAAAGAGCACTCATCTCTCACAGCTGTCGTCTTCAGGAGGCTGTTAGTGCTGCCGCGTATTCTTATCAGCTCCGTATATACGTCGTATATACGTGGCTAAATACGATTTGCATTATGACATTTATGACCGTTGGTAGAATGAGCACACACACACACTATTTATGAATTTCAATGTTTAAATACAAAGATAGTTAAATATTTATGACAGAATTAAGTAACTCTACGGCATTTTTTACCCCAACATTGAAGTCCTTAAGGTTTAAAAGCTCATCAAAACACGCTCATCCAAACCAAAGCTGCATTTTTAACCGTCAACTTCAGCTTTCAAAGCAAACGCAGGAGATGTTGTAAATGGCTGTACAAAAGGCGAATATCCTCGCGGTTTGGTTTGCCTCTATTCAGCCTCTTTGAAAGCTTGTCTGTGAGCTAGAGTGAGCTTTTCGAAAACCTTCGAGGAAAGAGAAAATGAAGCTTTAGAATTGCATCCGATTTAATAGACTTCTCCACGTTGTGTGGAGCTGTTTTATATGTATATCTGTTGAACGGTAAAGTTATTAACGATATAAGTTTAGAATTTTTCGTTTCCATTATTTAATTTTATTTAAAACTAGCTGATGCCCGCAGCTTCGCTCCCGTTGCATTTTTTCTTAAATTTATTTCAACATATGAACCTTCTCCTGACAATAACAAACGCAACAAAAAAAGAATTATCCAATTTGGAGCAGTCGATCGGAAGTTATGCGCGTACAAACATTTCGGTGATTCATTTTTTTTATATGTATAGATGTTAATAATAAGTTTCAGTCAAATCAATCCCTCTAACTCTTCCGTACCGGGTTGAAACGATCGTGACGTTTTAGTGGCAATTAAATTTAAACTTTATTATCATCAGTTTGGGAATTCTAAATTTAAAAATAATATAAGTTCATTTCACAAGGTCCATTATCCTGTCCGATATGCTCAAGAACATTTAAGGCCAAAATTGGCTACAACAGTCACATGCGAGCACACCAACGCGCGGACCAATGAGGCGCCAGCTGCTGAGCCTGTCCAGCAATAGCTGTAGCCGAAATCGGCTCGGACAGTATTATTATTATTATCGTAACACTTTTCATACTTAGTTGGGTTCGAAAGGGCTAAAACATTTCATGTAAATTACCCACTCTTTCTTTCTTCATAATTCTTTCAACTTGTTAGCCAAACACACTGCTGTGTATTTTGATGTTTATTTAAACTAAAATACCAGTAAAACGGTACAGATCAAGTAACTGACTTTACTTTTAAGCGGGTAAAATTAAGTAAAAAGTATTAAAATATTTTTTACTACTAGCCGTTGCCCGCAACTCCGTCTCTAAAGAATTCGTTTATAGCTATTCCGCGGGAACTAATGCATTTTTCCGGGATAATAATAACTATCCTAGCGCGCGTAGTCAAATCCTTATCTCTATTGGTGCGAGCCGGCCCGGCCGGCCGCAGCTCGGTGGCAGGGATGGCCGCATATCGTTGCATTTTTTGTTTTTTGTTATGTGGGTATGCATTAGAATAAGTATTTATACTTTATAACGTTGATTTGAATGTATTTGCAGATATGTGTCGTTATTCTAACTTTTGGTGTATTGTTTTATTAAATTACTAGTCTTCCGTCCGCGGCTTCGCCCGCGATGGATTAGTTTTCCCGTAGGAAAAGGTATTTTCCCGAGGTAAAAAATAGTTTGTGTCAATCAGTGATAATGTAGCTTTATAACGGCAAAAGAATTTTCGAAATCGGCTCAGTAGTTTTAAAGTATATTCTTTGCACACAGGAATGCAAATGTTTCCTCTTTATACCTAATATCAGCGTAGATTAAATCATTAATTATTAAGCATGCGCTCACCGATTTATATTGTACTTAATTTAAAATAAGTTTGTCTCATGTAAGTGAATATGTATTCTTATTAAACAAGGAAGATGCGAGGTAGCCGTCCACGCCTTGCGTACATACCTCTCCAACGAACCATGTGATGCACTGGTCAAAATTGATGTCAAAAATGCTTTCAACTCTGTAAATAGAGACACCTTGCTGACAGAAGTAAAAAATAATGTCCCTGCGTTATACAATTACCTCCTTCATTGTTATGCAGATCCCACTAATCTTATATACCGTGACAATGTTTTATCTTCAGAAGTGGGCTGTCAGCAAGGTGATCCTCTCGGGCCGGCAATCTTCAGTTTGGCTATTAACCCTGTTATTCAAAATTTAAAATCAAAATTCAATGTCTGGTATTTAGACGACGGAACCCTAGGTGGTGATCTGGATACCTTACTGTCTGACCTTTCAACCATCAAATCCAAATTTTAAGCAATTGGCTTAGAAATAAATTTTAGCAAGTGCGAACTTTTTGTGCATAATCCTGCCTAAAATTTCATAGATTTAAAAACAAAATTTGATGCACTGACGCCCGACATTAAGATAGTAGACAGATATTCTCTTAGCCTCCGTGGGTATCCTATATTCGAAGAATGCTTCCCGAATTATATTTTAGAATCTATATCTAAATTCAAAAGGTATGAAATTCGTTTGCTTGAAATTAGTCCTCATTTCACGCTGCTGTCCTTTCACTAAATTCAAAATTTCACTGACACAAATGGATGACTTAATCAAAGCAAACCTCGAATCAATTTTGAACATTCAGCTGAGCGAAGAATCCTGGACTCAAGATTCCCTTCCTATTCGCTTTGGTGGGATAGGGATTCGCAAAATTTCTTCTATTTCTGCACCAGCTTTTTTGTCCTCCGCTCATAGCTCGGCAGATCTCATAGGTAAAATTCTGAGTGCTTTCCCTTTAAACTATGAGACTGTGGGCTTGACAGAGGCTAAGAACGCTTGGCCTATTGCCTGTCAGGGAAAGGATTTGCCAGAAAATTTTAAATTTCAATGGTCCTGGGACGACATTCAGTCAAATTTGACATATGAATCCCTTCTGAGCCACAGCACGGGCTCTGATCGTGCCAGACTGTTGGCTGCAGGTACCAAGGAAGCTGGCTACTGGTTGCACGCCTTTCCATCAGCCAACACTGGTACTTTTCTAGAGCCCGACACTCTTAGAATTTTTATCTGCCTGCGCCTCGGAGTAGCAGTTTGCGCACCACATAAATGCCCCTGCGGCTTTGATGTCGACGCGCTGGGACACCACGGCCTTTCATGCCAGAAGAGTGCGGGCCGCTTCTCTAGACACTCTGCTCTCAATGACATTATCCGTCGCTCTCTTGCCACCGTCAATGTGCCTGCGTTACTGGAGCCATCGGGCATCGCCAGAGATGATGGCAAGAGACCAGACGGAATGTCACTGATTCCGTGGAAATTGGGTCGTGTGTTAGTGTGGGACGCTACTTGCGTAGACACACTAGCTCCTTCCCACGTCCGCGGAACAGCAAATCAAGCTGGTGCAGCAGCAGAGGCGGCGGAGGAACTCAAGGCAAATAAATACCTTAGGTCCGTGGGGCCCCAGCGCATAAATACTCTATAAAGAACTTTCGAAAAGGCTCTGTGATACCACAGGGGACCGAAGAGCTGGCAGCTTCCTCGCTCAACGTATCAGCATTGCTGTACAGCGAGGTAATGCTGCCAGTATCTTTGGGTCCATGCCGCGGGGGGAACCATTTATGAATTTTATTTAGTTTTTAGTTTAGTTAGTTTTGCTTTATTTTTAATTATACTGTTAATTTATTTAAATTTAATTTGTAATTAGTACTTCTTATGAGATAATAAAGATCTTTGAACCTATATCCTTCTCAGGGCTTCAAACTATCTCCATACCAAATTTCATTAGTCATTACACTTACATTCATTTAATTTCATTACACTTTCGCATTTGTAATATTAGTAGAGATTTTCCTACAACACTGCTATAGAAAACTAAAGGTTCCGCAACTTTACGCCCCATGGGACCGATAAGCGTGCCACCAAAAATTTTTAAATAAAATGTTCGCAAACTTATTCTCGTCCATCATTCCATGGTATGCTACGCATACAAAACGTCTCGAAACGGCTTCCCTAGCTTTATTGTTCGTATCAGACCCCGGTCACGCTTCTCGAACATTCCAGTGCCAAGGTTATGGTGTCATGTGGCAACTTATAAGTAATTGCGCTTTTACTGCCCCAGTGATGGAAATATGGGAAAAGTTTGGCCCGCTTAAGATATTAATTTAAATATTATATTTATTAAAGCTTAAGGTTTGCCAAAGAGCGATAGAACGCAGCATATTAGGTGTGAAAAGGATAGATAGAATCCGGAACACCACGTTGCGCTCGAAAACACGCATAGTCGCAACAATAGCATGCATTTAGTTAAAATTGGCTAAACTCGCAAGCTGAAGAGTTCCTTTATTCGCACGTGTACATTAAACATTATAAATTCTAGCATAAATTACAGAAAAAATGTTTCTTGTGTGGAGGCCAATCATTTTATTACTATAACTAGCTTTTGCCCGCGGCTTCGCTCGCGTGAACTATGACTATTCCAAAGAACCAAGATATCAAGCAAGCAAGCATACAGGTAAGCAAGCAAGCAGGTCCACAATTGACCGAGAAATCGGTGAACATACCGACATAAAAAAATACATAAAGTGGAATGCATAACCTCCTCCTTTTTTAGAAGTCGGTTAAAGTGCCCTTTGCGGCCTACTTACAGTATAAACTTATGAATTTTGAAATTTTAGCTTTCTACAACCAGTAAAACGCAAAATCCCGTTTTTTCCCGTTCCCGTAAGAATTTCGGGAAATTTTTTCTTAATGCTACCCTACACTCCCCAAGGAACCCACTTGCCAAATTTCAGCTTTCTATGACCAGAAAAACGAAAAATCCCGTTTTTTCCGTTCCCGTGGGAATTTTGGAAAGTCCCCCCCTCTCAATGCTCCTCTGCACTCCCCAAACAACCTACATGCCGAATTTCAGCTTTCTACGACCAGTAAAACGAAAAATCCTGTTTTTTCCCGTTCCCGTGGGAATTTGGGAAAGTCCTCTCTCAATCCAGCTCTACACTCCCCAAGAAACCCACTTGCCAAATTTCAGCTTTCTATGACCAGTAAAACGAAAAATCCCGTTTTTCCCGTTCCCGTGGGAATTTTGGAAAGTCCTCTCTCAATGCTCTTCTACACTCCCCAAACGACCTACATGCCGAATTTCAGCTTTCTACGACCAGTAAAACGAAAAATCCCGTTTTTTCCCGTTCCCGTGAAAATTTGGGAAAGTCCTCTCTCAATGCTCATCTACACTCCCCAAGCAACCTACATGCCGAATTTCGGCTTTCTACGACCAGTAAAACGAAAAATCCCGGTTTTTCCTTATCCCGTGGGAATTTCCGAAAATCCTTAAACCCGTTTTTTACTATTATAATTACCTACTTCTATGTCTAAATTTGAAGAGTCTAGTAATTATAGTTCATAGGATCCCGTTGAACTGAATATATAAATCCCGTTTTTTCCTTATCCCGTGGGAATTTTGAAAAATCCTGAAATTAATGTTTTAAATAATGTAATACCTACTTGTGTATCAAATTTGAAGAGTCTAGTTATTATAGTTACTGAGATAGGGTCACTCGGAATCGAATATATAAATCCCGTTTTATCCCTTTCCCGTGGGAATTCCCGAAAATCCTTCCTTAGTGGATGCCTACATTGTATAAGGTATCTATGTGCAAAATTTCAAGTCTCTAGGTCCAGTGGTTTGGACTGTGCGTTGATATATCAACAGTCATTTACTTTATTTAGATATTTCAACCCCATCGCACCCCATCCAGGGAGATGGTATTTTACGTCTGCCACGTCGGATTTTAAAACCGTTGTTGTTTTCATAACCAGCGACCCGATAAACCATAGAAACAACACCCATGTTGATTTTCAGACTTTGTTACCCCTTTCCCCCCCTTTAGGGGTTGAATTCTCAAAAAACCTGAAACACGTGTTTACTCATTTATCATTAGGAGTACTTCTGTGAAGTTTCGAATAAAATAGTCGAACTAATCTTGTTTCCCCATACAAACTTTGGACCCCCGTTTCACCCCCTTAGGGAGTGAATTTTGAAAAATCCTTTCTTAGTGCACCCCTAGACCTTATAAGGACTCTACATGCCAAATTTGGAATCTCTAGGCCCAGCGGTTTGGGCTGTGCGTTGATATGTCAGTCAGTCAGTCAGTTTCTTCTTTTATATATTAAGACTAGCTTTTGCCCGCGGCTTCGCTCGCGTGTACCATGAGTATTCCAAAGAACCAAGATATCAAGCAAGCAAGCATACAGGCAAGCAAGCAAGCAGGTCCACAATTGACCAAGAAATCGGTGAACATACCTACATAAAAAAATACATAAGGTGGAATGCATAACCTCCTCCTTTTTTAGAAGTCGGTTAAAGAGCCCTTTGCGGCCTATTTACAGTATAAACTTACAATACTTATACTTACTACTTATTTTAGCTTTTTACAACCAGTAAAACGCAAAATCCCGTTTTTTCCCGTTCCCGTAAGAATTTCGGGAAATGTTTTCTTAATGCTCCCCTACACTCCCCAAGGAACTCACCTGCCAAATTTCAGCTTTCTATGACCAGTAAAACGAAAGATCCCGTTTTTCCCGTTCCCGTGGGAATTTTGGAAAGTCCTCTCTCAGTGCTACTCTACACTTCCCAAACAACCTACATGCTGAATTTCAGCTTTCTACGGCTAGTAAAACATAAAGTCCCGTTTTTTCCCGTTCCAGTGGGAATTTTGGAAATCCCTCTCTTAATCCTCCTCAACACTCCCCAAGGAACCCACTTGCCAAATTTCAGCTTTCTATGACCAGTAAAACGAAAAATCCCGTTTTTCCCTTTCCCGTGGGAACTTTAAAAAGTCCTCTCTCAATGCTCCTCTACACTCCCCAAAAAACCTACATGCCGAGTTTCAGCTTTCTACGACCAGTAAAACAAAAAGTCCCGTTTTTTCCCGTTCCCGTGGGAATTTTGGAAAGCCCTCTCTCAATCCTCCTCTACACACCCTAAGCAACCTACATGCCGAATTTTAGCTTTCTACAACCAGTAAAACGAAAAATCCCGTTTTTTCCCGTACCCGTGGGAATTTTGGAAAACCCTCTCTTAATTCTCTTCTACACTCTCCATGCAACCTACATGCCAAATTTCAGCTTTCTATGACCAGTAAAACGAAAAGTCCCGTTTTTTCCCGTTCCCGTGGGAATTTTGGAAAGTCCTCTCTCAATGCTCCTCTACACTCCCGCAACCTCCATGCCGAATTTCAACTTTCTACGACCAGTTAAACGAAAAATCCCGTTTTTCCCGTTCCCGTGGGAATTTTGGAAAGTCCTCTCTTAATGCTCCTCTAAACTCCCCGAGCAACCTACATGCCGAATTTCAACTTTCTACGACCAGTAAGACGAAAAATCCCGTTTTTTCCCGTTCCCGTGGGAATTTTGAAAAGTCCTCTCTCAATGCTCCTCTACACTCCCCAAGCAACCCACATTCCGAATTTCAACTTTCTACGACCAGTAAACGAAAAATCCCGTTTTTTCCCGTTCCCGTGGGAATTTTGGAAAGTCTTCTCTCAAGGCTCCTCTACACTCCCCAAGCAACCTACATGCCGAATTTCAGCTTTCTACGACCAGAAAACGAAAAATCTCGTTTTTTCCTTATCCCGTGGGAATTTCCGAAAATTCTTGAAACAGTTTTTCACTATTATAATTACCTACTTCTATGCCAAATTTGAAGAGTCTAGTAATTATGGTTCATAGGATTCCGTTGAACTGAATATATAAATCCGGTTTTTTTCTTATCCCGTGGGAATTTTGAAAAATCCTGATTGTAATATTTTAACTAATGTAATACCTATTTGTATATCAAATTTGAAGAGTCTAGTTATTAAAGTTACTGAGATAGGGTCACTCGGAATCGAATATATAAATCCCGTTTTTTCCCGTTCCCGTGGGAATTTTGGAAATTCCTCTCTCAATGCTCCTCTACACTTCCCAAGCAACCTTCATGCCGAATTTCAGCTTTCTACGACCAGTAAAACGAAATATCCCGTTATTTCTTTATCCCGTGGGAATTTCCAAAAATTCTTAAAACTGTTTTTTACTATTACAATTACCTACTTCTATGCCAAATTTGAAGAGTCTAGTAATTATAGTTCATAGGATTCCGTTGAACTGAATATATAAATCCCGTTTATTCCTTATCCCGTGAGAATTTTGAAAAATCCTGGAATCGATGTTTTCATTATTGTAATACCTACTTGTGTATCAAATTTGAAGAGTCTAGTTATTATAGTTACTGAGATACGGTCACTCGGAATCGAATATATAAATCCCGTTTTTTCCCGTTCCCGTGGGAATTTTGGAAATTCCTCTCTCAATGCTCCTCTACACTCCCCAAGCAACCTTCATGCCGAATTTCAGCTTTCTACGACCAGTAAAACGAAATATCCCGTTTTTTCTTAATCCCGTGGGAATTTCCAAAAATCCTTAAAACTGTTTTTTACTATTACAATTACCTACTTCTATGCCAAATTTGAAGAGTCTAGTAATTATAGTTCATAGGATTCCGTTGAACTGAATATATAAATCCCGTTTATTCCTTATCCCGTGAGAATTTTGAAAAATCCTGAAATCGATGTTTTCATTATTGTAATACCTACTTGTGTATCAAATTTGAAGAGTCTAGTTATTATAGTTACTGAGATACGGTCACTCGGAATCGAATCTATAAATCCCGTTTTTTCCCGTTCCCGTGGGAATTCCCGAAAATCCTTCCTTAGTGGATGCCTACATTGTATCGTCGTATCCTACGATAAGAGCCACTATCACCATAGGGGCTTTTAGTTTTTATTGTAAAATTGAATTCTACACCTCAAGATACATATTTATAACTTTATATAATAATTTTAATATTTTTTTATTAAATAGTAAAAAAATATTTTTAATAAGCCACAATTACGTATGTCTCACTTCTAACGTGGAGTAAAGCCACAAGTATGCTGCTGTCCTTATTCGCCGTGCAAAAAGGATCGACGCGGGCGCGAGGAGGGGGCGCAAGCGCCGTTTCTACTGTATTTGGCGGACAGCGGCGGAAGAGTGGCATGCATTCGTAATGGTTATTTAATTTGTAAGATCATCTTTGTTTTCGTTAATTGTTAATGAAAACAACGAAATGAATCGTCGAAGACATAGATTAGTGAAAATAGTTGCAAAAGACGACGCTGAACGAAAGAGGATAACACCAAGTAAATTACGCTAAATTTATTTATAAAGTTTTTCCATTATTCAGATCCTATTTATTACTTCTTTTAGGTTTACTTTCTTAGTATATATTTTTAAATTCACTTATTTATATATTTACATAGTTTAATGAAGAAATTTAAAGAATTTAATGAAGTGGTTAGTATTGCCGAGAATAAAGCCCGAACGGCAACTGCGGCCTTTTTCCGCGTAATAGCTCAATTTTATTTGTATAGCGAATGTGTGGCCACAATTGCGGTAGTGTCCTTTTTCTATGTACGAATTATATTTTATTGAATTATTGCTTAAATATTCACTTTTTAAAGATATATTTGGTAGGCTTATTAACAATGCGGCTCCATGGAATGAACATAATTGTTTTTTGATAACAATAATTATTTTGAACGTCTGATTTTGCATGTCTCCTTTTTGGGTTCTTATGGCACTTGTGGCCTTTTTCGCCATACACAGGGTGGAATTTTGTAATGCCATATCCAGGAAAAGTACTCTAAATACTGAAAATAGGAAAATTTACTCAAAGGAAACATTCCTTTATTTTTGAAAAGAAAGAAAACTGCATTCAAATATTTTTGAAAATTCGCTTACCTGACCCGGGAACTTAACCGGGTGACCGATTTTAGCCGATTCGATTCCCGGGTGCGGCAAGCGGATATCCGAAAATATTTGAATGCAGTTTTCTTTCTTTTCAAAAATTAAGGAATGTTTCCTTTGAGTAAATTTTTTTATTTTCAATATTTTGAGTACTTTCTCTGGAGGTCGCAATACAAAATTGGGTACATATTGAAAAAAATCATGTGATTTTGGTATTATTATATCTATTTACCTTCTAATTTGTTGTCAGTCTGACAATAATAGGCACGAATATTATAATTCCTGAAGAATTTCATGAATGACTTATTATTTATTACAATTACAAGCTTTTATCTACCTTCACCTGGGGCACTTCCCGATTGCCGATTAAACTGAAATTTTGCATGCATGTGTAAATCGGATGACAATGCAATATTATTATGACACTAGCTTTTGCCCGCGGCTTCGCTCGCGTGTACCATGAGTATTCCAAAAAACCAAGATATCAAGCAAGCAAGCATACAGGCAAGCATGCAAGCAAGCATGCATGCACGCAAGCAAGCAAGCGTGCAAGTAAGCGAGCAAGCAAGCCCGACTAAACTTCAGGTAGATACGGTCCTTTACAGTATTTCTTTAGATACAATGTTTTTCACTATTCGAAAGCGGGCACTAAAATAACCAGGTTTGTTAATATATAAAACCTATTATTAATTTACCCTGTCCTGCATTAGGTATAATTCAATGTTTTCTTACCTTCTACGGAAACTTGAGTAACTGGAAGCGCTGTGTACCTACTTAGCATTGATATTATACATATTATAGTATTTTGTTATGGTGTTGTGTGACCTAACCGTTAAGGAGTTATACCTTTCATCATCAGCTCATCTGAATAACCAGAAAGAATACAACTAAAGGTCTATACGTGCATATGATATTTAAAGAAACTTCCTATAACTCCTAACCGTTAAGGAGTTTAACCTTCCATCATCAGCTCACCCGGATAACCTGAAAGAATACAACTATCGGTCTATACGTACCTATAATATTTGAAAAGATATCCTCAACTCCTAACCGTTAAGGAGTTTTACCTTCCATCATCAGCTCATCTACATGAGATGATGTCTACCAGACGCAAACACTTAAATAGCTTGAGAAAATATATGAAAAACGTAATGCGTGCCTACAAAATTTGAGGGTTGCCCTCGATTTCCCTAAGATCCCGTCATCAGATCCTGATTTGGTGACAATGGAACCATCTCAGGAGTATATTGTATTCATTCGAATAAAAAAATAATTTTTATAATCGGTCCACAATTGACCAAGAAATCGGCGAACATACCTACATAAAAAAATACATAAAGTGGAATGCATAATCTCCGCCTTTTTTTGTACTCGGTTAAAGAGCCCTTTGCGGCCTATTTACAGTGTGAACTTATAAATTTTGAAATTTTAGCTTTCTACAACATGTAAAACGCAAAATCCCGTTTTTTCCCGTTCCCGTAAGAATTTCGGGAAATGATTTCTTAGTGCTCCCCTACACTCCCCAAGGAACCCACTTGCCAAATTTCGTCTTTCTACGACCAGTAAAACGAACAATCCCGTTTTTTTCCGTTCCTGTGGGAATTTTGGAAAGTCCTCTCACAATGCTCCTCTAAACTCTCCGAGCAACCTACATGCCGAATTCAGCTTTCAACAACCAGTAAAACGAAAAATCCCGTTTTTTCCCGTTCCCGTGGGATTTTTGGAAAATCCTCTCTCAATGATCCTCTACACTCCCTAAGCAACCTACATGCCGAATTTCAGCTTTCTATGACCAGTAAAACGAAAAATTCGGTTTTTCCCGTTCCCGTGGGAATTTTGGAAAGTCCTCTCTCAATGCTACTCTACTCTCCCCAAACAAACTACATGCCGAATTCCAGCTTTCTACTACCAGTAAAACGAAAAATCCAGTTTTTTCCCGTTCCCGTGGGAATTTTGGAAAGTCCTCTCTCAATGCTCCGCTACACTCTCCAAGCAACCTACATGCCGAATTTCAGCTTTCTACGATCACCAAAACGAAAAATCCCGTTTTTTCCCGTTCCCGTGGGAATTTTGGAAAGTCCTCTCTCAATGCTCCGCTACACTCCCCAAGCAACCTACATGCCGAATTTCAGCTTTCTACGACCAGTAAAACGAAAAATCCCGTGTTTTCCTTATCCCGTGGGAATTTCCGAAAATCCTTAAAACAGTTCTTTACTATTATAATTACCTACTTCTATGTCAAACTTGAAGAGTCTAGTAATTATAAATCATAGGATCTCGTTGAACTGAATATATAAATCCCGTTTTTTCCTTATCCCGTGGGAATTTGGAAAAAATCCTTAAAATAATGTTTTAACTAATATAATACCTACTTGGGTATCAAATTTGAAGAGTCTAGTTATTATAGTTACTGAGATAGGGTCACTCGGAATCGAATTTATAAATCCCGTTTTTTCCCGTTCCCGTGGGAATTCCCAAAAATCCTTCCTTAGTGGATGCCTACATTGTATAAGGTATCTATGTGCAAAATTTCAAGTCTAGATCCAGTGGTTTGGGCTGTGCGTTGATATATCAACAGTCATTTAGTTTATTTAGACATTTCAACCCCATCCAGGGAGATGGTATTTTACGTCCGCCACGTCGGATTTTAAAACCGTTATTGTTTTCATAACCAGCGACCCGATAAACCATAGAAACAACACCCATGTTGATTTTCAGACTTTGTTACCCCTTTCCCCCCTTTTAGGGGTTGAATTCTCAAAAAACCTGAAACACGTGTTTACTCATTTACCATTAGGAGTACTTCTGTGAAGTTTCGAATAAAATAGTCGAACTAATCTTGTTTCCCCATACAAACTTTGGACCCCCTTTTCACCCCCTTAGGGAGTGAATTTTGAAAAATCCTTTCTTAGTGCACCCCTAGACCTTATAAGGAACCTACATGCCAAATTTGGAATCTCTAGGCCCAGTGGTTTGGGCTGTGCGTTGATATGTCAGTCAGTCAGTCAGTCAGTCAGTTTCTTCTTTTATATATATAGATTATGCTGATCTGATGATGGAGCTGGAAGATTTAATCTCGACTTTTAGAATTTAATACCGTAGAATTTGGACTCGTTAGTTTCGTCTTGACGAGTACTTTGATCCTAAATGGTAACCAGGGTGTGATGATGGAGCTGAAAGGTGGCAATAGGCACTCCATAATGAGACGAACCTAAGCATGTGTGGTAAATACTTAGTTATTTATTAGTTTAGTTAAATTAACACTATAATTAAAAATAAAATAAACTAACTTAACTAAAAAATTGAAAGACGCAACTCCGTCGAGTTTAGGCTCGTTTAATTCATCTTGGTGGGTACGTTGGTCCTAAATAAACTCTAAAAAGTTAAAAATATATTAAAAAAAGAAAAAATGTTTTTTAAAAACAAGCTTTTATTAAGTACCTACATGCTAATAAAAAGAACTAAAAAGTTGAAAACAATTTATGCCACATATCAAATCTTTGAAAGAAAAGAAAGAAAGAAAGAAATACATTTATTTACAACAACACAAGACACATCATCAATATTTTACAAAACAAAAGACAACACGAAAGCTAAAGATAGAATGTGTCATTGCGGTTGCAAATCGGACACTGGCTCAGCATAATGCTGAGGCGTTTATAGCACCCCAGCGCTGATTTTCAGCCAGCACCGTTGATGACACCCGGATCGCTGTAAGTATAGATAGATAAATAAATAAATAAACTGCACACTAATAGCTACATAAGACTACATGCGTAAATAAATAATTTGTAGAATATAAAAAAGCAAAGAATAATCACTCAAACATATGTAAATACTATACCTCACCTGCCAAGTATACAACCCTGCGCGGACTTAATTGAATAATGAAAAATGAAATCACCGAGACAATAAAAAAAAAAAAAAAAAAAAATCAAAAAAAAAAAAAAAAAAAAATCAATCAATCTTTGCGTTTTTATCACAGTCCCAATTATTTTTAATAAAAGCGTGTTACATTTTGTCAATAGAAATAAAAAAAGGTGTAACATGCTTTTACCAAAAAATAGAGCCTGTGATAAAAACGCAAAAATTTAATACGTGGTATAAATTATTTTCAACTTTGTAGTTCTTTTTATTAACATGTACCTTATAATTTATTTATATCGTTACCTCACGAGGTAGGAGGTGTTGCTACTGCGGGTGATACAGACGTTGAGGATGAATTATGAAAGTTCTCCAATGAATACTGAAGACTGATTAAATAATATGTGCAATTCTATTTATTTTTTAAGTTTATGAAAAATTAAGAAGTTTTTAGTTTCACTTGTTTCCATAAAAGAGACTTGTTTTGCGTTAGAAAATTACTGTGGGTACCAACGCTTTATAATTTAAAAAAATCTTAAAAAATAAAAAAATATTGTTGTTATTTGCCACTTCTTTCTGCATTACGAGAAATATACTTTATGAAATTAAAAATATGTACTTTATTTTAGCTCTCTCATTCTGAGAGGAGGCCTGTGCCCTGCAGTGGGACGTTTATAAGCTGGGATGATGATGACTTTATTTTAAAAATAAAAAATTGTTGACACTCAAGTATTTTAACAGCTACAATTTTGGTCCTAATGGTAGTTGTGGCCTCGTATTTTTCGACGATAAAAGGCACAATGTAGCTTATGGCCCCTTAAAACTCATTTAGTCCGACGAAAAAGGATTTAAAGGACAAAATCGATATATAATATACCATTTAAAACATAAATTTTATTTTAGCAGAACCCTAGAACACTAATACACATTATTTAATTACAAAATTATCAATTTGTTAGTTATCTTTTAAAAGAAACACAAAAACGCTTCTCCTGAAAAGTAAGCATTTTGTAATTGTGGCTCTTATCGTAGGATACGACGGTATAAGGAATCTATGTGCAAAATTTCAAGTCTCTAGGTCCAGTGGTTTGGGCTGTGCGTTGATATATCAACAGTCAGTCAGTCAGTCAGTCAGTTTAGAATTTTATATATATAGACTAGCTTTTGCCCGCGGCTTCGCTCGCGTGTACCATGAGTATTCCAAAGAACTAAGATATCAAGCAAGCAAGCACGCACGCAAGCAAGCAAGCATGCAAGAAAGCGCGCAAGTAAGCGTGCAAGCAAGCGTGCAAGCAAGCCCGACTAAACTTCAGGTAGATACGGTCCTTTACAGTATTTCTTTATATACAATGTTTTTCACTAATTCGTAAGCGGGCACTAAAATAACCAGGCTTGTTAATAATATAAAACCTATTATTACTTTCCTCTGTCCTGCATTAGGTATAATTCAATGTTTTCTTACCTTCTACGGAAACTTGAGTAACTGGAAGCGCTGTGTACCTACTTAGCAATGATATTATACATTTTATAGTATCTTGTTAAGGTGTTGTGTGACCAAACCGTTAAGGAGTTATACCTTTCATCATCAGCTCATCTGAATAACCAAAAAGAATACAACTAAAGTTCTATACGTGCATATGATATTTAAAGAAACTTCCTATAAATGCTAACCGTTAAGGAGTTTAACCTTCCATCATCAGCTCACTTTGATAATCTGAAAGAATACAACTATCGGTCTATACGTACCTATAATATTTGAAAAAATACCCTCAACTCCTAACCGTTAAGGAGTTTACCTTCCATCATCAGCTCATCAACATGAGATGATGTCTATCAGACGCAAACACTTAAATAGCTTGAGAAAATATATCAAAAACGTAATGCGTGCCTACAAAATTTGAGGGTTGCCGTCGATTTCCCTGATATCCCGTCATCAGATCCTGATTTGGTGACAATGGGACCATCTCAGGAGTATATTCCATTCTTTCGAATTAAAAAATAATTTTTATAATTGGTCCACATTTGACCGAGAAATCGGTGAACATACCTATGTACATAAAAATAATACATAAAGTGGAATGCATAACCTCCTCCTTTTTTGAAGTCGGTTAAAGAGCCCTTTGCGGCCTACTTACAGTATAAACTTATCAATTTTGAAATTTTAGCTTACAACCAGTAAAACGCAAAATCCCGTTTTTTCCCGTTCCCATAAGAATTTCGGAAAATACTTTCTTAATACGGGGTAAGTCCTCTCTCAATGCTCCTCTACACTCCCCAAGCAACTCATGCCGAATTTCAGCTTTCTACGACCAGTAAAACGAAAAATCCCGTTTTTTCCCGTTCCCGTGGGAAATTTGGAAAGTCCTCTCTCAATGCTCCTCTACACTCCTCAAGCAACCTCATGCCGAATTTCAGCTTTCTACGACCAGAAAAACGAAAACTCCCGTTTTTCCCGTTCCAGTGGGAATTTTTGATAGTCCTCTCTTAATGCTCCTCTACACTCCCCAAGAAACCCACTTGCCAAATTTCAGCTTTCTAAGACCAGTAAAACGAAAAAACCCGTTTTTTTCCGTTCCCGTGGGAATTTTGAAAAGTCCTCTCTCAATGCTCTTCTACACTTCCCAAGCAACCTACATGCCGAATTTCAGCTTTCTACGACCAGTAAAACGAAAAATCCCGTTTTTTCACGTTCCCGTTGGAATTTTGGAAAGTCCTCTCTCAGTGCTCTTTTACACTTCCCAAGTAACCTACATGCCGAATTTCAGCTTTCTACGACCAGAAAACGAAAAATCTCGTTTTTTCCTTATCCCGTGGGAATTTCCGAAAATCCTTGAAACAGTTTTTTACTATTATAATTACCTACTTCTATGCCAAATTTAAAGAGTCTAATAATTACAGTTCATAGGATTCCGTTGAACTGAATATATAAATCCCGTTTTTTTCCTTATCCCGTAGGAATTTTGAAAAATCCTGAAATCGATGTTCTAACTAATGTAATACCTACTTGTGTATCAAATTTGAAGAGTCTAGTTATTATAGTTACAGAGATACGGTCACTCGGAATCGAATATATAATCCCGTTTTTTCCCGTTCCCGTTTGAATTTTGGAAATTCCTCTCTCAATGCTCCTCTACACTCCCCTAGCAACTTACATGCCGAATTTTAGCTTTCTACGACCAGTAAAACGAAAAATCCTGTTTTTTCCCTATCCCGTGGGAATTTCCAAAAATCCTTAAAATTGTTTTTTACTTTTATAATTACCTACTTCTATGCCAAATTTGAAGAGTCTAGTAATTATAGTTCATAGGATTCCGTTGAACTGAATATATAAATCCCGTTTTTTCCTTATCCCGTAGGAACTTTGAAAAATCCTGAAATTGATGTTTTAACTTATGTAATACCTACTTGTGTATCAAATTTGAAGAGTCTAGTTATTATAGTTACAGAGATACGGTCACTCGGAATCGAATATATAAATCCCGTTTTTTCCCGTTCCCGTGGGAATTCCCGAAAATCCTTCCTTAGTGGATGCCTACATTGTATAAGGAATCTATGTGCAAAATTTCAAGTCTCTAGGTCCAGTGGTTTGGGCTGTGCGTTGATATATCAACAGTCAGTCAGTCAGTCAGTTTAGAATTTTATATATTAAGATTAGGTACTTTAATTTTATTATTTCCGTTAGAGCAGATATATTATTAAATTTCTGTAAATTTAAACTCTCTGATGTTTTTTAACGCATTTCTATTAAGATACAAAGATGCTGTGACAGATGGAAGGAGCGGTAGCGCGCAGTGCGCATTTGGCAGCCGCCGTGACGTGTAACTCAGGGAAGAAGGGCTACGGATTAGCCCAAAACACGTCGAACTGAAACAATTACTTTGCTCACCTGCGACCACGAAGGTTGCGGGTGAGCAAAGTAATTGTTTCAGTTCATTAATATGGACCTCCGCAAAGTAACGCCTGATTCAATAAATTATTCAAAACATGTCGAGTTAAACTCGTTTTAAGACGTGAGTAATCCGTATGTTTTCACTATAGGTAAATCAAAATCTTTTCTAATCTATTGAACAGTGGATCAACAAACTTTTCTGCACAAACAGGCATAAATTTAAAATAAAAAAAAACCGGCCAAGGTGCGAGTCGGACTCCGTACAGTGTTTTAAAAATAGTTCAGTTAAAAATCACCGAAAGATACGCATTAATATCGCAAACTTATAGGTAGGTCAACATCCGAACAGCATAATGTCGCTCGCGTTGCCTAGCGCCCGTCGCCAGAGTTAAAAACTCTGAGAAAACACGTTCCTTCTATTCAAATTCAAATTCTTTATTGCAGACCGGGGTCCATAGGTTGTTAGTAATACTTTCTAAAGATTAGTATCACATTCTATTTTAACATTTTAAATCAAACATAATCATTGAACATACACATACATTAATGTTATGTTATTTGTAAATGCTATGACGACCCCCTTTAATTTCAATATTATTATGTTATTTTTAGTATTTCTTTTTTATATCGGCCACAGAAATTACGGTTTAAGAGATAGAGCCCCGTGACAGTCAGACGAATAGACAAACAGACAGACATTAGAGTCTCAGTAATAGGGTCCCGTTGGCACCCTTTGGGTACTGGACTCTAAAAACAAATAAACATTGTACATTGGTGCTCTAGATTTTATTGTGAGAAAGCGAATTCGACTAACAGCGGCAAATAACATTAGTGTCATTTATCTTCGGATGAAATTTATCGCCTGTTTTTAACGTTTTTTTTTAAGATATCACGTATTTTTTGTTTGAAAAACAAAGCGGTATTGAAGAGAAAAAATGCAAAAGCTATAAGTAGATCAATAAGGTTTTATTAAGAATATTATTTATTTGTCTGGCTGTTTATTTGACTAGTAAAATGTGTCCCAAATGTATTAACATACTAATAGAATATAAATAAGATTTTTTATAGAAACAGAAGCAACGTCGTGACAAACAGAGATATCGACAAACAAAAAATAGAAGTTTTGGGTCAGCATAAAAACAAAATATGGTTTACATAGACGTAGCTGTGAAGAAGCAAGATAAAAAGTTTTAATTTGAATTTTTTCAGTTGTGCCTCTACCCACAATTTTGATTTTTCACCAACGATAGTACTTTTTCTCAAAATTATAACTATACAACCTCCTAAAAATTTAACTGCGCTCAAACAGAGCAACACGTTCTATATAACACCCTAACATACACGTTTTGATAACACGTAACTGTTCGAGACGAATGTGCCTCGAGAGGATAATAAAACTTTTGCAATATTTGACTTGACTTTGTGAACGTGCTTTTATGAAACTGGATACGAGTTATTCTAATAATAAGGACACGTTGACATGTTTTCATGATTTCTGCTTTTATTTTTGATCGGTTTTCTTTTATTATATTTCAATTTGTAAGTTTTCTTGCGTAGTGTACCTACTATTTAATGTTGCCAATTGTAAAATCGATTTAGGTAAACGGTGTATAATTATATAGAGTTGTCAATTACATTGTCCAGTTTTTACAAACAAATATTAAGCTAATTCAACGATACCCTATTTCATTAAAAAAAAAAGATTTCTTAAAAAAAAACTAAATACAAACTGAAATATAGATGCACAGAAAAAACTCCAGAAAAAAGACCAATGCTGGGAATCGAACCCAGGTCCTCAGCATTCCGTGCTGCATGCTTACCCCTACACCATCACTGGTCTAGAGGTTAGCGACGAATTTTTCCCATACATCGTACATCTCAGTCTGTTATAATCACCTTATGCAGTGATAAAGCGCGCATCTATGTTATGCCCTCTATCGAGAGACTTAACACTCCTTCGGAACTAACCGCTCACCTGGACCAAGAGATGGCGCTACTGTGCCAACTTTAACAAGTTAGGTATGAAGTATCTTTTTTGTATTTATTTTTCAACTTCATTTTTTTATTACTTTTACGGTCATCCCGTGAAACCATATATTTCAAACCAAATACAAACTGAAATATAGATGCACAGAAAAAACCCCAGAACAAAGACCAATGCTGGGAATCGAACCCAGGTCCTCAGCATTCCGTGCTGCGTGCTTACCCCTACACCATCACTGGTCTAGAACTCACTGCAATCACTCAATTAACTGGTCGACACTTTCAGTTTGTATTTAGTTTGAAATATATGGTTTCACGGGATGACCGTAAAAGTAATAAATAAATGAAGTTGAAAAATAAATACAAAAAAGATACTTCATACCTAACTTGTTTAAGTTGGCACAGTAGCGCCATCTCTTGGTCCAGGTGAGCGGTTAGTTCCGAAGGAGTGTTAAGTCTCTCGATAGAGGGCATAACATAGATGCGCGCTTTATCACTGCATAAGGTGATTATAACAGACTGAGATGTACGATGTATGGGAAAAATAAGTCGCTAACCTCTAGGCCAGTGATGGTGTAGGGGTAAGCACGCAGCACGGAATGCTGAGGACCTGGGTTCGATTCACAGCATTGGTCTTTTTTCTGGGGTTTTTTCTGTGCATCTATATTTCAGTTTGTATTTAGTTTGAAATATATGGTTTCACGGGATGACCGTAAAAGTAATAAAAAAATGAAGTTGAAAAATAAATACAAAAAAGATACTTCATACCTGACTTGATTGCTTAAAACGCCATTTCCCAACATGTTTTTTTAGGGTTCCGTATCCAAAGGGTAAAAACGGAAACCCTATTACTGGGGCTCTGCTTTCCGTCCGTCCGTCCGTCCGTCCGTCCGTTTGTCACCAGGCTGTATCTCAGGAACCGTGATAGCTAGAGAGTTGAAATTTTCACAGATGATGTATTTTGGTTGCCGCTATAACAACAAATACTAAAAAACGGAATAAAATAAATATTTAAGGGGGCTCCCATACAACAAACGTGATTTTTATGCTCGTTTTTGCTCGATATTGATAACGGCAACAGTTAGAAGTTTGAAATATTCACAGAATATTTAATTATGTATTGACTTTAAAAGAAATCATTAAATTAAAATAAAAAAAATAATTAAGTGGGGCTCCCATACAACAAACGTGATTTTTATAGATAATTGTAGGGAACTCTTCGTGTGCGAGTCCGACTCGCACTTGGCCGGTTTTACCTCTAGTAACACTAATAAAGTAAACCTTCCAAATGACACTTAACGGCAACGTTTTTCCCCAAAATAGAATTACCACTCGGAACGGAACGTGATTCTCGCACAAAGCGAATGCTACGGCGAAGCCAAATTAACTTTAGTGCCAAAAGTTGTCGACCCATGAGTTTCTTTGAGGCCGAAATAGAAGTTGCAGGCTTTGTGACACGGGGGAAAAACAATTTGCAGTCAATGTTAGTGAAATTAACTATAGAGGGTCAGTACAAAGCCTTGTGCTGGTCTTATTTGCGCATTGAGGGATTCGTCCGAATTTAAAGCAAGGAAAAACTAATTTATTCGTACTTCATGGTATTTTTATAACAACTTATTTCTTCCAAAAAAAGTAATATTATCATCATCATTACTATTTAAAGTGGTTTTTTTTTGAATTTGGCGATTTTGGTTTTCCACGAAAAATTATGTGTCCTTTTTGCGACGCACCATATAAATTGAACGTATATTTTTTTACTAAACTGACTTTTAAAAATGGCAATATTTTAAATATCTTTATGACAAAGAATAATACTATTGATCTCGAGCAACAAACTGTTTAGAGGAACAAAATTAAGAATATCATGCCCATTTACTCATAAAGCTATGCCTAAATAACTATCGTAAACTTGAAATAAAAGATAAGAAAAAAGCAAGCGCATATCTATTACTCTATTAAATAAAATAACTATTGGATTATGTATAAAAAGAAAACTAAATTAAAACTGAAACTTTTTACTAATAACCCTCCTTCGGCAGTTGAGTGAAAAGTGCCACAATCCCATTTCCAAACATACATCAAAACGATTCACTTTTTGATTCCTACAGTTTTTGTATAAAGATTCACTTCAGGTTGTATCTTGTGATCATTTGAAGTCAAGAACTTAATTTTGCACAGCTCCGAAGATTTGAGTAATTAATATTTAAATTAAACAATTTAATGAATCAGGTCCATATTAATGAACTAATAAGGTCGCGGGTGAGCAAAATAATTGTTTCAGCCAGACATGGAGACAAAGAAATCGTCCTAAAAGGATTCGTATTTTCCTTCAAAGGCACGAAATCCTAAAACTCCATAAAGTACTACAATAACTTTGTCTAGGTTTTACACTTTGTTTCGTTTCCAGCAACTAAGAAAACGCAGTAAAACGCACTACAAAGCAAGCATTCCAATTTCTGAGCCATAAAAATATATATCAGCTAAATTTACAATAAAAGTTTCATAGCACTAAGTCTTCATACCCCCAGAAAACTAAGCAAGAAATATTTTACTCCCCCTCGTATCGGAGCATCCGTGATCTTTCGCAGATAAAGCCATTCATGAGCAGATAAATTGTCTCATCGATTCACTTGAATGGGCGACTTTACTGCAATGGGACTTGGCTAGTGGAGCTACTTATAGCTTGTGTAAATCACGTGTTGGTAACGGATAGTATTATTCAAGTATTGAAACGTGTTCTATGATATATTTTTATGTTCTTTTGTTCACTTATCGTTATTATACTTATTATTGTTCTTGAAAAAGTTCTTGTGATGGCCCCAAATATACTTTTTTATAATTTAAAAGGCAGGACATAAAATAAAAAAATAAAAAAAATAAAAAACTAAGGCTAAGCATGTGCGGTGAGGATTACTCATCACCGCGCTGGTTTTCAGCCTGCGCCCTTATAGCGTGCTGACATTGCAAAAACAGGCGGGTAGGACTATAAAAAAAAAAAACGTACAGCGGTATAGTCAACCAAGAAATCCCTTCACCATCCAAGGTTCAATGACAGTTGCATGGCTCAAAACATCAAAAGCTATTTTCACTCACACACAAGTCAGTGCGACAACCAGGTCCTATACTACGAAGCGCGAAACCCGAAACCCCGTTTCATGCCGTTCCGCTCACGCTAATGGTATTTATTACGAGAGTGAGAGGGACCGCACGACATATGGATCCGAGATGTGGTTCTTCACTACCGGCCTAATAAATAGGCTCAGAGTCGCTCAACGGGCTATGGCGGGCTATGCTCGGTAGGGGTCTATTTACAGAATCGAATCAGAAATAAGGAGATCCGTAGAAGAACCAGGGTCACCGACATAGCCAACCAGATTAGCTCTTTGAAATGACAATAGGCAGCCGAAAAGTTCTCGAATGGAAACCACGGACTGGCCAACGCAGCGTGGACGTCCACCAACGAGGTGGACGGACGATTTGGAAAAGACCGCTGGTTTAAGATGGATGCAAGCCACTTCCAACCATAGTAATTGGGTATCAATGAGTGAGGCTTATGTCCAGCTGTGGTCGTCCTGCGGCTGAAATAATGATGACGATGAGGTAGGAAAAACGAGCAAGTGGGTCAGCATTTATATTCGACGTATAGAGATGTGTTCGAGAGATCTCAGGATAGAGATGTGCTTCAAGACGTTGAGTTGTATCGAACGTTTAGGGATGCGATTTTGATTCCACGGATTATTAATTACTGCGCTTGACAGACAGTCATAATTTGACACGTTCGCTCGCAGCCAGTATACGGAGTCAGGGGTCAACTAAGAAATTCGAAGTTCGTGTCGCGCTGTCACATTCACTCTTCTGTGTAATACTAAACTTTAGGAATCTTCTTAAAGAAGATGATGGTTCAGTCAGCCGTTCAATCAGAATATTTATTTGTCAAGAAACTCATAAATAATGCAATAAAAAAATCGTGCGTGCAGTTCCTCCGCGCGGAAGAAGTGAAACTTCGTAATGTGGAAATGAAAAAGGCACACTTATACATCAATATGAACCTTATCGCAATAACTTAAAGAACTAAATTTACTTATGCATCTGTGTTTAAATTACTCACTAGATGGCGCTTTTATCAAGTCTTATACAAATTTGCACAGACAGTAGGTATGAGTTCTGCATCGCACTGTCGAAGTTTTTAACATCCGTTAGTATATATACAATGCGAAATTACTTGCTTCGGCAGTACATAATACTAATGCTTTCATACCCCCTCCATGGTAGCGTTAAACGTTTAACGCGACCTTGTTGGAAGTCGCATTAGAAGTTTCACTTCAATAAATTGCCGATTGAACAATCTAAAGCGGAAAATACAACTTTGATTTAAATAAAATAAAAATAAAAAAAGTGGTGCAATATTTATTCAGCGCTTTGACTATTCAAATTTTACTCGTAAATGCAGTCTATCAAATTTGGTTTAATCTTCTCCCCAGCATTGAGGCTTGAATGCAGCTCGTTGCATTAAACATGAGTTCGGGACAAAGGACACTTCTGGCGTTTTTAACGCTTCTTGAAAATGAAGTACGCTTTGATGAGTCGTATCTGGTTACGTGGCTCGAAAATACAGCGGTTTAATTTGAATCATTGTTGTCTTTGACCAGTGTGTGGTGCCAGTGATGACTTATGGCACTGAGACGTGGCCGCTGACGATGGGCCTCATAAGAAAGCTCAAAGTCATTCAGAAGGCGATGGAGAGGGCTATGCTCGGATTTTCTCTGCGGGATCGCATTAGAAATGATGAAATTCGCGCATGAACTAAAGTCAACGACATAGACAAGTGGTTGTTGGCAGGGCTCATCGCTCGTAGAGCTGATGGCCGATGGGGTTAATATGTTCTCGAGTGGCGTTCACGGACCAGAAGACGCAGTGTAGGTAGGCCTCCAACAAGATGGAGCAAGGACCTGGTTATGGTAGCGGGATCGCTTTGGATGCAGATGGCGCGGAATCAATCTGTTTGGCCTTAGATGAGACTTATGTTCAGCAGTGGACGTCTTTTGGCTCAAAATACACTAAACATAATATACATTAAACATTAAAATGAAGATGAATGATGATTGTTTTACTGTTTTGAGGGTCCTATAAATAGAACAAGTGCGAGTCGGACTTGCGCAACGAGGGTTCCATACACATTTTCAGTAATATCAAAATACACACCGTAAACAGCCGTTACTATAATAATCCAGGGTCAGAGCCCTGTTTCTTATTAAAATGTACGTCATGTGGGATCATTATAGGTTGGTTATTCGGGACCCCCTTAATGTTTTATTTTATTCATCATCATCATCATTTCAGCCGTAGGACGTCCACTGCTGGACCTAGGCCTCCCTCATTGACGCTAAATCATTACGGTTGGAAGCGGCTTTTACCAAATCGTCCGTCCATCTCGTTGGTGGACGTCCCACGCTGCGCTGCGCTTGCCAGTCCATCCGTCCGTCCGTTTATTTTTTTATATTTTTATTCTTTGTTGTTCTAGTGGCAACAGAAATACATCATCTATGAAAATTTCAACTGTGTAGCTACGTAGCTAGCTAGCACGGTTCATGAGATACATACAGACAAAACAGACAGACGCACAGTGGATTCTTTGTAACCGTGTACAGAACCTTAAAAAGGAACCTTTTATAGGATCGCTTTGACCGTCTGTCTGTCCAAGATACTTTTTCTCTGGAACTCATGAACATAATTAATACCGAAACCTAGATCAGCAATTTGTTGGAGTTTTGAAAAAAAAAGTTTCTTAACTTGCACTTTTCATACAATTTTGAGGGATTGTTAAATTCCTAGCTGTTGCCCGCGACTCCGTCTGCGAAGAATTCGCTCCGTCGAATCGTTTTAGCGTGAAGGAGCAACAACAAACATTAACACATCCATCCATCAATCCATTCCTCTTTACAAACTTCCACGAGACGATGAAAAAAAAAAATTATTTTTCATTGAAATGAAGTAGGTACTGTAAAAAAAACGTTTACTAGTTTTTTATATCTACGGAGGCTACGAAGCCCTCACTCAGCACAGAAGTCATATTAATTAAACTTAGCTAGTTTTATTATGAACTAGCTTTTGCCCGCGGCTTCGCTCGCGTGTACCATAAGTATTCTAAAGAACCTAGATATCAAGCAAGCAAGCATACAGGCAAGCAAGAAAGCATGCAAGCAAGCAAGATGCAAGCAAGCATGCATGCACGCAAGCAAGCAAGCGTGCGAGAAAGCGTGCAAGTAATCGTTCAAGCAAGCGTGCAAGCAAGCACGACTAAACTTCAGGTAGATACGGTCCTTTACAGTATTTCTTTGTATACAATGTTTTTCACTAATTCGGAAGCGGGCACTAAAAATATGAATAACCGGAAAGAATACAACTAAAGGTCTATAAGTGCATGTGATATTTCCTATAACTCCTAACCGTTAAGGAGTTTAACCTTCCATCATCAGCTCACCTGGATAACCAGAAAAAATACAACTTTTTACTACTATAATTACCTACTTCAATGCCAAATTTGAAGAGTCTAGTAATTATACCTTTTTCATAGGATTCCGTTGAACTGAATATATAAATCCCGTTTTTTCTCGTTCCCGTGGGAATTTCGGAAAGTCCTCTTTCAATGCTCCTCTACACTCCCCAAGCAACCTACATGCCGAATTTCAGCTTTCTACTACGACCAGTAAAACGAAAAATCCCGTTTTTTCCTTATCCCGTGGAATTTTCAAAAATCCTTAAAACCGTTTTTTACTATTATAATTACCTACTTCTATGCCAAATTTGAAGAGTCTAGTAATAATAGTTCATAGGACTCCGTTGAACTGAATATATAAATCCCGTTTTTTCCTTATCCCGTGGGAATTTTGAAAAATCCTGAAATTAATGTTTTAACTAATGTAATACCTACTTATGTATCAAATTTGAAGAGTCTACTTATTATAGTTACTGAGATAGGGTCACTCGGAATCGAATATATAAATCCCGTTTTTTTCCGTTCCCGTGGCAATTCCCCAAAATCCTTCCTTAGTGGATGCCTTACATTGCTTATTGTAGGTATATATGTGCAAAATTTCAAGTCCCTAGGTCCAGTGGTTTGGGCAAAACCTTAAAAACGACACCCATATTGATATTTAGACATTTCAACCCCATCGCACTCCATCCAGGGAGATGGTATTTTACGTATGCCACATCGGATTTTAAAACCGTTGTTGTTTTCTTAACATGCGACCCGATAAACCATAGAAACAATACCCATGTTGATTTTCAGACTTTGTTACCCCTTTCCCCCTTTTAGGGGATTAATTCTCAAAAAACCTGAAACACGTGTTTACTCATTTATCATTAGGAGTACTTCTGTGAAGTTTCGAATAAAATAGTCAAACTAATCTTGTTTCCCCATACAAACTTTGAACCCCCTTTTCACCTCTTTAGGGAGTGAATTTTGAAAAATCCTTTCTTAGTGCACCCCTAGACCTTATAAGGAACCTACATGCCAAATTTGGAATCTCTAGGCCCAGTGGTTTGGGCTGTGCGTTGATATGTCAGTCAGTCAGTCAGTCAGTTTCTTCTTTTATATATTTAGACTAGCTTTTGCCCGCGGCTTCGCTCGCGTGTACCATGAGTATTCCAAAGAACCAAGATATCAAGCAAGCAAGCATACAGGCAAGCAAGCAAGCAGGTCCACAATTGACCAAGAAATCGGTGAACATACCTACATAAAAAAATACATAAGGTGGAATGCATAACCTCCTCCTTTTTTAGAAGTCGGTTAAAGAGCCCTTTGCGGCCTATTTACAGTATAAACTTACAATACTTATACTTACTACTTATTTTAGCTTTTTACAACCAGTAAAACGCAAAATCCCGTTTTTTCCCGTTCCCGTAAGAATTTCGGGAAATGTTTTCTTAATGCTCCCCTACACTCCCCAAGGAACTCACCTGCCAAATTTCAGCTTTCTATGACCAGTAAAACGAAAGATCCCGTTTTTCCCGTTCCCGTGGGAATTTTGGAAAGTCCTCTCTCAGTGCTACTCTACACTCCCCAAACAACCTACATGCTGAATTTCAGCTTTCTACGGCCAGTAAAACATAAAGTCCCGTTTTTTCCCGTTCCAGTGGGAATTTTGGAAATCCCTCTCTTAATCCTCCTCAACACTCCCCAAGGAACCCACTTGCCAAATTTCAGCTTTCTATGACCAGTAAAACGAAAAGTCCCGTTTTTTCCCGTTCCCGTGGGAATTTTGGAAAGTCCTCTCTCAATGCTCCTCTACACTCCCGCAACCTACATGCCGAATTTCAACTTTCTACGACCAGTTAAACGAAAAATCCCGTTTTTCCCGTTCCCGTGGGAATTTTGGAAAGTCCTCTCTTAATGCTCCTCTAAACTCCCCGAGCAACCTACATGCCGAATTTCAACTTTCTACGACCAGTAAGACGAAAAATCCCGTTTTTCCCCGTTCCCGTGGGAATTTTGAAAAGTCCTCTCTCAATGCTCCTCTACACTCCCCAAGCAACCTACATGCCGAATTTCAACTTTCTACGACCAGTAGAACGAAAAATCCCGTTTTTTCCCGTTCCCGTGAGAATTTTGGAAAGTCTTCTCTCAAGGCTCCTCTACACTCCCCAAGCAACCTACATGCCGAATTTCAGCTTTCTACGACCAGAAAACGAAAAATCTCGTTTTTTCCTTATCCCGTGGGAGTTTCCGAAAATCCTTGAAACAGTTTTTCACTATTATAATTACCTACTTCTATGCCAAATTTGAAGAGTCTAGTAATTATGGTTCATAGGATTCCGTTGAACTGAATATATAAATCCGGTTTTTTTCTTATCCCGTGGGAATTTTGAAAAATCCTGATGGTAATATTTTAACTAATGTAATACCTATTTGTATATCAAATTTGAAGAGTCTAGTTATTATAGTTACTGAGATAGGGTCACTCGGAATCGAATATATAAATCCCGTTTTTTCCCGTTCCCGTGGGAATTTTGGAAATTCCTCTCTCAATGCTCCTCTACACTCCCCAAGCAACCTTCATGCCGAATTTCAGCTTTCTACGACCAGTAAAACGAAATATCCCGTTTTTTCTTTATCCCGTGGGAATTTCTAAAAATCCTTAAAACTGTTTTTTACTATTACAATTACCTACTTCTATGCCAAATTTGAAGAGTCTAGTAATTATAGTTCATAGGATTCCGTTGAACTGAATATATAAATCCCGTTTATTCCTTATCCCGTGAGAATTTTGAAAAATCCTGAAATCGATGTTTTCATTATTGTAATAACTACTTGTGTATCAAATTTGAAGAGTCTAGTTATTATAGTTACTGAGATACGGTCACTCGGAATCGAATATATAAATCCCGTTTTTTCCCGTTCCCGTGGGAATTTTGGAAATTCCTCTCTCAATGCTCCTCTACACTCCCCAAGCAACCTTCATGCCGAATTTCAGCTTTCTACGACCAGTAAAACGAAATATCCCGTTTTTTCTTTATCCCGTGGGAATTTCCAAAAATCCTTAAAACTGTTTTTTACTATTACAATTACCTACTTCTATGCCAAATTTGAAGAGTCTAGTAATTATAGTTCATAGGATTCCGTTGAACTGAATATATAAATCCCGTTTATTCCTTATCCCGTGAGAATTTTGAAAAATCCTGAAATCGATGTTTTCATTATTGTAATAACTACTTGTGTATCAAATTTGAAGAGTCTAGTTATTATAGTTACTGAGATACGGTCACTCGGAATCGAATCTATAAATCCCGTTTTTTCCCGTTCCCGTGGGAATTCCCGAAAATCCTTCCTTAGTGGATGCCTACATTGTATAAGGAATCTATGTGCAAAATTTCAAGTCTCTAGGTCCAGTGGTTTGGGCTGTGCGTTGATATATCAACAGTCAGTCAGTCAGTCAGTTTAGAATTTTATATATATAGATTGTACGCATTGAGATCATCCTTTGAATTGAAATTGCTAGAACAACTGATATCAAATATTCAAAAATGTACATATTATGGCAACTTTTAAACATTAATGTACAAAGATCATGAATCTTACTCAAAATACACATTAAACTGGTAAAGTACAGTCAAGGATTTTAATTGAAAGGCCACTTGCCACTGTTCGTAATTTAGCCGCGTAATGCAAATCAGCATATACGAGTATAAGCGGCTAAACCCGATTAGCATTACACGGCTAAATTACGAACAGTGCCAAGTGGCCTATCAATTAAAATACTTGACTGTACCATAAATAACGTTACTGAAAACAAATTAAGTAAAGAATTAATCACCAAAACTTGACATCGCTTATAACAACTCCTATTTTCTCTTAGCAAATCTATTGGAAAACGAAATGAATAATTGATTTGCTCTCCGAATTCTCACAAAGGGTTTGTCAGCATTACTGGTCTAGAAAACTGGAATCTAGATTAATTTTCGACGTTCTCTTTGCTACATTTAATTTTACGAAAACCCAACGGTCATTCTTAAAATTTAGTGATAGGCGATTTGGTATATTTTTAGCTTTTTTTTTATTCTACTGCTTTGTAAGCGTGATCATTTATGTACAATTGTACTCGTACTTTTACCTTTTCTCTCCAGCTGACCGTACCACAGTTTTCTAGCACTCAAAGTCTTTAAGTTAGGCCGTGGATAGACGAACAGACAGACGGATAAGGCAAAATTAATAAGGGTTCTGTTTTTGCCATTTCCACAACGGAATCCTAAAAAGGATAAACTAATGAAGATCCTTACGGGTACTAAGTTGTGTTAGTACTTTAAGGTACTTAAAAATGGCTAAATATGCGCTGACGCTTTTTACAATATAGAGCACAGTATCATTGTATGTATATTTAGTGTATATTGTTAGTTTTCTTAAATCTTCTAAAACTATCGAGTTTTAGTATTTTTTTCTTCAGACAAAGTTCCCTTTATTTTTACATTTACAATCAATTAGTAAATTAAGTTACAAAAATACAATGTCAATTCATAGTTTAAAATCAAATATAATCATTAATACGTTATTCATTACATTTATATTTCGTATAGTTATGAACTGACTTAAATAATTAAAGTATAAATAAATAGCACCACCAAGATGGCATGGCTCATTATATGATTTAGATTATGCTATTACTGGTTCTGGCAAATCTTTCTTCAAAGACAAATGTGTGTAAATAATTGCAGTTCAATAATAACATTCATAGAAATACTAAAAATTATGATCATTTTTAACTTCTACTCTTGAAATACAGTTTAATGGCCGAAGTTTCGTCACTCTCCGATCTTGTTAAAACATCTGACGTTTTTGAAATTCATTGACTCAAATGAACTCTTTGTTCCCGTTTAATTCGTCGAATAGGTTATTGTTCACGACATTATTCACTGAAACAGCAGATGTATAGGAAAACAAAAGAATTCCGGTGTTATTTTGACGCCCATTTTGATGTTTTCAAATTGAAATCGTTTGTTTCAGTAATATAGCACATTTCACTACCTTTAACCAGCATCTACGTCCACTTTAGAATTATACTTTCATGAGAAATATTTGTAAATCTTAGAGTTTCGCTTAAAAATGGTTATGGTAACGTTCGCTCTGACAACGCAATCTATAAAATTAATGTCTTATCATTAAATAAACAAAAATTCAAGGTAATTTTTGAAGATGATAAAAGTTACTTAATTTTTGTGGGGTAGTTTGAGAAAAATAAAGTGGGTACTTGAGAAGTTACAGTGACAAATTACAATGTTTGTTTTGGTTTGTATGACTAACATTTGGTAGCATAGCGTACGGTTGTGGTACCTACTCTGAAGATGAGCTCTGGTTGATTTCGAAACGCGTCAGTGTAGTTGGTGGTGGTGATAGTTGTGTGTTCGTACAGTGTGGAGGCGGGGAACTGCTTGAACACGCATTTCTTACATAAGCGTCACTATCGTAAAGTCGCGAGTGAGCAAAGTATTTGTTTCAGTTCATTAATATGGACCTCCGCAAAGTAACGCCTGATTCAATAAATTACTTCAACGTTCTTAAACAGTGCCTTTTATTACCGGGATATTAAGTGTCCTACTCAGGAATAAATAATTATACAGTTCTCCATTTCTGAAGCCTGTTAAAAAGTCTAAAACTTGCCCAGAAACACAATGTAGGCGAGTGTTATGTAAAGTTTCCATTTCGTGGCAATTCGTTTCCTATGCTATCTTTTTCTTCGGCTTTTGTTGTACCTCTTATAATGTCACGAATAAAGGTTTTCTTTCATTCTAAAATAGACTAGCTTTTTACGTAAGGTAGCTACCGTTTAAGCAAAAACATTCATAATAACTAGAGGAAGTTGCAAAGATTTTATTTGATATATTTAAAAAACTCTTTGGAATTAAAATGATATAACAAAAGCCGCTACAATGCTGGTAATTAAGAAAAAAATCGTCATTTTCTTTGCCCACATAGTATAATAAAAAAATAGACTATTTCTCGATCCCGTAGTGAAAATCCCATTCCCACCCCATCTTAGTCTCAGTTTTAGTGCATCTTTGTGGAGGTCCATATTAATGACTGAAACAATTACTTTGCTCACCCGCGACCTTCGGTAATTGTTTCAGTTCCAAAGAATATATCCATTAAATTTCAAGTCAGTAGTTCAGATTGTGGGTTATCTATCTCTCAGTCACGTTACTTTTTTATATATGTATATAGATCCTTACAATACCTATATGTATCAATTTATAAGGACATACTAAAGATGAAACAAAGAAAATACATTTAGCAAAATACATAAATATCCCGCTTTAGTGACAGTTTGTATGCCAAAATATTTTGGCAAGAACCGTTGCCAGATTTGTAGCTAAAAGTGACAAAAGAAGCAAAATGCGGTAATGTTTAGTTGTGTGCTCATTTTGCATTAGTGTGACTGTTTTGTTCTGGTGTGAGTTTATAGTAAACGTGATGGATAGACGTGTGCTGTACTTGGTAACCTCGCCCTTCGAAAAGTGGTAGGAAAAATAGTCTAATGACAAGTTTGAGATATCTCCTATCATAAGTGCTTTATTATGGACCTTCAGTGTCATTTTATTTCGATTGTGTGTTAGTATTTAATTGCTATTTCGTTAATACTTCAAAGATAACACAATTTCTTTTTCAAAAAATTATTTGACTTCCAATTCTTATTTAACCCACTCTTCATCATCAGATTGACATAACACCAAGTACAGACAGCAAAAAGGATAGTCAGGAAAAAAGTGTGTAACTATTATTTGGTACTTTTTCTTCTTTTAAACTAAGCTTATTCCCATAAAATAGCTTTAGTATCAACATTTTTAAGTAGTTTTCAAATTTTACAAAAAAAAACTAAAATATTGCTCATAAATAAACCCTACTTCGCCTAAAAAAAATGGCTTCAAGGCTCCTCCCACCTATTCATCTTCATCCCATTAAAAACCAGAAAATATACTATATCGACCTTTCTGCACCTATTATGTCTATTACAGATCGCACATAAACCACGGCCAGTCTTGCGTAAGACCTACGCGATATTATTGCCCAAAAATACTGCCTCAGTAATTTATGTTTTCAGTATACTTTAGGGGGATTTACGCAGATCTTAAGGACAATGATATATTTCTGTTTTACTAGATATTTTTGTGTTGAGTGTGGGACTGAATTGGGAATGCGTCAAAAAATATAATGTTTACAAAAAGTAACGCACGAAATACATAATGTTCATTTGATATTATGTCATATATTTTACGCTGAAAATATTAAAAAGACAAACTTTTTTGATCGTGCAATCTACCAGATTGGTTTAGAATAAGTTAGATAAGCATTTCTAAAAAAGATTGTACATTTAATTTTGGATGAACTGAAACAATTATTATTTTGCTCACCCGCGACCTTACGATAGTTACGTTTATGGAAGAAATACGTGTTCATACTGTACCTCCACCTCCACACTGTACGAACACACACAAACGAACTCAACCAGAGCTCATACCACAACCGTACCCTATGCTACCAAATGTTAGACTCACATTGAGTGAGTCTCATGGTAGTTTTATGTTCAAAGCTCATGGCAAATTCAAATGTAATTCTTAAGTAATAGGTACTAAAAATAAGGAGCTTTCACGACTAGTGAATAAGGTTATAACATAGCGTAAACCGTTGCACATAAACGAAATGTATTCTTGCAGAAATAATTTTATTACGTTTTCGTTGTAAAATTGTTTTTCCCCCACCTGCGTCCACTCAGTAAAGTTGTTGTTTTATGAAAGCATCATGTGAAGTTTTTTGTGTGCGGAGTAAATTTTAGAACAACAAAAGTAAAGGTTGCTGAGACTCGTTTATTTTAACCGTTTTTAACGAACCCACGTTTTACGTAAAACATGGAGAAAATATTCCAGAACCTCTACCATGAGTTACACTAGTTTGCAGTGACCGTACTCGCTAACGACGGCGTAAATGATTTGTATGGAGAATTGTACTTCCGTAAGTGACCGCTAGAGGCGCTGTACACAATTCTCCATACAAATCATTTACGCCGTCGCTAGCGAGTACGGTCACTGTAAACTATTGTAACTCATGGTAGAGGTACAGGAGATGTTTAAAAATGAAGACCGTTTTCTCTACTCGCATACCCACTCCTCGAGTAATCCTTACCTTTTCTTAGTTAATCCTAATTAATTAATCTTAAGTCGTAGTAACATAGTGGTTTCGCCTATGATCTCTCAAATAGTGGGTCGTGTGTTCCAGCCTGGGCTCGCGACTCTGAGTTTTTTGGAATTTAGTTGCGAAATTACATTTGGAATTTTTAGTGTTTTTTTTTTATAGATAGAGGGAGGCAAACGAGCAAGTGGGTCACCTGTTGGTAAGCGATCACCACCACCCATGAGAACCAGTAACCCCAGAAGGGTCACTAGTCCGTTGCCGGCCTTTAAGGGAACAATACACTCTTTTCTTAAAGGCCCCGGTGTCATAGTTAGTTGGAAACACCGTAGACGGGAGTTGATTCCACAATTTTACTGTGCGTGGCAGGAAATGCCACTGGAAATGAAATGAATGAATGAAATGGCTTAGTGTATGTGAAATTTTCAATCCGCACTGGACCCTCGTGGGAAAATGGCCCAAGTTTTTTCATTCTGAGAGGAGAACTGTGCCCTGCAGTGAGACATAGACCGATATGATGATGATGATCTACTGTAATCCACGAATTACAATTTCACAAACAATTTTGTTTAAGCCGTCTTAGTATTTTTTTCATATTGCTTTTAGTCGTCACTTTCGGAGCGCTTTCGACATTGTAGCCAATCTAATGAAAACTTTATCACTAAAATGTAGAGCTGTAAAATGTTACCTAAAAATGGATTTACTGTTAGCTTAATCCGTAAAGTGATAGATACTAAACCGTAACATAAAAAATTTAAACAATTTGTCACACATTGATTCATAAATAATACTTAAGTAATAATACTTATTATTGTATTTTTCTTTGTCGAAACCTTATCTGTTATTTAAATATCGTCGATTATACTGGAATGCCGCATAACCTACAAAAGTAGCAAATTTGAAATTTCGCGGCTGTATCGTTTGTCCGTGGTAATTAATGGGTGATCAGGAGTTGAAAAATAGATCCCTAGCCAAAATTAATATTAATAGACTAGTTTTAAACGCAACGAACTCTTTGTTTAATTAATGAAGAAACTTTATTGTTAAAACTTCCTCCATCCACCGAATGCCTACATTTGTAGAAGTCAAGTAGTTTCATCAAGTGTCATCGCTTTGGCGGGAATTTGGCAGGTCTCGCGTCAAAGTTTGTTATGGAAACTGATTTGTCCAAGAGCTCATAGACTAAATCATGTGTAGGGTGACAACGATTTTAATTAAAAAGTGATTTTTCAAATAATCATTATTTAAAAAAATAGATGTTCTATTCTTGTAACTGCGACGTAAATCTAGAAAAATTGGCTCCTGATCACCTATTAAAATCATGGTGTATCATCATTCCAGTATCATCGACGACATACATACATACATACATATAGTTTTACGGTGAAGGAAAACATTGTAAGGAACCTGCGAAGAAATTAAATAGTGTGTGTGAATTTCTAATCCACACTGAGTAAATAGGCCCACATTATTCCCGGCTCAAAGGTTTCCATCACAATTAACGCGTTACTCCGTCGAAATGCGATTAACTTTTGCACCAGAAATGACAGAGCGAGAGTCCAAAATATTTTTTACTCTATTAATATCTCAGATTTCGCTTCGAAGAGAAACTATCACTTTAAGCCTCAGGTAAGCTCAGGTTTTGAGCTTTAAATCCCGCTAAACCGTCGTCCAATGGCAACGAAGAGACATAAAGTATCGTTATCTGGTCGCTGCAGTCCCACTGGATAGACTTTTAATATTACGTACTTTTATTACCGGATAGTCTATCCGTGACTACAACAAATACGACAGAGTCCTTTAGTCCTTACAAAGAGATTTCTGAGCCCCTTAGAAGTAAAAAGATGTTACTACTTAGTATCAAACAAAAAAATATTAATAATTTTTAACTTCAAGATGACATTACCTATTATAAAAAGACATTTTGAAAAAGAAAGAAAATACATTTAAAGTGAAAATAAACGGTTCACTCACGTCTTAGAACGAGTTTAACTCGACATGTTACGGGCTAGTCCATAGCCCTTCTTCCCGCAGTCACACGTCATGGCGGCTGCCAAACGCGCACTGCTGACTGCTGATATGTGACTCCGGGAAGGGCTACGGATTAGCCCGAAACATGTCGAGTTAAACTCGTTTTAAGACGTGAGTGATCCGTTTATTTTCACTATGAGTGAGTCTCACGGTAGTTTCATGTTTAAAATACATTTATTAACAACAATACAAGACACATCAATATTATTACAAATAGACAACACGAAGGATAAAGATAATATGTTTTTGCGGTTCCAAATCGGATACAGGCTCAGTATTATAATAATTTTAGAATTAAAGAATGGTAACGTTGCCTATCATAAGAGTGTATTGCACTGCAGAATTATTATTAAGTTAAAAATAATTTAAAGAAAGAAAAGAAAATACATTTATTTACAACACAAAACACATAAATATCTTTACAAAAAGAACAGAACGAAGGCTAAAGATAGAGTGTGTCATTGCGGTTGTAAATTGGACACTGGCTCAGCATAATACTTAGAGCTCATTGACTCTCTCCTTGAGAGGTCATGGGTCAACCCACTACTTAGGATACAACGGCAATTTGGGATAAATCAATTCATTCAATCGCTTACTTTACTATTTCATAATCATCATCATCATCCCAGCCTGATATACGTCCCACTGCAGGGCACAGGCCTTCTCTCAAATTGAGAACGCTTGGACTGTTCCCACGCGGGCCCAGTGCGGATTGGGAACTTCACACACACCATTGAATTTCTTCGCAGGTGTATGCAGGTTTCCTCGCGATGTTTTCCTTCACCGTAAATCATGGTAAATTACAAATGTAATTTCGCACATAAATTCCGAAAAACTCAGAGGTGCGAGCCGGGATTTGAACCCACGACCCTCTGCTTGAGAGGCCATAGCGTAGGTCAAACCACTAGGCTACCACGGTTTTTTTTACTATTAGGTACTTACTTATATTATTTTATTACCTATTTACTTTACTATTTATGATTCATTATACCTACTTTTGGGCGTTATATACCGCATACGATTTTGATGAGCGAATTCTATGGACGGAATATAGTGATGGAATATTTTCAGGTAGGTACCTACCTCGTCTTAAATTTAAATCACAATGTAAATAGTATTCTGCCAAATGATCCCGTATAACAAGCTCCACGGGATGTTTCGAGCCAAGTTATCGCCAACATCGCTAAAACTCGCCAAATTATCACGAGATCCTCGATTTTCGTCAATTAAAAGTTGCGTCGCTTACTTGATCAAAGTTTGGACTTTAAATTTATAATAGCGACGGGAATTTGGCAATATTCTCGGCATTTTCAATGTCCGGCTGTGTAAGGAACAAAGCAGACATAAATTTAGCTGTTAATAGTTTTTGGCAAAGCTCGCCCATGATTCAGCAAGGTCACGTCTTTTAGGCATAGAATTACGATTATGGTCTAGATGGTATGTTATTTTATTACTTATTTATTACATTATATACTGGGCAAGAATCGGATTGAAGCAAAAAGGTCAAGGTCAAGTCTAATTAGATTCTCAAATGTTTGCACTCGAAATTTCTTTGTTTACACACTTAATTATTACTATTATATTTAATGACTTTTGTCTGTATTTCGTAGAAACCTTGCACTTTCCTAAGATAT
Organism: Archips xylosteana; assembly: GCA_947563465.1. Taxonomy (NCBI): domain Eukaryota; kingdom Metazoa; phylum Arthropoda; class Insecta; order Lepidoptera; family Tortricidae; genus Archips; species Archips xylosteana. Next base: position 20,689,769 of record OX387345.1, on the reverse strand, counting down.
GAAGTAAGTAGCTTTATAATTAAACATGGATTGGTTAGGTTTCAGGGCCCAGCAGCAAGTAACGCAACGGTAGCTTTGTATGTATTTTTTTTCTAATCTATTTAAAAGTTACGAATGTAAATGTAGGGACATATAAACACACAGACAAGTAAACTAATTAACTGCTTTGTTATCTTAGTAAAGAAGTAGGGTCGGATTTCTAACTTAAGTACTTATCCGCTTTCTTTCCCTGTAGTTAGTATAGAAGTTAGGAAATTGATTTTACATGATTTCACGATGATTAATAATAAATATTTGATCTTAACAAAACGTATTTTATTTATTTATTTTTACACAGTGCCACGTCTCAGGTACTGCCTATAGTTGTGATAATATTATGTACTTATCTATTAAATTAAAGACAAACCTCCTAGGTCCATCGGTGGGTCCTAAAAGATTATCAAAGGATATTGCCGTCATTTTTTGTCCGCTCAACCGCTTTCTCAAAGCATTAGCAGGAAATAAGGGGCCATCTTTCATGGCGATTTGGAGATATTTCAACGATGTCATGTTATGAAAAATTTTATTTTACTTCGCGAGTTTATAGAAAAATGGTATCGATAAGCTGATCATAGCTCAATAATTTATTACACCCGGTTTGCTAGCTGCGCTAGAAAATAGAGGTATGGCTCGTAAAATAATATTGAACTTCGTTAAAAATTTATGTGTGGATTTGAATATTCGGTTTCGTACATGGAAGCTTTTTGGGAAGAAAATCCTGGCGTGTAATTTTCGCAGCTGCACTTGTAAATTACGAGTACCTCTTGAAATCTAGTTCTCTGAATATATGTGGAGATGCTAGTTTTGAGATGTATGAAAAAATAAGGAAGAAATATGGCCTCGGTAATAGGTAGAATAGGAATTATTTTAATTTCAATAAATAAATATTATATGCTTCATATCCCGGATAGTGTATTAAGCAATATCAGACAATTTTTAACACGAAATCTATTTACATAAAATTCAATTGCAGAAAATATATGAACGTGTAAGTATAACTTTAGAACGGCTGAAACTTTTTGTTAATTTCTTTTTTTGTTGTGTTAGAATGTATTGAGACAAAAATACTAACCTTCTACTATCTTACTTCAAACATTTAATTTTACTTAACCTAACCTACGGTCCGCAAACATCAAAAGTTCAAGCTCTAGGTTTGCCAACGAGCGTTCGAGCGCAGCATATTAGGTGTGAAGAGGATAGATAGAATCTGGAGCACCACACTGCGCTCAAAGACACGCATAGTCAACGTTGGGAAAGACTGCTAAGCTAAAATGGGACTGGGCTTGACACGTCTGTCGCATGCACCCACAAAGATGGGTTCACAGTTACTTGGTGGGTGCCGGAGAGCGGCCAGCGACAACGAGGCAGACCAAGAAGGAGATGGCGGGACGACATGGACGTGTAAGCAAAGAACTGGCCTGACATTGCACCAGCCCGGAAATCGTGGAGGTCAAGAGGAGAGGTCTTTGCCTAGCAGAGGGGCACTATGTCAGGCTAATAAAAAAATAATTAGTACACCCAGCCAGCGTAGCCAGGTCGTGCAGCTAGTAATTTTATAGTTTAGTTTTTCCGGTGGTAGGCTTTGGCCGTGGCTGTTCACTACCCTATAGGTTGAGCCAGGCCGCCAATTCGCCTAAATTCAAGTCTAGGGTGAATGAGCATTTATTGAGCAAGTGTGCTCTATTATAGGCCTCATCTTCGCTTTCCATCAGGCGTGATTGTGGTCAAACGAAACGCAAGCCTATTATTGTATAAAAAACCAGTTGTCTGTAAAATCGGTTTACGGACGATAGTTTAACGTGACAACGTCATAACAAAACATTCAAAAAACAAAAATATAACCAGGCGGTCACCCATCCAAGTACTGACCGCGCCCGACATTGCTTAACCTCGGTGATCGGACGAGAACCGGTGTTTTGTCAAATATCTTGAAAACGGTGCATCCTAAGGCAAAATCAATGAAATTTTCATCCCCCTTTGAAGCCCCCGCACCCCCCTCAACCTCCCCCCGCACCCCCCTATTAACAAACATTAAAAAAAATTAAACCCCCTTTAATACCGCCGCACCTCCCCCCGCCCCCGCTCGCAAACCCCCCGCTCCCCCCGCACCCCGCATTGTACATCCTGGCGTTCGCCCCTCTCTTGCAACTAACTGGCCTTCGCGGCTCTGAAGGTATAGTCGGGGTAAGAAAAGGTTCGTCACTTTTCGACTCTATGTCAACAATTTAAGGCCGAAAAGTGACGAACCTTTTCTTACCCCGACTATACATGTGCGGGACATGTACGTACACATGTACTTACGTACATCCGTACGTACGTTACATTGCGTCATCCTTTTTCGTGTAAGCAGCCGGCGTTCATCGATTTATTAGACGTTGTCACGTCAAAAAAGTTCACGATTGTTTATTACGTTTCCGTTACGCGTCCAGCCGTCATAACGGACCACGTAATACGTTCATTACGCTCAGTACCTCTACCATGAGTTACACTAGTTTACAGTAACCGTACTCGCTAGCGACGGCGTAAATGATTTGTATGGAGAATTGTACTTCCGTAAGTGACCGCTAGAGGCGCTGTACACAATTCTCTATACAAATCATTTACGCCGTCGCTAGCGAGTACGGTTACTGTAAACTAGTGTAACTCATGGTAGAGGTACTGAATATTATCAGGGACATAGACAATTTGGTCTCATCACCAGTTCACTTTTTTTTACACAATTGTTACATAATATTCAGACGGACTTTACTAGCACGCCGATTAATCTCATAACATTGATTTTCATCGGCATCATATTACTTAATATGGCATTAACCAACATCAAAAGTAACGTGATCGTCTATGGATCGTTAGTTTATATTGGCATATGTTATATTGCTATGTTGGTTATCTAATGGTGCGCGGCGTCCGCTGACGGTGCGGTAAAAGGGTGGATAATATGCTAAAGATATTCAGTATGTTTGTAAACATTTGTTGGATACTTGAGATTATGAGATGAAAATGTAACTTTTCTTAGCCGGCTTGTGTAAATATGCTAAAAAAACCTGTCACCAGCATGTCTCGACTTGCTGACCAGTGATGTAGCTATTCGTAGACGAAGTGGGCTCACGATGTTTTCCTTCACCAGTAAAGCTCTTGGTAACCTTTCCTATGTAATTTCGCACGTGAATTTCGAAAAACTCGGGAGGTGCGAGCCCGGACTCGAACCGGTGACCCTCTGCTTGAGAGGCCGTAGATCAAACCACTAAACTACCCTTTTTAGGGTTCCGTACCCAAACGGTGTCAACGGGACCCTATTACTGAGACTCCGCTGTCTGTCTGTCCGTCCGTCTGCCACAGGGCTCTATCTCTTGAACCGTAATAGCTATAACTTTAAATTTTCACCGATTATTATTATATTACTGTGGCCGCTATCACAACAAATACTAAAAATAAAATAAAGTTTAAAATTAAGGGATCATCATGAACAAGAGACGTGTTTTTTTAGCGTTTTTGACTCCGGTGGTGATTATATCAACCGCCGGCACTTGCTATTAACTGGTTGCTAGGTGACAGCCGGCAGGTTGCTAGGCAACGATTCATAGCGAGCGACCCTATGCTCTTCGGATGTTTTTCGAAAACCTACCTACAATCACAATTTTAGTAGGTAGGTATTTAAGTAAATTTTGGTGATTTTTTACTGAACTGTTTTTAAAACATTATACGAATTAGGGAACCGTCCAAGACAACAACACAACAAGACAAGACACAACAAGGACACGGACAAGTTCAAGTTTTTTAATATTTCGAATGGCGTTTTAATTACATTGCCTTGCATAGGCCGTAGGTACTCATCTCTTAATTTTCGTTGAAATCTCAGCCTAGTTCAACCCCTTGTATCTGTTATAGACACAAATGTCTGACTATCTAGTCCGAGATCCCACAATAAAAATTCCTAGCACAACTGCCAATAAGATCTTACCCACCACCCATCGTACATTTGTTTTTCATAACTGAATTAGATAAGCCATGGCACTCGTAGCTTAGTGGATAGACTTATGGGCTCAAGCAAAGGGTCTTGGGTTCAATCCCGGGCTCACATCTCTTTGGTTTATAAAATGTGTATGTGAGAAATCACATTTGAAATTACCACAAGCTTTACGGTGAAGGCAAACATAGTGAGGAAAGCTCACACCTGCGAAAAAATTCAACGGAATAGGTGATTAATTCAATGGGCCTGACTGGGTTTTAGCGTGAAAGAGTAACAAACGTACATACGGACATACTTACAAACTTTTGCTTTTGCATTTGCTTATTAATTTAAATAGGATTCAAATAGGAGCCAGAGGAAGTATCAAGCACGGGAAAAGACCAAAGCAGGCGACCAACGTGTAAGACCCGCACCTGTCCTCTCTTACTGCACATTAGATTGAGTTACAAGATAGATGTTAGGCCACACGTTCCCAACGAGGGCGATAGCGCCCCTTAATGGGTGCTGGAGCTTTTCGTGGGGGCGGTAAGCGGGTCTTAATAATTTTAAAATTTGAGATAATTAAGAGGTAAATAGACATACATATAAAATTGGTATAATTAACTATTATGTGTGTTTTAGACGACCAGATGGCCTAGTGGTTAGAGAACCTGACTACGAAGCTTGAGGTCCCGGGTACAATTCCCGCGTCGGGGCAGATATTTGTATGAAAAATACGAATGTTTGTTCTCGGGTCTTGTGTGTTTAATATGTATTTAAGTATGTATCTATCTATATAAGTATGTTTATCCGTTGCCTAGTACCCATAACACAAGCTTTCGTTAGCTTACTTTGGGACTAGGTCAATTGGTGTGAATTGTCCCGTGATATTTATTATTATTATTATTATGTAAAGAGGGCGTAGGATTTTTTTTCTTGTAAATGTGGCGGTATTCCATAAAAGGTTGGAAAGCTATGGGTTAGGCTATGTTTAGACTGAGTTATTTATACGGTAGCGGGCTCTCAGCCTAGCAAAACATAGTTAGAGGCCCGTGATTGAGATGTGAAACTCGACGTATGCTGATTCCAGTTTGCCAGCATGTACTCAAATACGAGTCAGGTCGCAATATAATTTCGGGAATGGTCGGGCTTTGTCGTGAATTGTAAGGTTGGGATGAATTTCCCTTTGTGAAGCTTGGACAAGGCTTTTAATTAGTAATAATTTTATAGCAAAAGCAAGACAACGTATCTGAAATCATGCGTTCAAGTCCAAAACGATACAATTGAAGACCGGATAGTTTAGCGGTTAGAAAACCTGACTACGAAGCTTGAGGTCCCGGGTTCGATTCCCGGTCGGGTCAAATATTCATGTAACGGCGGCTCACTGCCGGCACGGCACGGCGTGTCATGGCAAAGTATTTTATACTAATCAAGTTATTTTGAATCTTATTTCAATGAGTTTAGAATTCATGTTACTTTATTTCGATACCACGATGCCGCGACGTGCCGAGGGATGCTGCGGTAAAATTCGTATGTAACCTGCCGTGCCATGCCGCATGTGATGCAATTTACAGAAAATGAAAGCAATAACAAAGATACACAAAACTAATGACACATGCAAGTAGGAGTATGTACGGTCGAGCTCACCCAATATATGCATCGCCAACCTTTCCTAAATATCTATACATAGACCTTATGTTACCGTAATAAGGTCTATGTATAGATATTTATGAAATGTTGGCTGTACAGATATTGGTGAACTCGACTGTACTATTCCCCACTGTAAAATAAAGAAAGAAAAATATTTTATTTAAGGTTAGAAGAGTACCACCACCAAACAGTAGATAACAACATTAACACCTAATAAAACAAGTTTGTTAAGGTAGTGACACCAAATTGTCACCGAAAAAGAGTCTCCACTCAGCATGTGTTGCTACACAGTGAGTGTAGCAACGCTGGTTTTCTCTGAAAAAGCTAAAAAATAAAATAATAATAAATAAAAGCTTTTTTCTGAAAAAGTCAGTGAGGTGGCATTAGTTAATAAGGCAATTTACTATGACACTTACTGTGTAAGCGGTTCGACAATAAGTACATTTATAATACATGTTACAAACACATAACACAATTTTAATCGAATACAGTTGAAAAGCTTTTTGAAGAAGATAAATAATAATAATTACTGAAATAAGAAACACGGGTCATTAACCATTTAGTAGTTATATCAATTTAAATTGTACTCCAAGCACATTGTATCGTTTCATAAAAACCTTCCGCTCGATGTGGCTTAACTCTTCAATATACGAAACAGGACACAACGAGACAGGACGCTATTGAAACGCAGGCTGGTATCACTTCCCTTATAACAAAAAACAATCGGTGTATGTTTGCCAAACATCGGCCAACCTCAGACAATTTTTGTGTAACCGAGCCTCTAACTAGATCATTATCTTTTCACTCGTAATTACGACTACGGCTACAAACAATGTTGCTCGCGGCTACGCAATTACGTTATCAAACTTTACCCTACAATCTACTGGAAAAGATAAGCGTTTCATTATTATACTTGCGTTGAAAGGATTAAACGAATAGGGAATTTAGTTAGGAGTTTAGTGTGAATATACAAAGTTTTAATTATTTTGGCTTGGTGTCATTGAACTTTATTTTGTTTGAAGTAAGATCAGGGAGGGAAATTTGATTTTGATATCGTCTTGATTTACAGTGTTTGATATGATGTTGCTTCTTGGGCTTTTCTTCGAGACCTACCACGAACTACCACCTTTTACTCTGCCATTCCACCGTCAAATGTGCAAGACACCTACGTCATTAATACACAAACCCGCCCTCCTCTACCTAAATAAGTACTTCCACATTAATCAAGACATAGTGTTTTTGGGAGGTTTGGCCCAGGTTTGACCCAGCCTGGAGGATGTACTGTTTAGATTTAGTTTAGGTTATTTACTCCTGTTATTTTTATTTTCAATTATAGTTTTAATTTGTCATAAATGTTATAATTGTGCCATTATTTATTATTTCTCTATTAAATAATATTTAAATTTCAAACTTCAATAAAATTATATCAAGACAAGTGTCACACCGTATGATAGTTAGATATATTCTTGTCTTAGCAAGACAATAGAAAATAACAAGGTAAGTTACAAACACAACAAATAAAAACAATTAGCCAAAAAGGTGCAGCCGCTATGAAATTATGCGCTTACGTATAGTTGGGTTAAAAAAAGGTTCGTCACTTTTCGACCTTAATTCGTTGACATAGAGTCGAAAAGTGACGAACCTTTTCTTACCCCGACTATACAATCGGCTATTAATTGATTTTTGACGTGACAACGTCTATTAAATCGATGAACGCCGGCTGCACGCACGAAAAAGGATGACTCAGTGTAACATACATAACGCATTGTCCCGTTACGCATCCCGTTACGCTCGAGCCGATGAACGATCGGAGCGAGAGGCACGAGCGAGCGAAAGGCACAATCGGCAAAAGTATGCAATCATTTCATCAATGTTTTGTTTTGACGTTGTCACGTTACGCTATCGTTCGTAAATCGACTTTACAGACAACTGGTTTTTATTTGTTTAGATTTGTAACAAACGTCTGACAAACTTAACAGTTTTAAATAAAAATTGTAACTATTTTGTCTGGCAAATCCGTCCAAAAATGGTGAAGGATCTATTCTGAGCTGAACAGTACGCCAACAAAGTTTCAGCGTGTCGTGTTCAGTGCTCATAAATAATTTATATCCGATACATAACTGCGTAAAATGTTTAGAGCATTGAAAAAACCGGAGGCGCTTTGTGTACACTTATTATCCTTTTACTAGCTATTGACCACAATTTATCTGCAAAGATGTTATTAAATTCAGCACTATCCCGACGATGTTATCCAATTTACCGGAATGAAAAGTATCATATGTATTAATGTATCTTATCTTAGTATCCTTGCGGATACTATTCAACCCCCAGGGATCTTTTGTGTACTTAATTACCCCTTGATTGTGTATTAATAAGATAAGATAAACTATAGGTGTGCCAAATTCTCTTCAGCTGTTTGTTTCCTATTCCATCTCTTATTTCTTATTTGATAGTAATATAATACCTAACCAAACTAAGAGGGCTTTTCGCCTGCTGAATGCAGTAGGGTCACAAGCTTTGATCAATTATAACTGTAGATCCACAGTCGCGCGCCCGAAAATGTCCGAGCCAAATGAGCGCCACTTTGATAAAAGTGGCCTTCTTTTTTCTCAGTACGTTGCGTGAAATTGTCAAGTTTAGCTGTCAAGTGTCAACCGAAATTCGACTGTAATGAAGTAAAGACTAGGTTCAAATTTTTGTGTAGGTGATGATTTTAATTGTTATGCAAACAAATAAAAAAGTTCGGACATTCTTTGAAGGGGATTTTGTTCGGCAATGTGTATCTTCAGTTATAATTGATCAAAGGTCACAAGTCAAAACAGCAACATTTCGAGAAATGGCGCGTCAAAGTTTTGAGGAACGGCAGTGATCAAAACGAATCCAAACACGACATACCTACTTCATTGGCTATTATGTTTAAGAGTGTACTAGTGACATACAGACAGACAGATGGACAGACAGACAGACAGACAGACACACCGATATACACAAAGACATACACACATACACTTCTATAGACTTCTATCCCTTCTTTTTGTGTCGGAGGTTAAATATAAATGTAAATAGATACTTACTGTTGCGGTACAATCAAATGACGTTTATTTCTTATATATTTACTCAAATCCATCATGAATAAGTTTTAAATAAGCACATTGAGTACACACGACACGAGGACACAACTTGAAAATAAATTCGAAAAATTGTGCAGTAAAGGCATAACTTAAATTATGCCTTTAATGCATGAACAGGATAGCTGATTAATCATAGTGCAAAAAGGGCACTTGTGCCCTCTAAGGCTCTTTACAGACAACTTTTGATAAAGGTCTTTAATGCATATGGTAAAAGGAGCAAATTAGAACACGATTCCGGATTAAACTCAAAAACCGAAATTTTTGACTTCGGCCCTTATTGCATTCAGCAGGCGTTTTATCGGTATCTAATTTTAGGATTTGCCTGGGGCTCTTTTCGGCGTAAGCTACACACGGGCACCAACTTTATCAATCTCATCTCTATCTTTCCATCAGACAAGCAAAGACATTCACTACTAGAGAATAGCCTCCCTCAAAGACTTCTACAACGATTGGTCCTGCTCTGCCCCCATTCAAGTGGTTACTGCGACTATTACCAGATCGTTGGTCTATTTTGTTCACAGTACGCAATTCCAGACACTCATCACAAAATATTCATGCCTTCTGAAGAAAGAAAGAAAATACATTTACTAACAATAACACAAGACACATCAATATTATACAAAAAGACAACACGAAGGATAAATAATAAAGATAGTGTGCCATTGCGGTAAATCGGACACTGGTTCGGCTGCCTGCATAATGCTGAGGCGTTTATTGCACCCCAGCGCTGATTTTCTTCTCATTACGTGGTCGCACTACTGCAAAAGTGCTTTGGCTTCTCCAGTTGGTTTAATGGTCTGAGATTCACTGCCCGAGTCGGCTCCTATTCAGTGGCCATGAAATTTTATTCGTCTATCAAAAATCATAAAGGATCGAACGAGAGCCGGGTGTCATATATATGGTCAGGTGACATCAGGGAGATTGTTGAAATACGAAAAAACTTTGACGATTCTTTACAATAAACTAGGTTATTTTATTTGTTGGAATCTACTTTTAATTACAAACGCGCCACTTATTTATTTTGCAACGTTTGTATGTATGTATTTAAGTTGTGGCCTCAAAAATAAATCCTCATAATAATAATAATTAATAATAATAATTTAATGGGGACAATCTCACACAAATCGACCTAGTCCCAAACTAAGCTAAGCTTGTACTATGGGTACTAGGCGACGATAGACATACTTATATAGATAAATAAATACTTAAATACATAGAAAACATCCATAACTCAGGAACAAATATTCGTGCTCATCACACAAATAAATGCCCTTACCGGGATTTGAACCCAGGACCTCTTGCTTCGTAGGCAGGGTCACTACCAACTAGGCTAAAGCGGTCGTTAACATATAACATATGCAAACCATTTTTCTACCACTCTTGGTATTCGATTGAGCTGAAATTTGACAAGATGGAACGCCGACCTGGTTAAGGTGGCGGGAACGCATTAGATGTGGATGGCGCAGGGCCGATCTGTTTGGCGAGCCTTTGGGGAGGCCTATGTTGAGCAGTGAACGCCTTTCGGCTGAAATGATGATGATGATTTAAATCCGGTGACAGTACCTACACAATAATCTGGTAGTGAAATTCTGGTGGTCTGGCCAAAACCGTCTCCATAGGACGGAACTTTTCAACGGATAATTTTATTGTCCGTATCAAGTTTCAAGTCATTACATCGAATTGAAACTTAGTACGGATTTGCACTTTTTTTGGCAGACACTGCAAGAGGTTGGGGTAGCGCGACTACGCCATCTTCCCTTAGCAGGCTGGATTTAGAGGTCTGAAGGCCTCGGGGCATAAAAGAAGTGGAGGCCCCTTGGCCTCAAATTGTTTTCCAAATAAAATTACCATTTTTTTTTCACTTGAAATTTCATTAAACAATTTTTCGAAGTTTCTATGGAGGATGCCCCGAGGCTGTGACCCTGGATGCTCTGCCCTAAATTCGGCCCTGTCCCTTAGTAAGGCGGCACCTCTAATCGGCTGTATTGAGTCTTTTTAATAAATTTAAAGGTGGCAACATATTTTTTACAATAATTCAAGTCAATCCTACCACTGAAACTTCTAAGATTTAAAACGTATCTCATACGAACATCGCAGGTTAAATAAAAACTTGTGCAAATCAACATGCAAATCAAGATGTCTATCCCATACCCGATGGACGGTCGGGACGGGATATTGTGCGGTTACTCAGTCTAACCGCAACGTTCGTGACGTCATCGAACGTTTAACGTTCCGGCATTGCTAACAGTCACAGTTTTATGGTCTGATTTTTCGCTAGACAATAAAAATCTCAAATATTTATTAAGTACAGAAAATTTACTTGAAAATTTTCACCCTAAATTCCACCCTATTACTAAGACTTCGCTGTCCGTCCGTCCGTCCGTCTGTCACCAGGTTGTATATCATGTAGAGTGATAGCTAGACAATTGAAATTTTCACAAATGATGTATTTCAGTTGCCGCTATAACAACACATACTAAAAAGCAGAATAAAATAAATATTTAAGGGGTCTCCCATACAATAAACTTGATTTTTTTTGCTCGTTTTTGCTCGATATTGATAACGGCAACAGGTAGGCGCTTGAAATATTCACAGAATACTTAGTTATATATTCACTTTTTTTATTTATTTACTCAAATACAAACAAAAGAAGTACAGAAATACTTATCTCTAAATACCACTGCCAAACTGCATAGCAGTTTGTTGGCAGAAAGTGTAGAACTCTTATTACTTAATTTTAATTAAATTAAAATAAAAAAAATATTTAAGAGGGGCTCACATACAAAAAACGTGATTTTTTTGCCGTGTTTATAGATAAGGGTACGGAACCCTTCGTGCGCGAGTCCGACTCGCACTTGGCCGGTTTTTTGCTATAAATTTCTGCGCTGCTCGCAACCAACGACACTCAATATCTCCAATTATACCTACCGCTACTAGGTACAGTGGGCCAAAGATATGGTCTACCACCCTACGGATGAAGTTCATTTACACGTCATGATACAACGAGGTCGATTTTCCCTTGCAATAATATGATGACAGTGACTAATGACTTCACTCAGTCACAAACGTCAACCTTAGCGACATTTAGATCTCACAGAAACTTTTGTCAAAACTGGTAGACCACTTTCTTGGCCGACCGTACATCCCAAATGTCCTTTAATACTGACTCATCCATAGTGATCAAATTGTTCACGCCAACAGAGCACACAAAACGAACTGACCACTACTTCTGCAGTACTTTGACCTACGGTCTCTCAAAATAAGGGTCGTGGGTTCGAGTGCGGCTCGCCACTTTTAGTTTTTTGGAATTCGTGTGCAAAACTAAATATGAACGATCCTTTTTGTACTGAGAAGAAAAGTATCATTAGGAAATCTGCGCGTACTTATGAAGCAATTCACAAACATAATTATGGAGTTCCCAATTCCCACTGAGCCCTGATGGGAACTACAGCCTAAACCAACTTCTGAGCGAAGGCTTTTGCCCAACAGTTGGACGTAAATAAGCCGAGATGATGAATATTCTTTTGTGATTTCAGGTAATTTGAAAACATAAACACGAAACGTGAGGGAAAAAACAACTATAAGATCAGCAGGATGTCAGTAAGTACGAAGTTTACCGAATAATTTAGTTGAGGCCTTGTTAAAACCCTGTTAGTTTACTTTTATTAGTTTAAAAACTATTTTCCGAATTGATGCTTCTGACCCAAAAGTTAGAGAGTTAATACGTAATTGTGTGGGTATTTGTTTACTGTGGAAATAGTTTGTTAGTTAAATTATCTACAGTAGGCACCTGGATTTCTTTTTACTATTTTTTGGGCAGCCATCTTCAATATTGTTTTGAGTGGGGCACAACAACGACATTTTAACAGAAATTCTTACTACTCATTACTTGCTACTCATTATTAGACAAGTATTAGATTATACAAAATGTCAAAACGCGTTCCCCCAACCTTAACCATGTCGTCGCTCCATCTTGTTGGAGGCCTACCTACACTGCGTCTTCCAGTCCGTGGACGCCACTCGATAACCTTTTGGCCCCATCGGTCATCAAGTTCTACGAGCGTTGTGCCCCGCGAAAAGAAGCTTGGTTGGCGGACTATAAATAAATAAAACAAGCTGAACTATTACAAGTGTGTGAACACAAGTACCTATACTGTAAATTATCTACGTATTTTTTCTCCCACATGGAAGTATGTAGTACCATAAAGAATGTTATTAGGGAAATCATATTACGCACAAGGGAAGACCTCCCGTGACCTCTCAAAATTCAATACCCATCAATAAGATCAGTAAACCCTTCAATAAAATTGACCAGGAATAAAGATTTTCACGATTTTCATAATCAAATGTGATACTTTACGCATCGTTTTATTACTATAGTCGTAAAGAGGGCGTAAATGCAGCCATTACCGGGTATATGGAGAATAAATTGATATTAAAGTAGTTAATTGTATTAGGGGACGGTCTAGGAAGTAATTTGTTTGAATAACTCTGTTGATTTAATCAAATTGGGCAACCACGGTGTTACTTAAATTGCACTCAATGTTGTAACCACTTTTCCTTTGCCTGTGTTTTTTGTACGGAAGGTCGTTGAACTACAATATTTTTACATTGATTTTCTGGCACTAACCGTTCATCAGGTCAGGCCCCTATTTCACCAACGTGACAATTTGTAGCACCTTAATTGCATGCTAATAATATTAGGACATACGCGTATGTTAACCACAAAATACAATGTCAAGAATTACCGACAAATCTACAAAATTTCGACTAGAAAAAAATATTCTCGTTTCGATACATAATTATTTTATTGTTATTAACAAATTCAGTGCCAAAATCCCTATATTTTCACAATGAGTGAGTCTCACGGTAATTTCATGTTTAAAGTGAGCAATAAACTAAAACTATGGGTCGAAAAATTCGTCTAACCTTACCACTGCTACCTTAAAACTGCGTAAGGGGCGGTCTGGAACGGGCAGAGCATGATGCGTTTAGCCATGAGTGCCCAACAAGGAAAAAGTGGGACGAAATAGCTAGGGCAACCGTGGCTTATTGCTAAGAGCAGCCAGGAGGTAAAAAGACAGTATAATATAGCGCAAGCGAACCTTCAGCGATCCAGGCTGGCGACCGATGAGCTGATGATCGAGGCGGAAAGGCGCGGAGTAGCAGTCGCACTCATCCAAGAGCCGTATGTGGGGTCAATTGGGGAGATGAGGGGTCGCAGGGGCGTGAGGATCTTCCAGAACACCGGGGTGGGTGGGGGGACTGTAAAAGCTGCAATAGCGGTTTTTGACCAAGGGTTAGACGTGGTACAGTTCCCCCAACTCACCACTAATAACATCGTCGTGGTGAGGATCCAGACCGGTGCCTGATACATAATATTCTGCAGCCAGGTAGAAGAAGGATTCAATTGATAGAGCTAAATCCATTTAAATGTATGCTTAAACCCACATCCGATTTTTATAAAAACGCGAGTGGTTAGGTATACAATATATAATCATAAAATGTAAGTATAAATCCCTGGCTTCTACGGCAACTTAAAATACTTTTCAAAACTAGCACTTCATCATCATCATCATCATTTCAGCCGAAAGACGTCCACTGCTGAACATAGGCCTCCCCCAAGGCTCGCCAAACAGATCGGCTCTGCGCCATCCGCATCCAATGCGTTCCCGCTACCTTCACCAGGTCGTCGCTCCATCTTGTTGGAGGCCTACTTACACTGCGTCTTCCGGTCCGCGGAATGTGCACTTACACTGAGAAAAATTTTCTTCGCTAGAAACCTCATGATGGTTTTATTATTTGAGTTAATCATGGTGATATAGGCGAGTGTATTAACACTTTTGTACTCGTGACATGATGATTGATTGCGTGCAGGCTCGTGGACACGTGATCCGTTGATCAATCAGGAATCGCGTTAACACTGATGAATGGACATGTTTGTTTATTAATAAATGAAAAACATTTGTAGATTTGACAGTGAGAGATAATCCCGCGAAATACAACGGCTTATTAAATTGTGCTAGGTATTGTAGAGCATAACTCAAAGTAAGCATTAAAATGTGCTGTAATAAAAAAAACAGAGTTTTTTGAAAGTAAATATTATTATTATTACATTTTGACAGTAGGTTGACTGTGTGTGTCGCACTTAGGGCTTGCACTATCCGGTAACTTTTTACTATCCGGATATTTCGGATATTTCAAATCTCTGTATCCGGATATCCGGTTTTTTCGGATAATTTGAATAATTTTCCAAATATTAAAAAAAACGCTAATAATAATTTATTAAATTGTTTAATCAACTTAACGATGAGTGTTTTTAATCATTTTAACCAAAATTATCTGATAAGGACTTAAAAATAATTATTTGTCACTTTAATGAGTGAAGTTAATTTAAAAAATATGTATAAAATGATCATCATCATCATCAGCCTATGTTCCTCCACTGCTGGACATAGGCCTCTCCCATGGCACGCCACTGAGCACGATCCTCGGCCACTCTCATCCAGCTCTTGCCAGCTGCCTTGCGAAGATCATCGCTCCACCGAGTCTGAGGACGTCCTACGCTACGTTCGCCGATCCGTGGTCTCCACTCATGCACTCGTCTACCCCAACGGTTATCAGTTCTTCGAGTTATATGGCCGGCCCATTACCATTTCAGCGTGGTAATGCGGTAGGCTATGACGACAACTTTGGTTCTCAGTCGGATCACTTCGTTACGAATTCGATCTTTCAGAGAAACTCCGAGCATAGCCCTTTCCATAGCACGTTGAGCAACTTTAAATTTGTGGACCAGCGCTAAAGTGAGTGTCCATGTTTCGCCACCGTATTTCATGTCATGACGGGTAGGACGCACTGATTGAAGACTTTCGTCTTTAGACTCTGTGGAATTGGCGATGTGAAGACTTGACGCAGTTTCCCATACGCTGCCCATCCCAGCTGTATTCTTCTGTTGGCCTCTTTCTCGAAGTTGTTTTTACCTAACTGCATAGTTTGCCCGAGGTAAACATACTTCTTAACCACCTCGAGAATATTGCCTTGAACTGAAATTGGTTCCGGATGTACGTGTTCATTGAACATAACCTTGGTTTTATCCAGGTTCATCCGAAGACCCGAGAAGAATCAGCTAGGCCATTCAACATATGTTGCAAATCTCGCAGCGTTTTCGCCACGATGACGATATTATCATCTGCAAATCGCAAGTGTGAGAGCCAGCTTTTTCCAGTCCAGCGTCTTGAAAATATCCTCCCATGCATTTGTGAACAATTTGGGAGATATAACGTCCCCTCACATCACGATGCATGGGGATATGTTCAAACTGCCGGTTCTGGACTTGGACTGCCATAGTAGCGGCGTTTTAAAGACCCTCAACACTTGGATGTATCGCCAATCGACTTGGCTGGCATCGGGGCAAAGATTCCAGAACAGATCAGATTTCGATCGAGTCAAAAGCCTTTTCATAGTCCACAAACGCTAAGTATAGGAGCCGATTATACTCTTCGGTCTTCTGTATAATCTGCCGCGCTGTATGGATGTGGTCTATGTTGCCGTATCCTGATCGAAACCCGGCCTGTTCGCGGCTGGAACTCGTCGAGCCTTCGCGCAAGACGGTTCGTGATGAATTTCGAAAACAGCTTATAGACGTGGCTTAAGAGTGAAATGGGTTGGCAGTTTTTCAAAAGAGTTTTATCACCCTTTTTGAAAAACAACACGACAACACTCTTACTCCACGCCTCTGAAGTTCTCCCATCAAAAAGAACAGTATTAAAAATGTTCTGGAGCTCCTTCATTATAGGTTTACCACCAGATTTCAGGAGCTCAGTCGTAAACCGTCTTCTCCAGGGGATTTTCAATGTAAATGTGTATAGTTTTTTAAAATATTAACCAGAATGAGATCCTTATTAGTTTACATACAAATCAAATAATCGACAACACTAAATGTATGAATCAAAAGAATAAAAATACTTGAGGTACTTAAAAGCCATTATAATAAACCTTGTTCTTCAAAGTTATGAGATTTTCCTTACATGCAATCATTGACTCTAAATTAACATATTTACCAAAAATTCATCACCACCACTCTAAATCAAACAGTATACTTAGTAAGAATGAACTTTAGTATTGTTGTATGTAAACCCACCTAATACAGATAAAAAATGTTTGAATATGCATACTCCACACCACACGTGTGCATTATTAATTGATATTCGAATTATCCAAATTATCCGGATCAATAAGTGCCTCCTATCCGGATTTGAAAATGTCCGGATAACCGGATAATATGGATATCCGGTTATCCGGATTGCAAGCCTCAGTCACACTCTTCAAGGTGAATAAATAACTAAATAACACCTAAAAAATATTTGTTCGAATTCTTTAGAATGGTTAAAACAATCGACAATACTTGCTACGCACTTTCTTATATTTTTTAATGATTTTCTTTATTTCTTTCGCACCGTTCGGTTCGTTCCCATTTAAATTCTAAATTGCAACTGGAATGATGCAAATTTGATTTCCGAACGAAGCGACGTGACAGCGCTGCCCACCTACAACGGTTTTCATAAAACTGTTAAGGTGGAAGCGCACGCTCTAGGCGCGAATTTCAAACTTTTTACAGTTTTTAATTTATTGTGGGTAAACGGTGTAACTGTTTAACTTCACATGGTATTTGCGCTCGTAAAACAGTGTTCTTTATATTATTGTGTAAAGTTTTTTATGAATAAAACTATTAGCTTGACATAAAAGTTGTCAAAACGTTGGAAGTCCGAATTTCTATGTTTGACAACTTTTATATCAAGCTAAAAATTTTATTCTTAAAAAGCTTTACACAATAATATAAAGAACACTGTTTTACAACCGCAAGTACCATATGAAGTTAAACAGGTACACCGTTTACCCACAATAAATTAAAACCTGTGAAAATTTTGAATTTCGCGCCTAGAGCGTGCCGTTCCACCTTAATACGTCGAATGGCGGCACGCTTGTTCCTAGAAAATAATTATTTTCTGGTTCTCTTCAGTTTCACCTGCAAACATTGAAGAAAGGTTCATTACCACCGCGATATTAAATTCCTGACCAGTCCAGCCAGTGACCTATGGAGATACAGACGGGGGCTTCAAAAAATCAGCTCGACTGATTTGGTGAGTCAGACCTTACATTATTCCAGGCTCCTTCATCTCTTTAGTTTATTTCTTGCAATACTATAATTCAAATAAGATTTTTTTTTCAACCCTTGTCAAGGAGGACGAAACATCTTCTTGGTGGTAAAAAGGTGTATAATTTCCTCAACAGGTTGCTTAGTCCATATGTGGAACATATTATTATGCTAATATAGTGGGATTTTACATTAACATGACGTTGCGTTTAAGCTGTTTTTTTTGTTAAAAAATCATAACTCAGTTCAAATCACACAATCAAGAGAAACAGACGAAACTGCATCGGCTCTTATTAGCGGATTCAGTATTTGTGAAATTATTAGCGTTCTGGCTTCTTTCACGCTTAATTTATAAAACTCAGAAAATTCACAAATTACACATATTACTCAAAATGACTTCATTACATCGTTCATTTAATACGTCACAACACTATTTAAAATTCACCACAAATTGACAACACCGACACTGTCATTCTACTGCAGTGAATTAATAAAATTGTTGGAGCATGATAAGCAAGATATTTAGTCAGTAGGTATAAATGTATAATGTTTATTCCACACAGTTTATTTGCAGCGGTGAAATAAAAACTAAACTGAGTTGCTCTGAAAAGAGATGAGTTTTATTCGCTAATACTTAGCACGTATAAATAACCTTGTGTTTACAGAATTTAACTAAGTAGTAAGAAAGAGAAACAACATCAAATCTATTGTTCCACTAATTATATTGTCCCTTCGTCTCAAGTAAGTATTTACAATTTAAATAATCTTAACAATAACGATATATTACTTAGACGACCGGATAGCCTAGTTGTTAGAGAACCTGACTACGAAGTTTAAGGTCCCGGGTTCAATTCCTGGTCGGGGCAGACATATTGTGTGAATAATACGAATGTTTGTGCTCGAGTCTTGGCTGTTTAATATGTATTTAAGTATGTATTTATCTATATAAGTATGTTTATCCGTTGTCTTGTAAAGTTTTGCTTAGTTTGGGACTAGGTCAATTGGTGTGAAATGTCCCATAATATTTATTTATCTATTTTTCTGACACAGATCTGACAGCTGTCATCAACGGTCACTGCCACAGATAATAATTACAAAGACATTAAAGTAAACGCAGCCATAACTAACATAAATGAAGTGACACACACCTCTTCAAATACAAATATAACCCCACTTGAGCTATTTAAAGCCTTACCTTAGAATAAAACCTCTAAATGTGGACTTTACAGACTTAATATCCCCGTCGTCGAAGCATACATAGAACATTGTCTCCCCGGAATCCGCCATAACACTCCAGCTCCGAAATCCCCGTTCATAAATTTAGAGTCGCGGCTATTGAGCGCGCCCGCCCGGAAAGTGTGCAGTTCCGCCCCAGTTCACTGCCTTGTTCGATTGCTCTAACATATCCATACAATATTATAAAAGCGAAAGTTTGCGTGTATGTACGTAGGTATGTGTGTTTGTTACTCCTTGACGCTAAAATGGCTGGTCGGATTTAGATGATATTAAGTGTGTGAGATAACTGGACGTCTGGAATAACACATAGGCTTCTTTTTATCCCGTTATTCCCTCGGGATCAGATTCTCGGGATCTCCTCATTCCTGATTTGATCCCGTAGAGAAACCCCGAGAATAGCCCACTCCATAGCTCGTTGAACGACTTTGAGCTTATTCGTCAGGCCTATTATTGTGAAGCACCATGTTTCGGATTTAGGGTTGGGGTCTCTGTTCCGGAGAGGAAAATTAAAGAAGCAAAATTGCTTTTCCTCTTATTTCATATGTTGCTAGTTACGTAGGTACTACACGCAAGAAAGCATTCATGAATGGATGAAAGCGAGCATTTAACAGTTTGCAATCATTTAGTGCTCACGTGCGCCCGGAAAGTACACAGTTCCACATGAATGCACTGCCTTTTTCGGTTGATCTATAAAAATAAATGTTGTACCAAGTGTTACAGTAAATAAATATTGTTCTGAGAGATTGAAGCTCATCGAAGTGTCTGAACAATACATATTGCGGGTCGTTATGTTGTATAGTTTTATAGGAACAGAACTGGTGTGATTTTAATCCTTTGTTCGACGTCTGCTTAAAACGCATTATGCCTATGTTGCTACATAGGTAAACCTAAAACGCCTTTAGTATGAACGCGACGTTCCTAATTATCACTATGCTTAAATCTTTGTTGTACTAAAACGCATTATGACTAACTCTGTTTGGTCTACGTCGTAATAAGACTTAACGCAATAGGATTTCAGCGAATTAGGTATAGTCGGGGTAAGAAAAGGTTCGTCACTTTTCGACTCTATGTCAACGAGTTAAGGTCGAAAAGTGACGAACCTTTTCTTATCCCGACTATACAATACAACATAGTACCTAATGAAGTTTAGGCAAAACGCGACTTAGTCAAATGGCGAATTAGGTACATTACCGAAATAGACATAATACTCAATAGATCAATAGCAATATTGACGAATTAACCATATAGCCTAAATGCTACCAAAGAATTAAGAAAAGGCAAAAGGCGACACAGACATAATGCGTTTTAGGCAGATATCGAACAAAGGATTTTAATTACTGAGATACACAATCACTCATGTATTAGTACTCGAGGTATGTCAGACATTTTTCGAATCAATCCGTGGTTTTCTTTTTGACGGCCGCGCGTAACCGAGCTGCAATCATGGACAGTGGAGATTGAAAAATTTGTCCATCGCATTGGCGATCCCAAGTTTCAAATAGCGTTCCAGCTATGTTAAAAAATGTTTTGTGTTAAATCCTTTAGATTTCAAATTTGAAACAACATAATACACACATATATTGTAAATTAAATAAAAGCCCACGAGTTTACGTTGAATTAATAAGCCTTTTTCGACAATCTGGTGAAAACACTATTGTTACTTAAAATAGTGAAACAGTTATTATCACAGCTCAACAGACGTCTTAAGCAAACAGTTTTATTATAAGACCAACAACCCATACCTGGTCCCGATTAGCTTGACCCAAATGACAAGAGTGACCCCTTAGCTGGTGGGTCGCCTAACGGATGGAATCCACAATCACCCGATTTGCATAATTATTTTGTTTGCGATAGTCTCCAGGTAGGTCAATTTGTATGTACCGTTTACCCAATCTTCAACCCGAAACAGCTCGTGATAACTTTTCGAGGGTGATGACCTACATTTATAGAATTGCTACTTCAAGATTATTAAGTAAATAAACTAGACTAGCTGATTTAAATACTATTACTTCTCCTAAGTCGCTACTTGACAGTGTTGTGGTCGACTGATGATAATATATATTTAGACCTTGATGACAATTTTCTTAAGGAAATACTTTGGCAGTTTTCTCTTTGCCTTCAATACCGTACAACTAAAGTCCAAAGTGGCTAGTTGGCAGTAGAGAGTGCTGCTAGACACTCTCAAAATTTAAAGAATACGCGTTAAACATCTATCTAAACTAATGTATATAACCTTTAAACGAGCAATTCTTGTATATATATATATATATATAATTAATCTGGTTATTTAAAATACTTAGGCATATTGCTGCAAAGAAACTACTCAATCAACTCTATGTGTCACTTGCGCAGTCTATTATGAACTACTGTATTAATGTTTGGGGAGGGGCTAATAAAAGTAAGTTTCTTGAGGTTGAGAGAGGACAGCGCTGCCTGTTAAAGGTAATGCATTTTAAACCATTCAGGTTTCCGACAAAAGAACTTTACGACATTAGTAACCAATTATCAATGAGAAAACTGTACATTCTAAGTGCAACTCTAAAAGTACACAAATAACTAGAATATAAACCGATACTCCAAACTCGTAGAAGGAAAGCTAATGTTGCGCCCCTCCCTAAATACAAATCCAGGTTCGCAAAAAGACAGTACACCACACAATCGGCATATCTGTACAATGCATTAAACACTGAAATTGCCATTTACGATCTACAGCACTTTAAATGTAAGAAAGCCATTACTGATTTTTTAAAACAGTTTGGTTATGACGAGACTGAATTATTATTGTATAAAGTAACATCCTAGTCCTAAGATCCATCCTAAAAAATAAATAAAAATTATACGAGTATTGTACAATGTAAATTGTAATGAGTTTTTGTTCCTATTATCCTAAGAGTACAGTGTAATTATGTCCTGGCAAAAATAGAAATATTGTCTACACTAATATATAAAAACACGTACAAACACCCACACATTACACACACACATCCACTTCACACAAACACACACACACACACACACACACACACACAGACACAGACACCCAGATCTACATCCATTCACACAAGCAAACAAACCTTCCATTTATTTAAATTTAGACTAAATTATTATTATTGTTTTTTTTTTGTTTTATTTTGTAAATCTAATGATAACAGTAGTTATAGAGAAGCGGGTCTTCCTGACACAGGTATCCCTATACTTAATAGGAAGACCCAACCTTGTCTCTGTATTGTAAATATTTTTAAAGAAATAAATATTTTCATATTTTTCTTATATTTCATAATCAGGATCGCGGAAAAAGCTCCAACGATTTCGATGAAATTTGGTATGTGGGCGTTTTCGGGGATGAAAAATGTATCTAGCTTGGACTCATCTCTGGGAAAACGCTTGGTACCGAGTTTCAGCCCGAGCAGAGCTTGGTCGCCCAGGTACTTAGAAGGTGTTTGAGTTACGGCGTTTATCGTTAATTGATCGTTGTTTACTAGATGTTGCTTGTAACTTTATCTGCGTCACGAGATCTTTGACCTTTCCCGGGATAGTAAAAGCTTATTTTAATCTGAATCTTATCTATCTATAATAACTTTAAAAAAGCAATCTTGTTTTGTGGTTGTAAGGGGCGAACAATAAATCTAGCTTGGACATATCTCTGGGAAAACGCGTGTTTTTGAGTTTTAGCTTGACAGAAGCTTGATAGCCCAAGCTGCTGTCCGCGACTCCGTCTACAAATAATTTGTTTAGCACCCACGAAAACTATGCAGTTTTCCGAGATAACAGTATTCTATATGTTAAGCTATCAGAATCCGTCAAACTGCTTTAGCTTGAAATAGTAACAAACATCTGTACATCCATCCATAAATCCATACAAACTTGCGTTTATAATATTAGTAAGAATTAAAATTAGTATGGTTTAGATAATTTTGTATTTTTTAATAATGGGTCAGTAGAGCCAGCCTTGCAATCGCAACTCCCCTCTTCATACTTCTTTAGACCGTGAGTTAAACGTCACCAAGCTCAAACTTTCGCATTTCCCAAAAGAAACTCGAAGTTTTTCCGCTAAGTTTATTTTCATGATAAATTGCGCATCGGGCTCACGTTCAATGCTTTCCGTTTTCAAATATCAAGAGCGACTGGAGCGTAAATTTTTTTCACTTTGGAAAAGTTTTCTGTGTAGCTAAGTAATGAAAACTTAGTCCCATAATGGCTCGGCTTTTCACCGTCACCGAAATAGCTTTCGGTTGGCCGTAATTTTCGGGATTCTGGCTATTAATGAAATATATTTGCCAGCCCAATTGCAAATTATGCTGGCAAATTTGAATACTTGGCTAGAATACAAATTTACCTATTAATAGAGGATCGACTAAATGTTTCAGTAGGAATTACAATACTTAATTGAACTTTAAAAAATCACTGGGAATTATTTAAAACGTTAATAACGATGGTCACTCAAGTAAATTATTGTTAAAACATAATAAATACCTTATAAAGCATATTGTATGTTTTGTCTGTATCTCACATACCAAATATCAAAGTGACAAATAAAGATAAACTAAACTTAACCTTAACTGCGATGTGAGTAAGGAGGAGTTTTTTTTTGTTAAGTATGTATTGTCTTCGTGGAAGTCAATATCGATAGTGAAATAATACGGAATATATAATACGGATTACTCACGTCTTAAAACGAGTTTAACGAGACATGTTTCGGGCTAATCCGCAGCAGCCGTAGCTGCTGCCAAACGTTCACTACGCGCCACCGCTCTGCTCGCGCGGCTGCTTGACGAAACAGATACCGACGCGCAACTACCCAATTTTTTAATCGTAATTTTTACTGTCACTGTCAAAATGTGAAAAACGTGGGTTATGCGTCGGTATCAGTGTCAGGCAAGCAAAACGGTGGCGCGTAGTGCACGTTTGGCAGCAGTGGTTGCGTGTTCCTCCAAGAGGAAGGCCTACGGATTACCCCGAAACATGTCGAGTTATACTCGTTTTGAGACGCGAGTAATCTGTATTATTTCACTATGAATTCTTCTCACGGTAGTTTCATGTTTCAAGTCCATAGCGATATTATCTATATATATAAAATTCTAAACTGACTGACTGACTGACTGTTGATATATCAACGCACAGCCCAAACCACTGGACCTAGAGACTTGAAATTTTGCACATAGATTCCTTATACAATGTAGGCATCCACTAAGGAAGGATTTTCGGGAATTCCCACGGGAACGGGAAAAAACGGGATTTATATATTCGATTCCGAGTGACCGTATCTCTGTAACTATAATAACTAGACTCTTCAAATTTGATACACAAGTAGGTATTACATTAGTTAAAACATCAATTTCAGGATTTTTCAAAATTCCTACGGGATAAGGAAAAAAACGGGATTTATATATTCAGTTCAACGGAATCCTATGAACTATAATTACTAGACTCTTCAAATTTGGCATAGAAGTAGGTAATTATAATAGTAAAAAACAATTTTAAGGATTTTTGGAAATTCCCACGGGATAAGGAAAAAACGGGATTTTTCGTTTTACTGGTCGTAGAAAGCTGAAATTCGGCATGTAGGTTGCTTAAGGAGAATAGAGGAGTTTTGAGAGAGGACTTTCCAAAAATTCCCACGGGAACGGAAAAAAACGGGATTTATATATTCGATTCCGAGTGACCGTATCTCTGTAACTAAGTATAATAACTAGACTCTTCAAATTTGATACATAAGTAGGTATTATATTAGTTAAAACATCTATTTCAGGATTTTTCAAAATTCCCACGGGATAAGGAAAAAACGGGATTTATATATTCAGTTCAACGGGTTCCTATAGGTATGAACTATAATTACTAGACTCTTCAAGTTTGACATAGAAGTAGGTAATTATAATAGTAAAAAACTGTTTCAAGGATTTTCGGAAATTCCCACGGGATAAGGAAAAAACGAGATTTTTCGTTTTCTGGTCGTAGAAAGCTGAAATTCGGCATGTTGGTTGCTTGGGGAGTGTAGAGGAGCCTTGAGAGAGGTTTTCCCAAAATTCCCACGGGAACGGGGAAAAACGGGATTTTTCGTTTTACTGGTCGTAGAAAGTTGAAATTCGGCATGTAGGTTGCTTGGGGAGTGTAGACGAGCATTGAGAGAGGACTTTTCAAAATTCCCACGGGAACGGGAAAAAACGGGATTTTTCGTCTTACTGGTCGTAGAAAGTTGAAATTCGGCATGTAGGTTGCTCGGGGAGTTTAGAGGAGCATTAAGAGAGGACTTTCCAAAATTCCCACGGGAACGGGAAAAACGGGATTTTTCGTTTTACTGGTCGTAGAAAAGTGAAATTCGGCATGTAGGTTGCTTGGGGAGTGTAGAGGAGCATTGAGAGAGGACTTTCTAAAATTCCCACGGGAACGGGAAAAAACGGGATTCTTCGTTTTACTGGTTGTAGAAAGCTGAAATTTGGCAAGTAGGTAGGTTCCTAGGGGAGTGTAGAAGAGCATTAAGAGAGGACTATCCAAAATTCCCACGGGAACGGGAAAAACGGGATTTTTCATTTTACTGGTCGTAGAAAGCTGAAATTCGGCATGAGGTTGCTTGGGGCGTGTAGAGGAGCATTGAGAGAGGACTTTCCAAATTTCCCACGGGAACGGGAAAAAACGGGATTTTTCGTTTTACTGGTCGTAGAAAGCTGAAATTTGGCAAGTAGGTAGGTTCCTTGGGGAGTGTAGAAGAGCATTAAGAGAGGACTATCCAAAATTCCCACGGGAACGGGAAAAACGGGATTTTTCGTTTTACTGGTCGTAGAAAGCTGAAATTCGGCATGAGGTTGCTTGGAGAGTGTAGAGGAGCATTGAGAGAGGACTTTTCGAAATTCCCACGGGAATGGGAAAAAATAGGATTTTTCGTTTTACTGGTCGTAGAAAGCTGAAATTCGGCATGAGTTGCTTGGGGAGTGTAGAGGAGCATTGAGAGAGGACTGTCCCCGTATTAAGAAAGTATTTTCCGAAATTCTTACGGGAACGGGAAAAAACGGGATTTTGCGTTTTACCGGTTGTAAGCTAAAATTTCAAGATTCATAAGTTTATACTGTAAGTAGGCCGCAAAGGGCTCTTTAACCGACTTCAAAAAAAGGAGGAGCTTATGCATTCCATTTTATGTATTTTTTTATGTAGGTATGTTCACCGATTTCTCGGTCAATTGTGGACCGATTTTAAAAATTCTTTTTTTATTCGAAAGAATATAATATACTCCTGAGATGATCCCATTGTCACGCAAGTAATCTTGCTTGCATGGTTGCTTGCTTGCCTGTATGCTTGCTTGCTTTATTTTGGTTCTTTGGAATTCTCATGGTACACGCGAGCGAAGCCGCGGGCAAAAGCTAGTCTATATATATAAAAGAAGAAACTGACTGACTGACTGACATATCAACGCACAGCCCAAACCACTGGGCCTAGAGATTCCAAATTTGGCATGTAGGTTCCTTATAAGGTCTAGGGGTGCACTAAGAAAGGATTTTTCAAAATTCACTCCCTAAGGGGGTGAAACGGGGGTCCAAAGTTTGTATGGGGAAACAAGATTCGTTCGACTATTTTATTCGAAACTTCACAGAAGTACTCTAAATAATAAATGAGTAAACACGTGTTTCAGGTTTTTTTGAGAATTCAACCCCTAAAAGGGGGAAAGGGGTAACAAAGTCTGAAAATCAACATGGGTGTTGTTTCTATGGTTTATCGGGTCTCTGGTTATGAAAACAACAACGGTTTTAAAATCCGACGTGGTAGACGTAAAATACCATCTCCCTGGATGGGGTGCGATGGGGTTGAAATGTCAAAATAAACTAAATGACTGTTGATATATCAACGCACAGCCCAAACCACTGGACCTAGAGACTTGAAATTTTGCACAAAGATACCTTATACAATGTAGGCATCCACTAAGGAAGGATTTTTGGGAATTCCCACGGGAACAGGAAAAAACGGGATTTATATATTCGATTCCGAGTGACCCTATCTCAGTAACTATAATAACTAGACTCTTCAAATTTGATACACAAGTAGGTATTACATTAGTTTTCAAAATTCGCACCACGGGATAAGGAAAAAACGGGATTTATATATTCAGTTCAACGAGATCCTATGAACTATAATTACTAGACTCTTCAAATTTGGCATAGAAGTAGGTAATTATAATAGTAAAAAACAGTTTTAAGGATTTTTGGAAATTCCCACGGGATAAGGAAAAAACGGGATTTTTCGTTTTACTGGTCGTAGAAAGCTGAAATTCGGCATGTAGGTTGTTTGGGGAGTGTAGAGCAGGATTGAGAGAGGACTTTCCAAAATTCCCACGGGAACGGGAAAAACAGGATTTTTCGTTTAACTGGTCGTAGAAAGCTGAAATTCGGCATGTAGGTTGCTTGGGGAGTGTAGAGGAGCATTAAGAGAGGACTTTCCCAAATTCCTACGGGAACGGGAATAAACGGGATTTTTCGTTTTACTGGTCGTAGACAGCTGAAATTCGGCATGTAGGTTGTTTGGGGAGTGTAAAGGAGCATTGAGGGAGGACTTTCCAAAATTCCCACGGGAACGGGAAAAACGGGATCTTTCGTTTTACTGGTCATAGAAAGCTGAAATTTGGCATGTGGGCTCCTTGGGGAGTGTAGGGGAGCATTATAAGAAAAAAATTCCCGAAATTCTTAAGGGAACGGGAAAAAACGGGATTTTGCGTTTTACTGGTTGTAAAAAGCTAAAATTTCAAAATGCATAAGTTTATACTGTAAATAGGCCGCAAAGGGCTCTTTAACCGACTTCTAAAAAAGGAGGAGGTTATGCATTCCACTTTATGTATTTTTTATGTAGGTATTATCACCGATTTCTCGGTCAATTGTGGACCTGCTTGCTTGCTTGCCTGTATGCTTGCTTGCTTGATATCTTGGTTCTATGGAATACTTATGGTACACGCGAGCGAAGCCGCGGGCAAAAGCTAGTTATTCATATTAACGACCGCTTTAGCCTAGTTGGTAGTGACCCTGCCTACGAAGCAAGAGGTCCTGGGTTCGAATCCCGGTAAGGGCATTTATTTGTGTGATGAGCACGAATATTTGTTCCTGAGTTATGGATGTTTTCTATGTATTTAAAGTATGTATTAAATATGTATGTTTATCGTCGTCTAGTACCCATAGTACAAGCTTTGCTTAGTTTGGGACTAGGTCGATATGTGTAAGATTGTCCCCTAATATTTATTTATTTATATTATCATATCAAGTTATTCTCAGATTGGTTGACGCGAAGTAGCTGGGAAATTCCAGTTCATAGAAATACTAGGTTCAAAATGTTTATTTGTTTTCGTAATTTGGTATTTCTAAAGAGATAAATCAACTTTAAACATGAAACTACCGTGAGACTCACTCATAGTGAAAATGTTTTAATACGTGAGTGATCCGTTTATTTTCACTATGAGATAAATCAAATCAATTTTTTTTTTGGCATACTATTTGCAGTTTGTTGCATGCTCACTTTATTGTAAATTTTTTTTTTACACTTTTTTATGTAATGTCGACGTCCAATGTTTATTGACTGTGTACTATTTACTGGATTTTTTTTTAAGATTAATGGGTGTACTATGCCTGCAATAAAACATATGACAAACAAAACATATAAACATATTATTATTATGATTATTAAATCTGTAAACATGTTTACATCAATAACCTACGTTTATATAGCACTATTCAAATTTAATAAAAGGAAGATCCCCTTAGCTTAATGGGAAGACGTTTTAAATATTCCAGTTCCGTACGGCTGACAGCGATATAAGAACGTTCACAAGAGAAGCCATCATATATTTAATATCTCGACTGTAAATCCCCCTACTCAAAAATGGAGGTCGTGAAAGGAATAGCCTTGAGCTGAAGTAGATTTTTACAACAAAGCCAACTTTTTCAAAGTAAAATTGTGTCATCACTCATAATGTGACGTTAAAACTCTATCGTTCATCGATTACGTCATTATTTGGGTAAACAGCTACGTGGATAAGTTAATAAGTAAAACGAGACATAGTTTTTAAAACAGTCGACTTTACTGTTAATAAATTAGGTGATTATATTAGCGAATTCCATAGTAGTGTAGTGGCAAGTACATGCGAAGATTAGACAGATAATCTAGACATGATCCTAGAACACCCGTAGGCCAAAATTGGAAGAAATGTAAGTGATAAAGGAGAGGCCCATTACAAGCTAGCAGAAGGACTTACGAAGGCAAAGTCCAGGTAACTTATGAGTAAGTAGAGGCAGAAATCTTCCAAATCTTGGACATTTCCAGGTGTTACAGAGTCTTTTCTAATTTCGCTATGGAGAGGTCCCTGCACCTTTCATTTGGTATGAACCTTTGCTTAAGAGGCCATCTCTATTTAGTCAAATTTTCACCAGTAAGAATAATTTTGCAAGTTGCAATACATTGCGATGCCACAAGGCGCACGAGTTTTAAGTGGCCAATCAGGCGCCACAATGCACAACTTGCACTTGCCGCAACTTGCACAATTTTTCTGGCAGGTCTAATCTGGGCTTTTAGATTCTTCATTCAGTTCTTATATGGTGCAATTGTGGCAACAGAGCTTAAAATGCCATTCGAAATGAAAACCCAAATACTTAATGAACTAAAACAATTACTTTGCTCACCCGCGACCTTACAATAGTTACGTTTATGCAAGAAATGTGTGTTCATGCAGTTCCTCCACCTCCACACTGTACGAACACACACAAATCACATAAACACAACTATCACCACCACCAAGCTACACTGACGCGTTTCGAACTCAACCAGAGCTCATCCTCGGAGTTACCACAACCGTATGCTATGCTACCAAATGTTTAACATACAAAAAACACACACGTGTTTAACATTTGGTAGCATAGCATACGGTTGTGGTAACTCCGAGGATGAGCTCTGGTTGAGTTCGAAACGCGTCAGTGTAGCTTGGTGGTGGTGATAGTTGTGTTTATGTGATTTGTGTGTGTTCGTACAGTGTGGAGGTGGAGGAACTGCATGAACACACATTTCTTGCATAAACGTAACTATTGTAAGGTCGCGGGTGAGCAAAGTAATTGTTTTAGTTCATTAATATGGACCTCCGCAAAGTAACGCCTGATTCAATAAACCAAATACTTAGTCTGTCTAATGAATACTTCTGCCCCAAGTTTTTCTATTTACTTCTATAGTTTGCTAAGTAACTAAGATTAGGGGCCCGTGAAGGGACGAGAAATAAAAAGTAATGTCCTTAAAAGAGATGTTTATTTAGGATCATAAATCGATTCGACCTTTAAAGTTCGCGCGAACCAATGTATTGGCTGAGCTTTCCCACTTCCATTAGATCAGATGGGATTAGATCCTTTGAGGTAATATTAAGTAAATTTGTCTTGACAGTGGAAATATTTTTGTGGTGAAGCCGTTTTGGGCAGCTTTTTATTTGTATTGATAAAAATAAAAATAAATATCTTAGATTCGTAATACAATCAAACAAATCATAAATAAAACAAAAAAGATTTTAACGCCATTTCATTCTTACTTTTATTCTAAGCAGTAGTTTATTTTCAAGTTTATAATAAATTATTAGTGCCATATTTTTAATAGTTAAAGCCTATTTATTAAGAAACATATTGATGTATGGTTACTACAACCATTATGTAATTTATGTAATATATATTTCTGTGCCCTTACAGAGTAAATGTTGAAGCTGTACATACTTTTTAAGGTCTTTACCCACAACATTTAATTTAATAAAGAGTTTGAGTTTAAGTACAATACAAATACAAATAATCAACTTTAAACACTACTTTATGTAATTTCATTCTTTAAATTCATCATTCCGTTGTAAAGGTTGTCTGGAACAGATCGCTTCGAAACTATTAGAACGCCTATTGTACCTATTTTTTTCCATTTACTTGTTTTTCTGTATTGTTTTCTAGGTTACAATAAACACTCATTATAATAGTATTGTATAGTAACGTAATTTCTAATGTGATATCCCGGTATTTTTGAAACACATTGTACAGCGGCTTAAACCACAAGTTTTCCTTTAACTGAATTAAGCTGTGGCTAAGTTGTAATGCCAAAGCTTTGACCAAAGCTTAAGTTTAAGTATACCTAAGACATCTAAGCTTCTGTCTGGGTGACTGACTTAAAAGTAAACTTTTTTCCATTTATTTTTAAATATACCAAGAAATCGTAGACAGAAAATGTCGGATAGACTTTACTTAAGCCTCTTACAAATATGTTATTTAACTTAAATGTTTTGTCCCTCCATCGAGAAAGGTCGATAAGTGACAGGAGCAAAAATTGGACGGTCTATTTTTTTTAGTAATGTTGGAATCTTTTTCTCCACGAAATATTGTACAAGCGATAGAATGGTTATGTATCAAAATATCTAAAATTAAAAAACCTAAGGTAAAATAACCTACGTTCAAAATTTTAAAAATCTAAATACCTAATGATTTTTTCACTTATATTCAAAATACCGAAAGCTTAAAATGCCTACGTATTGCAATGTCTAAAATTAAAAAAACCGGCCAAGAGCGTGTCGGACACGCCCAAGATAGGGTTCCGTAGCCATTACGAAAAAATCAAGTAATATTTTTCTAAGGATTTCGTATGTGTACGGAATCTTCAAAGTTAGGTATCGTCAATACTTTGAAAAAAGCTCGTATCTCAAAATCGTTAATCTGGCAAAGTGAACTTTATTATTCGCGTATCAAGGATCAGTTTTGTTTACATGCTGATTTGAGATACGAGTTTTTCAAAGTAGTGACGGTATGTTTAATACCTTAGGCTACTATTTACTCTTAAACTACAAATAATTCCCAAGCAATCTTAGCCGCTATAATTTTCCTTGTAAATTTAATATATTTACTACCATTTTGAATTTTTTTTAATTTTTCCACCCAACAGTTTAGATTTTAGAGGGAGGGACGGTCGATTTTAATGAAAATTACCACTTAAAAGTTGAATATTTCGCAAACAAATCACTTAATACAAAAATCATGTAAGCAACCCCTCAATGGTTTTAAAAGACCTATCCAACGATACCCCACACTATAGGGTTAGTCGAGAAAAAAAAAAATCACCCCACTTTACGTCTATGGGAGGTGCCCTAAAAAAATTTTTTTTAGTTTTTTTTATTTAACCACTTTGTCGGCTTGACTAATATATATATTCATGCCAAATTACAGTTTTCTAGTACTAACAGTCTCTGAGCTTAGCCGCGGACAGACAGACAGACGGACAGACATGGCGAAACTATAAGGGTTCCTAGTTGACTACGGAACCCTAAAAACCTAACGTAAAATAACCTACGTTTAAAATACCTGAAATCTAAATACCTAATGATTTTTTTCACTTATATTCAAAATACCGTATGCTTTCGTATATCCTAACCGGTATCTCACTGGCAGCGAGCGAGCGGAGCGAGCGAGCAAGACTTTTTAAGCAGAAGCGACTCGGATAGGTTAGGTTCAGAAGGCTAAGGCGGGAGCGAAGCGTAGCGTAGCTCCCGCCTTAGCCTTCGATGTTAGGTATTTTTTTTTTGTAACAGTACAGAAAATGATTGTTTCCATTAGGTATTATTGTCCTTAACATTATGAAATGTACCTAAATTTTATCAAACAAATTAGATTTTTCACGTGGTAATAAAAAAAATAACTAACACCAAAGGCTAATGCGGGAAGTTCGCTCCGTTACGCTCCCGCATTAGCCTTTGAACCTAACCATTCCTAGTCGCTTCCGCCCCGAACCGTCTTGCTCGCTCGCTTCGCTCGCTCGCCGAAAATTAAGCGATGTTCGTTTTATTTAGGTATTTTGACGATTTGGTATTTCAAATGTTGGTGTATCAAACTTAGGTGTCATAGCTGTTGATATTTTAACCATTAGACATTTACTCCATTAGGTATTTTAAACTTAGGTAATTCGTAGGTAGGTGTTAGTTGCTTAGGTATTTAGTTTTTAGGTATTTTGAACGTAGGTTATTTTACGTTAGGTTTTTAATTTTAGTTATTTTGATACGTAACCGTGGTACCCACCACGAATAAAATAATCTTTGATTCCAAATAACGACTGTTTTTGAATGATCTTGATGAGTTCATTGTTAAAATTGAATTTAGAAAGCTTTTGAGAAATTTTTCATACGGATTCGGAGCGTGATTTTTTTATCTGTCGTAGCAAAAATGAAAAGTCCAAATGCAGCCTTCTAAGATAACAAAACCCCGACCCAAATGTTCCCTTTACATACAAAATATCCGCCAACTAAAATCCCTTGGCTTATCACAAACCCAAACCTACAAGATTGATCCACGAATTTTGTCAACGCATCTCAAACACAAAAGTGGAACGTGTCAGGACTGCAGACAGGCTCAACTCGAGTCTAGCGTATAATAAAATGCGTTGAACCTCAACAGGATAACTGTTTATCAGCAACATTTTCAAATATGCTCTTACCTAGGCTTCAATTTTTTAGTCTGCAAGAATTGCGCAAAATCGGTACGTGGTCAAATTCAAATTCAAATTCAAAATTATTTATTGCATAGTCATGAGTTTTACATAGATGTTAATAAGGTATATAGTAGCATTATATCAGGTCCTGTCTCTGAGAGACGTGCAATAGTTTATAAACCGACTTCAAAAAAGGAGGAGGTTCTATGTTCCACTGTTTATATATATTTTTTTTTCTATGTATGTTCATGGATATCTCCGCCAATTGTAGGCCGATTTTCAAAATTCTTTTTTTGTTTAAAAGAGCATACTTCCGAGGTGTCCCATTGGCACCAAGTCAAGATCTGATGATGGAATCTTGGGTAAATCGACGGAAACCCTCAAATTTTATAGGCACAACTATGACGATTTTAGAATTTTTAGCATCTAGTCAAGCATTTTCATTCAGAAAATGTCATTTGGTAAACTGGATCTGATGAAGAAGATCACAGATGGCCAACGGAACTCCTCAACGGGTCAAATCTTGCAAGTTGAATTTAACCCACTTCCCGGTTTCTGAATTGAAATTTTGCATGCTTGTGTAAATTGGATGACAATGCAATATTATTGCAACATGGAGCTGGTCTGACGATGGAGCTGGATGGTGGCCATAGGAACTCTGTAATAAAACGACGCAACCCCGTCGAGTTTGGGCTTGTTTCATTCGTCTTGACGAGCACTTTGATCTCAGATGGTAACCAGGGTCTGATGATGGAGCTGGAAGATGGCCAAAGGCAGTGGCGATCCTTACATAGAAGCCCAAAAGCCGGGCTTGCCTTATAAATCTCAAATCAAGATTAAAAATAAAAGCCAAACCTTGTCCAAACGAAAAAAGTTCTAATAAAATCACTTTCATAATAACGCGCTTTATTTTACGTAAAATACCAAGAATTGCATAACAAATCCGCTGCGCGGCCCAGCGGCGCTGTACGGCGGCCGACGCGGCGATAGGCGATAGTAGCGACGTTATAAATAGCATGACATCTCGCTCGCTCTTGTGGGCTTTTACGGGGCTTCCAAACGCTCTCTTCATACTTAGGAAAACGTTAGATTTGCAAATATCTATGTATAGCTGCATATATAGCGCTTTCTTTGCAATTTTGAATCTGGCTTACGGTGTGAAGTTTGCTGCGTTAAGTTTAGAACGCGAGTGCGCGGGCGAGATGAATAACTTCACGATTGTTTATATCGAATCGTGGGCCATACCATGCAAGGCGTTGTATAATGCGTGAATTTATGTAATTACAAAATAAATAGGTATTCTTGTTTTAGTGCGTTGCGTGTGAGAATGAGTCTGTAAAATTTAAAATTCTGTCTAGTAATAGAATGAAGTGTGCTTTGGTAAGCTTGCCCAAACTGAGTAAAGCGGCAACAAGATGGATTTACCTACATTAAATTATAAAAAAATACTAAAACATATCTCTCGGCTTGCCATAGCTTGATACCCTAGGCACGCCACTGGCCAAAGGCACTCCAAAGTAAAACGACACAATCCCGTCGAGTTTGGGCTCGTTTTATTCGTCTTGACAAGCACTTTGATCCCAGATGGTAACCAGGGTCTGATGATGGAGCAGGAAGATGGTCAAAGGCACTCTACAATAAAATGACACAAACCCCGTCGAGTTTGGGCTCGTTTGATTCGTCTTGACGAGCACTTTGATCCCAGATGGTAACCAGGGTCTGATGATGGAGCTGGAAGATGGCCAAAGGCACTCCACAATAAAACGACACAACCCCGTCGAGTTTGGGCTCGTTTGATTCGTCTTGACGAGCACTTTTATCCCAGATGGTAACCAGTGTCTGGTGATGGAGCTGGATGATGGCCAATGGCACTCCACAATAAAACGACACAATCCCATCGAGTTCGGGCTCGTTTGATTCGTTTTGACGAGCACTTTGATCCCAGATGGTAACCAGGGTCTGACGATGGAGCTGAAAGATGGCCAAAGGCACTCCACAATAAAACAACACAACCCCGTCGAGTTTGGGCTCGTTTGATTCGTCTTGACGAGTACTTTGATCCTAGATGGTAACCAGGGTCTGAAAATGGAACTGGAAAGTGACCATAAGAACTCCGTAATAAAACGACGTAACCCTATCAAATTTGGTCTCGTTGGATTTGTCTTTATGAGTACTTTGGTAACCAGGGGCAAAAAGTACAGTGAGCAAAAAAAAACTTGTATTAAAAATAGATTTTGTAACAAACTTATTTGGAGGTCAAACTGATGATTTTATCCTACGTATCTAACAAATACGTATGTACAAATACAACTAAAAAGCAAAAAATAAAATAATTTTTAATTAAAAAATAAAACCGACTTCAAAAAACACCCAAAAACTAAAACGCAAAAAATAAAATAAAAATTGAACCGACTACAAACAAAAAGCATAGAAATATCTTTCTTCTAACGGTGAAGCCACACGAGCGTAATTATGTGAGTCGTGAGCGGCAGAATTTCGGTTCGCGCCATACAATATGCGGGCCATCCCGTGACACTCACATGACACAATGTATGGCGCAACCGAAATTCTGCCGCTCACAACTCACAAAATTACGCTCGTGTGGCCTCACCCTAATCTGTTTGAAGTCGGTGACTCAGCACGAGCCAGCAGGAGTGGACCTAGCCATCGACCTTACGTACGTACTATCTATTGGGTTTCTTTCTACCACTCCTAAAATTATCACAAAATAATTTAAATTATCACAAGCAATTAAATTTCAAAAATATTTAATATTTAAAATTAAAATTATAAAATTAACCAAATAACCAACCAAAATTAATGTCAAATGATAACATATATAAAAAAGAAAGAAAAAACAGTAAACTTTAATTTTATACAATAAATTAATAACAATCCAGTCAATAGTGGTACGTGATTTCATTAAAATACGTTGAAATAGCTGCTAGTTTCTTGATTTTGCTTTTTGTCAGCATGATTTGACACGAAATTGTAGCGAAAACTTTAAGACGCGACTGCAAACTGCCACACAAACCTTAAAAGAATAATATGTTACAAATCTAAGTGTACAGGTTTTTTTTAATAGCACGCTTTTATCCTTTTTGAACCGCTGGAAACACTTACAACAGCAGGGGCTAAATCCAGGAATGGACCAACTCGGTTAGCGAGCCGTAATTCAATCGTTTGCGAGAGGATAGGAATGGGCTGAGCTTGAGATGAGCCTCATTTTCCTGTTAATTCGCTTTGTAAATAAATAAATGAATGAATAAATAAATTCAAAAAATTCAAAAAAAAATTCAAAAATTGCTTTATTGGTGACAGCCTTTTATAAGCTAGAGAAGGTTGGGACCTCCCAGTAAGTACAAATACCTGTGTTAGGAGATCCCGCTCTTCTTCAAGTTTAGCAATTACATAATGTGAACAACCAATAACAAGAGTAATATTAATTAATTATACTAAATAATAACTAAAACTAAGAACAAAAACACTTTGATAATGATAAAATGTGTGTGTGTGAGTGTGTGTGTGTGTGTTTGTGTGTATGAGTGTTGTGTGTTTATGAGTGTGTTGTGTGGTTACAAAACTATTGCTTCAGCCTCCTCATAACTTAGAATTTCTAACCATGCTCTTAACGTTTTCTTACATTCATGAACTTGCACAGGGTAAATGCTTAATTTTCTATTTATAACATTATACATTTTTCCAGATTGATAAGTAAATTGCCTCTTAGCGAATTTAGTTTTGGTAAAGGTATAAATAAATAAATAAATAAGGCTCATCCCAAACTCAGCCCAAACCTATCGCAAACCAGTGATTTTTGGCGTTCCTGAATAGCAGTTCATCCTTATCCTCTCGCAAACGATTGAATTAACGCTCGCAAACCATGCTGGGCCGTTCCTGAATTTAGCCCCTGCAAACTATAACAATCATATATTTCAAACTAAATACAAACTGAAATATAGATGCACAGAAAAAACCCCAGAAAAAAGACCAATGCTGGGAATCGAACCCAGGTCCTCAGCGTTCCGTGCTGCGTGCTTACCTCTACACCATCACTGGTCTAGAGGTTAGCGACGAATCTTTCCCATACATCGTACATTTCAGTCTGTTATAATCACTTTATGCAGTGATAAAGCGCTCATCTATGTTATGCCCTCTACCGAGAGACTTTAACACTCCTTCGGAACTAACCGCTCACCTGGACCAAGAGATGGCGCTACTAGGTTTTTTCTGTGCATCTAAATTTCAGTTTGTATTTAGTTTGAAATATATGGTTTCATGGGATGACCGTAAAAGTAATAAAAAATGAAGTTGAAAAATAAATAAAAAAGATACTTCATACCTGACTTGATAACAATCATGTTTAACCGCTCGGTTGTAGCCATTGCAACCCAGTTTTTACCTATCACGACTGACACATTTGTTACAGCTAAAGGAGAATCATAATGCTCCTTTAAAGACAATTTTCTCAACTGCTGAAACTCGCTTGTCGCTGCTATTACTTTTACCGTTCCTATTTATCATTTTAATTCGACAACTTGGCCAAAAAGTGTTTACTTAATAATACTGAACACTATATGTTTTCGCCGCACGCGAAAGTCTTTGGTCACCCTTCTATTTCGGTGCATATGCTTTGCCTGAGCCTTTGATATGATTGAAACCGCGATACTAACGCAAACAGGCAACAGGGACAATCGGCAGGGTTGTATATAAACTAAAGATACAATATACGAACGTAAAGCTCACCGTGTATTCTGTTTTAGGGTGCTTCGAGTACTTATGAAACCAATTATCTATTTTGTTTACCACCTTTACTACATTTATTTTGTTTTGCTTATATTGGGTTAGGATCGTAAAACTCACTTCCCGAAATGTCCACTTTCTCTAAAGGTGCACTTTCCGCAAAATGTACACTTTCCCATTAAGGGCACTTTCCCCGTAAGTGCATTTAACCAAAAAGTACATTTTCTCAAAACGTACACTTTCCCATAATGTACATTTTCTCAAAACGCACACTTTTCCAAAATGTACACTAGTCAAAAATGTCATCTTCACCACAAAGTTTTCCTTAGATGAAGATCCTAAGCTATGATGGCGATGTTAATATTTTTACCTATGTACCTAGATAAATCCTTCGTGCTCGTGCATTTTTACCGTTTATCGAATAGTCTATATATAGGTATATAGGACGTACTTTTCCAAATCTAGTGCTCTATTTGACAAAGTGCACTTTTTGGAAAAGTGTACCTTCTGAGAATGTGCTCTATCTGAGAAAGTGTACCAATTGTGAAGTGCACTTTTTGAGACAGTGCACCTTCCGAGAAAGTGATCCATTCAAACAAGTGCACCTTTAGAGAAAGTGCACATTTCGGGAAAGTGTTTTACGAGTCTAACCCTTTTAGTTCATTGATATGGACCTCCCCAAAGTAACGTCTGATTCAATAAACTGTTGATAATAATTATGTTTTATGGAATAGCACGGTTTTATTCATCATCATCATCATAATCATCACAGCCTATATGTTTCACTGCAGGGCACAGCCCTCCTCAAATGACAGAGCTTGGGCCGTAGTTCCCACGCGGGCCCAGTTCGGATTAGGAACTTCACACTAACCATTGAATTTCTTCGCAGATGTGGGCAAGTTTCGCTCGTAAATTCCGAAAAACCCAGAGGTGTGAGCCCTGGCTGGAACCCGCGACCATCTGCTTGAGAAACCATACTTCAAACTATTAGGTTACCACGGCTGTCCAACGGCTTTATTGTCACGGTACAATAGAAGAGTGAAACAATATAAAAAAAAATGTTCAATATCAAAATACTGCTTTTATAATCTGTGCTGCACCCCATGCGATTGTGTTGTCCAGTTTTCCCAGCAAATTTGTATTACAAGCGTTAAGCTTTTTTAATACACTGTGTAGCTATTTGTACTGCAACGGCGACATGAAATTTGAAGAAATATGTTCTAAATGCTCTAAGTATAAATTTTAGAAGCTTCTATAAACTTCACGTAGTTGCTACACACAGCATGAGAGCAATGAACAGATTGACGGATCTTATAATTCTTACTAACTGTTGCCCGCGACTCCGTCTGCAAAGAATAGGGGTATAAAAAATAGCCTACAACCTATTCTCAGATCAACCGAATATAGACAAAAAAAAACATAAAAATCGGTTAATCCGTTTCGGAGGAGTTCGATAACAAATACCGTGACACGAGATTTTTATCACGCAGTAATCATAACTGGTGATATTTCGTTATTGGAATGGTTTTATTACAATTAGCGTGTCGATCAAGATCATGTTCTTTAGTCGTCTGCTTAAATTTTTTGCATTGGCTATGGAATCTACTGGGATTCAGCCAAGAACGTGACGACGGTTCACTTTTCCTGCTGCTGTCATTTCTGTGCAAGTTTGCAGCCTTTGAAGAAGTTCGTGGTGAAAGCATGGCGGTTAAAAGCTAATAAACTCGGAGCTAACTAAGTTCAAGTTCAGTTTTCTTCCAAGAGATGGAGGAGCTTGCACTCGGTTTTAGTAAAATGCTTTTATATTTTATACTAAATAAAATGCTTTTGTCAGGTAGTAGAACTTTCTTTCAAAGCTATGTAGTGGGGAAGAAGGATAATTTTAAAGTTTCAAAGTGTCATAGTTTTTAGCAAACAATTACTAATAGCGAAGCTACTTGACTAGTAGCGAAGAAATTACGGAACGTCAAAATTAAGTAACAAATAAAGTACTCTTACTCTGCCGATAGGTCCGTAGCGTTAAACAGATATTTTCATCATCATCCCAGCCTATATACGTTCCACTGTATGGCACAGGCCTCCTCTCAGCATGAGAGGAATTGGGCCGTAATTCCTACGAAGGCTCAGTGCGGATTGGGAACTTCACAAACACCATTGAATTTCTTCTCAGCTTTGTCCAGGTGTCCTCGTAATGTTTTGCAAGCTGTTATTCAATTAATCGAACAAATAACATTACGGGTTTCACCAACGGTGCTGGCTGAAAATCACCGCAAGGGTGCTATAAACGCCTCAGCATTATGCTGAGCCAGTGTCCGATTTGCAACCGCAATGACGCATTCTATCTTTAGCTTTCGTGTTGTCTTTTGTTTTATAAAATATTGAGTCTTGTGTTGTTGTAAATAAATGTATTTTCTTTCTTTAAAAAATAATTCTACTGTTTGATAACTTTGCGAAATGAAAATATGAGATCATAAAATTCATTGAATTGTGTTTCTTTGAAATAAGTTTCACTAAAACAAATAGGTAGTCCTTGAAAAAATAATATTACAAACGAAAAAAAAAAGTACTTACCAAATAATATGTGAAACATTTTGTATGAAACGAAATTCTATGAAATTTCTGTCTATAGAACAAGGGGCAAGGGTTAAAACGTTAACGTATTTAGAAAGCTGGACATCTAAAATAATGAATGAAGTCGATTATATAATTATAGTAAATCGCCGTGGGAATTAAGTGATATTCCAGAGTTCCACGAGTTCCATTATTCCACGGGCAAAGGTTAATAAACTTAAAGAAAAAAGTCGAAGGAAGGCAAATTTGCCAATGGTTTTTAAGTTTTCTTTGCAAATACCATAAGGTCGGGTAAAATTGGCCTAGAAGGGTAACTTTGACCATGGGATTTACTCGGTCCAGGGGGCGTATTGTCCAACGCACGATCGCTCGTAATCGCTTTCACCGTCACTTTCTGTCACCAACTTATACCGTTTGAAAGAAAAAAGATAGCAAGCGTCCGGGCGTTGGACAGTATTCTTACGTTTTATTACAGCATTGAAAGAATGACACATTGCCGTAATTATTTTATGTTCTTTATTTGACACTTCTTAATGTGGTTTTCTTTTGGACCAATGTATCCATTAAATCAAATTATTACAAACTTACGGTAATAAAGCCTATTTTACCTCTTCTCTATAAATACAAGTTTACGTAACATTTTATAGCATTTTATCGACAGCATCTTTCGAAACGTCTTTCTGCCTCTGAAAACTTGAGACATGAATCCATATCCCATGGGCAACATTACCTCTTTCGCGTCGAGATTTAAACCAAAACAGAATACAGGTCGTATTGCTTGCTATATGCAATGTAGGCATGTAACGAGATACTTAGCAGAAGTTAAACAGGTTGAGACAAGCTGCAGCAGTCATGATAAGGCTTAACGGTAAAGTTAAAGTTTCTAAACCGATAATGTCAGAGTAGTACGGCGGTGATGTAATCGTCTTAGTCATTTTGTCTTCTAGTCTGTATTCCATTGCAAATAAACATACTATACGAGAGTTCGTGATGTACCTAGTTCCCATTATGTCTTTAAATAAAGTTTAATGAAGCGGGAACCTGCTAATGTGCAGATAAAATTTGATGATGTGACACGGAGCTGCATTACGTTATCTTTGCTGAATAATCCTCCCTCAAGAAAAAAAGATGTCTCGCCATTACCTACCTAAAATCCGATACTAATATTATAAATGTGAAAGTGTGTTTGTTAGTCCTTATTTCACGTCGAAACTGAGCAACGGATTGCCGTGATTTTTTATATGGACATACCTAGTTGTAGGGCAACATAGACATAGGTTTTTTTACTTACCAAGGGAAAATATCTCATTCCCACGGAAAAACACGTTTTAATCTACTTCAGCGGGGGTGAAACCGCGGGCATCAGCTAGTACCTAATAATGTTACAAAAGAATGCAAAAGTGTTCTGTCTGCCTATCTGTTACATCACCACTGACTCGATTTAGATGAAATTTAGTATCCGGACTGGGATAGCGATAGAAGAATCCTTCACACACTGACTAATGTAATAATGTTGAGAACATTTTTAATACTACTTATCACAAAAACATTTAATCTTACACGAAAATTGAGCACGTTACTCGTATCGTGTCGTAATGACGGATTAAACCGTAGTTCCTACGAGGTCGCAGTGTGGATTTGGAACTTCTCACACACCATTGAACTTCTTAGCAGGTGTATCAGGTTTCCTAGTGACTTTATCCTTCAAAGCTCATGGCTTTCAAATGTCGCACAGAAATTCCGAAATACTGAGACGCGTGAGCTTAATTTTGTTGCATGCAACCTAATTTCCAAGGAATGGCTCGAACGAATCGTAATTACAGAAACCCACCTACAAAATGAGCTTCGTATGAAAAATGCTGACTAACGTTGCATGTCCCGATGCAGGTAAGACGTGGATAAATTGACGTTATTAATGATCTAGTTAGTTCTACCATATCTCGGGTAATTCCTTATCATTGTTGCTCATCAAGAATACCACAAGTGTAACTCGAAACACAAATTCGAGCATTGTTCGTGTTTCTAGAAAACGACCGTAAAGAATGAAAACTTGTCAAGACAAGTCCCCTAGTGTTTTTTTTTTAATTTTATTTAACGTACTATGTTTATTTGTTTGTAATCTGCTGTATATATATTAAAGGCAACTGTTACTGACTGATCTATCTACACACAGCTCAAACCACTGAACGGATTGTGCTCCAATTTGACACGGAGATAGCTTTTATGGCGTAAGCATAGCTAAGATGGGATACAAAAGTCTCAAAAATCTAAAAAAAAATGTCGCGAAATTTCGCTTTTAAAACTTAAAAAGTTTGTGGTAATTGTTTGGATCCTAAGGAATAATTAAATGATTAAATGGCCGACTCTAATGAGTTCATCATCATCATCATGAGTTAATGACGCATTAATATCTCCATTGTGCAGAATTAAAACTGTAGCAGTCAATTAGGGCTCATTAATTAGTGCTTCCCCCAGATGAGAATAGATTAATTTACTACCTCACTGCAAACCTGAGTCTATATCAATGTCTGTCTCAGGTTTCTCGAGTTACGGTAATTAGAAAGTTATTCAATATCGTTTTAATTGGTGTAAATAACATCTCTATGGGTTATTGTCTCGAAGTTTATTGTTTAGTATAAGTTCTTGTTTCTGTTCTAAGTAGTATTCGAACTGTTAAGGAATGGAATTCGCTCCCGTCGTCTGTATTTCGTCGGCTGTAGAAATCCAGATAGAAAGATAGATTTTTTTCTTAGCTATCAAGTCAAGTATTTACAATTAAAAAAAAAGTAGCAAACCGGACATTTCTTCACTTCTTGTTAAACATTGTTAAACTTGTCCTGTTGGTAGGTTTTTTATTGCAAAGTCTTGAAAAAGTGCGTAACCAAACGGACTAATTTTAACTCCCTGTTAGCAATTTCTTAATTTTGGGTACAACGAATTTTATGTAAATTTTTTTTAAATGTTCAATGACAACAAAGACTTTTTTTTTTATTTGAATTATAAACTGGAGCTGCATTGTTTTTTATTAAACTCGCATTAAAAGTCCAGCATAATTTGTAACTTCCTTCTAATAGTATTTTCGAGTGTTGTGACATGAGACATTAGCGTAAATTGTTAGTGGCAAAGTTTGTATGTAAATGTTTGCATGCCAATATTACCAGTTCTGAGACCTTGAATTGCTTATTATGTAATACTAGTCCCCGCCAAATCTCAATTCTGCATACATATTACACGCACGCGGCCGAAACGGCTTTTGATGTTACCTAACGATATAATACATAGGGTACCCTATGCTTCCCTTTGAGGCAAGGGTAGACCACAACACCTCCAGTGTCTCTTAAAACCGCTTCCTGGTCTGCTTATTTTGATTTAATTTTAATGTAGTGAGTCTACCGTGTCAGACACATAGGGTATAATTAATTTGTTGATAGGTATAGGTAGAGTCGGCCAAAAACATGGTCTACCACTCTACGGTTGAAGTTCATTTGCACGTCATGATACAACGAGGTCGATTTTCCCTTGCAATAATATGACAGTGACTAGAGACTTCACTCAGTAAAAGTCAACCTCAATGATATTTAGATCTTACAGAAACCTCTGTCAAAACTTGTTTAGTTCAATTTCCGTGTAGTTTAGTTCACAAATATGGGCATTTATAAAGAGCGATGAGCACGCTTGTTATGTTTGGCAAATATTTTATTCATATTTCGGTATTAAGTAAATCCGTTTGAACAAGCTACAAAAATAAGCCACTGGAGAAAGCACACTCATTCAAAACTTTTACACATTATGTTTGAAAATTTAAGGCCTTAATTCTTAGTCTTTTCATTTGAACTATGAGACCAATTTTTGTCTCTATTTATGTATTTATGTCTCTATGTTCTACCTATCTACATCGCAAGATAATTCTGCTTTAGTCGTTCATTATGTTTGAGCGTGTATGCAGGTGTCAAACCATGAGTTGTAGGTGTCAAGAGAGGCGTTTGTCTATTAGT
This sequence comes from Archips xylosteana, assembly GCA_947563465.1. Taxonomy (NCBI): domain Eukaryota; kingdom Metazoa; phylum Arthropoda; class Insecta; order Lepidoptera; family Tortricidae; genus Archips; species Archips xylosteana. Next base: position 20,644,853 of record OX387345.1, on the reverse strand, counting down.
ATAGCAAATAAAGATTATAAAAAACTTGTTTTATTAACATTCAAAAAGCCATGTCCTGCCGTGCAGTATTTACGTCGTACTACGAATTTATTTTATTTTTAGAGACGACTTTGGATTTTTTCTATCGAGCGAACTACAAGTAATCGTGTTTCGATAAACACTGGCCATACTGGTCAAATATCTTACACATAAATTTGCTAGTAATGATACAGCACGAGATTAAATGAATGCAACAAATACGCCAAAAGCTCGGTAGGACCTTAATTAGAATTGTTTTGGGAAGATAAAGTTACCATTTCTAACGGTACCTGAAATGGCTTTAGTAGTGTATCGATTTAATCGTCTAAGCTCAAACCTAACCTTCATTTGTGTCTCGTGTAAGATGCTATTAATCCTGGCTACAAAAGGATTATCAGGGGAGTGCGAGTGATTGTTCGACAAGTTATTGATTTAATTAGCAGCCAATATCATTATTGGCAATGATTCGTGAGTATCAATAAATTCTTGGTGTACTTTATAGGAATTAGGAAATTTGTGGCTTTCTGGGATGGCAACTATACAAAGGAAAATGTAACGTTCAAAGGCTCCTACAAGGTTGCTTGATTTTTTAATATGAGTCACTAGTCTTTTTAGATGTATTTTTGAAAATAACTGATCTATAATACTGTTATATGAATGTAAAACATTACCGTGTCTAATTGACTGACTGTCTAAGTGAGAGAAGACGCACAGTCTAAAGGTGTTTTTCCTCCGGCGAGGCGAGACGAGGCGCGGCGAGACGATAGTATAATAAACCGTATTACTGCGTACGTAAAGTGTTTATTAACCTTGCAACGGAAACACGTATCATCGCTGAAATCGTCATTGGTGGAAATGGGTCGGCGCGATTTTAATTCTCATCCCACCTTGTCTCGCCACGCCTCGCTGGTGGAAAGCACCTTTAGCCATTGAAGCCAGAGACTTATAATATGCAGACATTTTGCTTGTGTACCATAGAGGTGCATTAACTAAGGATTTCCTAAATTTATACAGGATACAGAACAAACCCATATGACAGTACAGTTGGCGAGTTCCATTAATCTCCCATCAACCTGTTTACTGCCTACCATTCATGAATAGAATTTAAAATAACAGAAGCCGTAAAACAACCTACGGATACTAAGACAAGTGCGTACAGAGGGAAAAACACGCGCGGGTAAACAACAGCGCTACCTTTCCTTCTTGTCTAATCGTTTTCAACAAACTTGCTGGCAAGAGACAAAAACCACATTAAAGCGGTTCTGCACCAACCTCAACGAACGCGACTCCCCCAACCGTGGTTAAAACTAGAAACTAAGTATTGAAAGATATGATGAATGCCACAGAAAAGACAGCTCGAAAGATTGAACAGAATGACAAAGAGGACAGAATAAATGGTATCAAGTTAATAATGTTAATACAGCAAATAAGAAAAAATAATAGTTATGTGGGCCTAACCCACGAGGACAATAGGTGAAGTATGAAAGAAAGATAAAGTACCTACGTGGAACGATAGTACGCCCAGTAGAAAATGCAAGAACCAGTATGAACGGCCCCTCGCAAGATTGGCTCCGATAATGTTGGAGATAGCAGGAAAATAGAAATAAAATAAAAATACGTCCACAAACTTCTCTTGTCAGGCCTGAGGACGAACATGTCGCTCTCGCATCGGTCTGGTTAGCCACGAACGACGTTGTGCACAGGCAATACGCCAAAATTAGTCTCAAACAGACGCACAGGTCTGAATGACGTCTATTCGTGATGTCAGTCATTGTAAGACACGTCGAGGTTAATTCCCTAATTGAGCAATCAATATACCAACATAGTTGCTTTCAATATTAGTACAGGAGTTTTAGAACAGGGATCAGAGAGAGAAGACGAGGGATTATGTAGGTACTAAAAATCAGCGCAGCGCAGGGCCTCGTGTGGAAGCTCTAACCCACATCAAACGTCTCGTTTTCTTTACTTTTCTTACGTTGTGGCAATAAATGCTCTGTTAAGAAACTTTTCCTTACTTTTAATCACTGACGTAACGTAAAATATTTACATAGCCCAGTGAAAATCGAGTTGTTACGGTGCTGTTTATGTATGATATGCTACTGTATATGTTATATAGACTATAAGCATTCATATATTACCAATTAGTAGGTCAGATTATTAGTTCAGCGAACGTTCCGCAACCATAAATTAAAATTGCAATAGCTAATGAGCTTTGAAACATTTGAAATGGCTGCCACTGTTAGCGTAAACCTGTGGTTTGTCAGCCATTGGATTAGGATGACACTTTCATTGAGACTCAGCAATCGAGAGAATGGATCAACTATATTAGTTCTAAGTCATAGTAAAAATTCATTTTCCAAGATTTACAGATTTATTTACCGTACATACATACTACGTTGCAAGTTAATAAAAAGCTTTTAAAATAGGTTTTGTTTCACGAAAGTAACTGTGGCTTGCTCGCCACCGAACACTGATCTAGAAAAATTGATTCCTAGTCACCGATTAAAAATCATCGTGTATAAAACAAACAAACAGATACGCGTATGAATTAAACACGTCATGTTCGCTAATTAACAAAATTACTGAGAAAACTCCAAATAAGTTTGTTTAGATTTTTCTGTCGGCACATTTAATCTGTTTACTAAAAACCAGAGGGTTTGGTAACAAGCTAACTAATTCCAGTTGTGTTTGGACGATCAATCAAGGGGCCAAAGTTGAATCTCTTGCCAACATTTGTTTGAGTACTCTCAATTAGGTTCATTGACATGGTGTCATATTGCAGGTCACATAACGGTTAGAAAATTACACACTAAAAAGTTCTTTGGTAGTAGGTACTAACTGTTACCCGCGAATCTGCCTGAGAAGAATTCAAATGAAATGATCACTGCTCCGCGGGAACTGTGTAATATTTAGGATAAAAATTACCGTCCTTCCTAAAAGCATAAATTGTTTATACTTTCGTGAGTCCTAGTGTAGGTACTTTATAAAGAACAAATTAAGACTAAGAATTACGGCGGAATCTACTACTATACATGAAGAACAAATAGTTCAGTGGATCTAAAGCACTACATCTGTTAAAACAAGTCAGGAGTCAGGAGGATATCCTCATCATCATTTCAGCCGTAAGACGTCGACTGCTAGACATAGGCCTCCCCCAAGGCTCGCCAAACAGATCGGCCCTGCGTCATTCGCATCCAACGCGTTCCCGCAACCTTAACCAGGTTGGCGCTCTATCTTGTTGGAGGCCTACCTACACTGCGTCTTCCGATCTGCGGACGCCACTCGAGAACCTTTCGGCCCCATCGGCCGTCAATTCTACGAGCGATAATAATGTGCCCTGCCAACTGCCACTTAAGTCTGGCGATTCTTCGAGATATGTCCGTGACTTTAGTTCTTGCGCGGATTTCATCATTTTTAATGCTATCCCGCAGAGAAACTCCAAGCATAGCTCTCTCCATCGCCATAGTGACAGGAGGATATCCTATTTTATATAAACTGGTTTAACGGTTTCAGCGTGAAGTGATAACAGACAAATAGTAATACCTGATTTACACTCTCGCCTCGTCACCTCGCCTCGCGCCTCGCCTCGTCGTCTCGCTCCGGACGCGAGCCTCAAAATCAAGGCAAAGCACGAGACGAGGCGCGAGGCGCGCCTGTTCACACTCTCGTCTCGTGGCTCGTCCCGCAGTTCGCCTCGCCACTCGTACGCGAGTGTAAACCAGGTATCAGAATAAGGAGTATTAATACTAGCCGTTGCCCGCGATTCCGCCTACGAAGAATTCGCTTATCGTTTTCCCGCGGGAACTATCCAATTTTCTGGGATAAAAATTATCCTATATCCTTTCCAGTGTCTCAAACTATCCCCGTACAAAATTTTATCGAAGCCGGTTAATTACTTTCACCTTTAAGTATGATGACTAAGTAAGGATTACATTCGTAAAAAATAGGTTTATTTTTGCCTAAGTATAAAATTAATAATGATATCGCCATAATACTCATAATCAAGCGTTCGTTTGGTGATAAGGGTCCGCATGTACCTGTCACTTTGACCCTGTGGGGTTGACAGGCGCACATTCAACCGCAGCAATATAGCGTCACATTCAAATTCAAATAAGCCCACATTTACTCATAAATTCATGATAAAGACTTACCAAAATGAAATGAAAATCATACAAATATTAAACTAGCTATATCCAGCTTTGCCCGTATTAGAAATCCATGAAAAAATGTTCATCATCGTCATCATTTATTATATGCTATTACCTTAAGTAACAAGAATATTATGTATGCCATGTAATTTAGTTCACTCTGTATCTATTGCCAGATCTAAAGGTAAAAACTAACGCAAGTAAAAACGCGAATAAAAGCTATTTTACTCATAAATTTGTGACGAAGGGTAACCAAAATCAAACGAAAATATCTTATAACACTCCGACTCAATTTATTTCTGATGCGAAAAATCACTTGAACAAATACTCCCTTTAGCTCCGCAAGTACAGTGAGCCTGTGTAGCTGTAACTTCATAAAATAATGCCAGCTATAATTCTTCATTAGCACAAGACTTGAAAAACGGTATAATTCGCATAGAAGCGATTAAATTACCGCAATACCGGGGAGAGTCAGATGGGCCTTGTAAAACTACGGCGTGGCCGCACTCAAATCTGGTACATTACCCGAAAGACAATCAGCTTTATTGTATGCTCTATGGTATTAAAAAACACTAATTTTCCAGGCTCATGTTTGGAGCGCAATGCAGTTATATGTCGTAAGGGGTATGGAGTGAGGCGAATTGCCAGACGCGCGGTTATCGCTTCAGGGAAAGCACGGCTCGGAGCATCTTCCTCGCTTACGTAAAAACGCGTTACGTCGGGTTCGGTGTGTTAGTGGCCAGTACTGTGTGTGATAGTTAATCAGTGCACATGTGACTTTGTGGAGGTTTGTTTATAATTTATTGAATTATTCGAAAATTAAAAAAAAAAGTTTTATTTCTTATTAATTAATAGCTGCTTTAGTTTTTAAAATGAGAATTTGGCTTTACATACAATGCGTGGGTGCTAGTTATTTATATATGAGTTTGTGTGAAGACTTTCTAGAGTTTTAATGAAATTGCACAAGAAATGCCAGCACGTGCTGTATTTTATTGTCCTCGTTTCCACGCGTTTTTAATAATTACTTTCAGTACTAAGTTATTTCGTATCATTTTAATTTTAATGATTAATGATGATTAATATAAACGCCTTAAGGAATCATTTTATATTTGAAAGGAACCTTTATGTTAACATTTTATACTATCGTTACATGATCGGATCTAAACCAAAAGGATTCGATACATTTGTAAGTAATTACTACATGTAATATGTTTATAAAAGAACTTAAACCATCTACCTACTCTACTAATCAAAGTAATGTTTAACTAAAATAAGTAGATACCTATTTAGCGCTGCGACTGAGAAAATTTATGAATATTACGACCTTAAAAGAACTTGTGGACTGATATTTATTTTTGGCCTACTTTAATTTTAGTTTTAAAGATGTCTCATCATTAATAACTTTCAGCGAAGTGGCTAAAATTCAGAACATTAATAAAAAAATGTAATCTTTTATCAAATAAATTAGTTACAGTCAAGAAAAAAAATATTGGTGCATACAACTTGCTCATAAATATGTCCCATAGCTTTTATTGCGTCGAATTAACGTATCGGTACATAATGATGAGAATATTTTTGCACTTGACCGTACATGCTACAACAGTCAATAGTAAAATATTTCAAAATAAAAATAAAAATAAAAAAAAAAATAAAAATCGTTTATTCATTCACTTATGGATACATAGTAACAAAGGTTGGTGCCTCTTTTTAAGTATACGTGATACCTGTGCTAAGAGACACCGCTCTTCCAATGTGGGTAACAGTTTTTAAGTAAGAGTAAGAAAAGTAAAGTATATAAAATTAAGAAACTAACTCATACTAGGCAATAGCAGGCTGTTCTTCATTTTACTTATAAGTACTAATTTTAACACATTTAGATAAGCAAATAGGTACATCACAAAATTAAGAGGGTGTGTGTGCATGTGTGTGTGTGTGTGCTTGTGTGTGTGTATGTATGTGTGTGTGTGTGTGTGTGTGTGTGTGTATGTTTGTTTGTGAGTGCTGCACAGAGTTCAAATATGCACAGAAGGCGTAATGTTAATTTATTTACCACTTATTAGGTTCTCAATGTCCGTGTAACCTATTGTTTTTAGCCATTTAGTAATTTTAGCTTTACACTCATGAAAGGTAAATGGATAAATATCAATTTCTTTATTTATTTTATTATAGAGATTAGCTGATTGCGTAATGTATTGCCTTCTTGCAAAAACAGTATTCACTATTGGAGTTGATATGACATTTATTTTTCTCCTTCTTTTTTGCACATTATGAAATAATTTTAAATTTGATAGCAAAACATTCCGTCAGCAAATTTAATGCTCTAGTAACAGTTAGGCGTGAATGAAGAGAGCTACCAATTTTAATAATCAAATTTCCCGTTTAATCAAAAAATGGGTGTAATTATATAAAGGGTCTTATCCATATTCGCCATCGATTAAACAGAAACAAAAGAGCGTTGATTCCACGGAATTTCTTCGGGCTGAAACGCAATTACATTCAGCTGTTTTTTCTACTATTCAGAATATCGGCATCAAGGGTTCGTCCCTTGATGGATGGCTGGCATGATGAGATGGCAAGACGGATCGGGGTGTCCCCGTCCAGTGGGTCACCCTAGGTCCTATCTGGGATTGAATGTTCTTTTATAATTAAGGACGTTGTTAACGTCGAGGCGGTTTGGGATTAACTTTGGCTACAACTTGTAACTTTGAATTAAAGGAAATCGCCAAGGGCGTGTTGTTATTCGGTGTTTTGAGTAATAATCACATATTAACGTTTAACGATTTCATATTCTTTTCTCTCTTTTTTTGTCGCGTGTGTAGACTGCGAGTGCCCTTCTTTAAGATTTTTTCGTTTCTTAGCTCCTTACAAAAGAAAGTAATATGCCTGTGACTTAAATAGACAAACAGACAGTATTGAAGATATTTAGAGAGACAGACGAACAGACAGAGAGAGAGAGAGAGAGAGAGAGATATTTTATTTTTATGAGAAGGAGACAAGCAAGCAAGCGTGTCATCTGATGGAAAATGATCACCTCCGCCCATAAATATCAACAACTCAAAGAAAGTCACTGATCTGTTGATCATTTTTGTTTACACATATTTAATACACCAGAAAAATACAATTGGCATTAAAAGATACAAATAAAAAACTTCGTAAACGACAAATTGGGCCCCACTCAGCATAATTTTGCGGAAAGCAACAACGCGGTTTCGTAGTGGGGCCAAATAAAAAAAAAAAAAAAAACAAAAAGTGGATACCTATATTTTGTAGATCACAATTCAAATAGCACAATAGTAAATAGCCGATAAAGCGAGCCGTGATGGCCTAGTGGTTTGACCTATTGCCTTTTAAACAGAGGGTCGTGGGTTCGAGCCCGGGCTCGTACCTCAGAGTTTTTCGGAATTTATTGTGAAATTACATTTAAAATTTACCATGAGCTCTTTGGTGAAGGAAAACATCGTGAGGACACCTGCACACGCGTAAAAATAAATGCAATGGTGTGTGTGTGTGTGTTTGTGTGTAGTTCCCAATCCACACAGCCCGCGTGAGAACTACGGCCCAAGCCTTCTCATTCTGAGAGGAGGCCTACTCAACTAGACTGGTATGATAATCTATTTTAAAATTTTATTTTCTTAAGATAACAATGATCTTATGTTTGTTAATATAAAGTATAAACCTTGAAAATAATGTTAGTATGTACTTACTTAAAAACTAAATTTGATTTGATTGAAAACTATAAAGACTTCTAAATCTTTACAGCAATAATGGCAATGGGTTTTTATTTAGGAAATTGTACAGCACCAAAGCGGTATATATTATTATTATTTTTTTTTATTAGCCTGTTATGGTGTCCCACTGCTGGGCAAAGGCCTACCCTCTTGACCTCCACAACTCACGGTGCAATGTCAGGCCAGTCCTTTGCGTACACGTCCAAATCGTCCCACCATCTCCTTCTTGGTCTGCCTCGTCGTCGCTGGCCGTTCTCCGGCACCCACCAAGTGACTGTGTGAGCCCATCTTTGTGGGTGCATGCGACAAACATGTCCGGCCCAGTCCCACTTTAGCTTAGCAGTCTTTTTCCCAACGTCGGTTATGCGTGTTTTTGAGCGCAGCGTGGTGTTCCGGATTTTATCTAGCCTTTTCACACCTAATATGCTGCGCTCTATTGCTCTTTGGCAAACCTTAAGCTTGGACTTTTGACTTTCGGTCAGAGACCATGTTTTGGCACCGTAGGTTAGGACGGGCAGGATACACTACACATGTCGACGAGTTTTCGCTTAAGTGTTAACGGAAGGTTTCCCTTCATAAGCTCTTTCATGGACCAGTAGCTCTTCCAGGTGTTTTCGATGCCTCTTTCGACTTCCTTGTCTTGCCTATTACTGAGAGAAACTATCTGGCCCAAATAGATATACTTGTCAACATAAAGTATTACTTGCCCATCTACCATCACCCTAGGTTTCGTGCTATTGGTCATAAGTTGGGTTTTTGACCTATTCATCGCTAGTCCAATCTTAAGGCTTGCCGTGCTAATATATTATATTTATACTTATTAAATAACGGAGGAAAGAGTGGTAGACACCGCCAAGGAATGCCAAATAGAGGCTGCAAATGTTCCTAAATATAATCCTAAAATGTCTTGTAAATAGAATCACCCTTTAAACTTGACGCTAACTCAGTTTAATAGAGTAAACTTAATCAAGTTAGGCGCCTGTCTCTTCAGCTAGCAAATATTTACCTGCCGTACTATAAGTAGGTACGTAGTTTTTAGTTTTACGTTCAATCTCATTATTTTTAAATATTTTATTGTCAAAGACTAAATTATTAGATTAATTTCATGAAAAAATGAAATTTCAAAGTTGTGACGAAATGCAGGCAACAGATCTACAGTATGATGTATATAAGAGTTCAGAAAGGGATCACTCTGGCGACGTGAACAGAACCAACCCATACCAATTTAGATAATAGGGATGTTTCCTAGGTAAAAAAATAATAATTCTTATTTTACATTATCAAAAAATATTAGACACGTAATTTTTCTTTTGACAATTAAACAAAAAATGACGAAGATATGGCGCGTTGAAGTTCCGCGTGACGTCACTTGTTCCTAAAACGCTCATACAAAGTGTAGGAACAAGTGACGTCACGCGAAACTTCAACGCGCCATATCTTCGTCATTTTTTGTTTAATTGACAAAATAAAAAATACGTGTCCAATATTTTTTGATAATCTAAAAGACTGACTAGTTAGGAAAGTAGCCTATTAATAGCTAAAGTTTCGTAGGAGCAATTTGTGAGAATATTCTTTTATTTTTGTTGGGTCAGTAGCAGTTTTAAAATTTTCACTATTTAGCTGTCAAACCTGCATACACCTGCGAAGAAATCCAATGGTGTGTGTGAAGTTCTCAATCCACGCTGGGCCTGCGTGGGACGTATATAGGCTGGGATGATGAAACTAAAGAAACGTACAACATCCAAATATACTTGCCAATCTGAGAAATAAATGTTTATTTATTTATTTATTTATTGGAACACAAACAGTCATACATAGCTCAATACAAATAAAAATAAGGTAAGTTAACTCATTGACAAAATAGTGTTCACATTACAAGTACTTAACAAATTTGAAAGAAATTCAGTCTCCTAGCTGAATATGACGGACGCATAAGATCACTAGTCTAGAAATATGTACCTATGGGCGTTTGTGCACTACAATGAATTTTTCTCAAACATGCTATGAAATATTGACGTTATGTTCCTTATAATACGCCACGAAGTGTCACGTTGCAGGTGCAGGTGCAGCCGGTGGTGGAGGACGACGAGACGAGAGGTCAATAATGGAATTTCATACAACTTTGCTGGCCAAGGCCAGCAAAGTGATCGTCTATTGTTTCATACCATGACGTTTATAGGTCTATGGCATCATAGCATTTAGCCATTAAAAAAAACTATAAGCAATATTTGCGTTTTGGTTCATTAAGACATTCTGCCACTACGCTTATTTAAGGTAAGGTAAGATGATGATGATGATGATGATGGTGTGATGATGATGGTGATGATGATGGTAATGATGATGATGGTGATGATGATGATGATGATGATGGCGATGATGATGATGATGATGATGGTGATGATGAGATGATGATGATGGTGTGATGATGATGACGATGATGGTGATGATGATGATGGTGATGATGATGATGATGATGATGATGGTGATGGTGATGACGATGATGTTGATGATGATGTTGATCATGATGGTGATGATGATGATGGTGGTGATGGTGATGCATGTTTGAGAAAAACTCTATACAAGCCTTGGCCACGAACAGGGATTGCCGGCCTCGTATCTCTAGATGGCCTCGTTAACACTCGGCCATCTATAACTACTCGGCCGGCAATCCCCTATTTCGCGGCCGCTGCAGTAATGTACTATTACTGTCCGGAAGTCTGAGTTTTCATGGTCCATTTTTTTCATGCCTTAAATGTATATGACTGCCGGGCAGTAAAACTCATTGTAGTGCACAAGCGCCCTATACATTTAATGGCGTACCATATCGGACCGGTAAAAACTCGGACTGCCGGACAGTAAAATTCATTGTAGTGCACAAACGCCCTATGTATATCAAATTTTACAATAATTTTATTTTTATGTTTCGGATATCAATTGTTCCAAATAAACTTTCCCACACTGTTCCAACTAACATAGGTACAATTAACATTGTATAGTTAACTAACAAATTAAGGTACCGGTGTAGTAATTACTAGTCCTTGGAAGCCTGTGCTCAAAGATCGCAGTTACCGGGAAGGGCCTCTCAAGTAACTTGTTAACGAGAAAACCTCATTTCCTGGCTTAATTTATTTTTTAAACGGGCTGAGGCGATAATGGGGAAATATTGGAAGCAAAGAAATGATACTTTGGATCGTTGAGAGTATAAGGACAATTTCTACCAAACGGGCCGCATCGGATCGGAACGGAAAGAATTTTACGATCTTTAAACGATCCGGAATTATATAATAATATATATACACTGTTTTTAAATCTATTTTACCAAGCTGCTCACAATAACTTGACCGCGGGCGTCTTCCACGACATGTGATCGTAGCCGAAAGTATCCTGCGACGCGCGATCGGCTCCTTCAGCTGCATCCTTTCAGCTGTCTTCGCGTATGATCGAGGCCGTGATTATTTTCTTCTTCTTCTTAAGCAATAGCCAACAATATTACGCCAACTTCAACCATTAAAAAAAAATATTATATAGCACGTTAACGTAGAAGGAATGAAAATATTTGACTGGACGCGGATACGTTCGCAAGCGATGGTACGTTGCCGATTGTATGCGTCGACATTCTGCTAGACGCGATCGGCTGTAGCCACGTCCGTTTATATCCTTTCCGATTCAATCCGATGCGGCCGATTGGTCGTATAGTGGAAGCCACAATTTGGTAGGCTGGAAACAAAACCACTAGTGAAGCAGGATGCTTGAGTTGAAGTCTAGAATAGATCATAGAGACGTAAACAGATAACTGATGCAAAGGACCAAGGTCCTTGTGAAAATGACCGGTTAAAGCTGGAAGCAGAACATAACAACAGCCATTTGAAAATTATTCCGTATGCCTTTGATCATGATGCATGCAAATAGCCGAAATATCGGACACTCATTAAAGTAAATCACGGTCTACATGTCGAAAAAATATGTCAAATTAAATGAAAATGAGGGTAGGTCCTCAGCATCGAGTGGATGATTGAAGAAAATAATGTATCCGAAAGATATCAGAGGGGCTAGCCTTTCTTTTATCGTCCTCTTTAAATGATAATACAAAATGCTCTGACTGTACAAAGTGCTCTCGTCTGATAGGATTTATCTTTAGAAACTTGTTACCTTGGAATTCCGAGTCATTCCCGAAGATCGTCTAACCAATTTGAGCCACGGACAAGGATGCCAGACGCTGTGAAATTTTCGATGTGCTTCCTTTTTACGGTCATTACATTATTATTAGTATTTAACGGTCGGGTCATAAGTACGCGCGACTGGCGGCACGGCGAACGTTCCCTCTGTCACCTGATTACCTGGTTAAACGCTCGGTGCGCCGCCGGTCGTAGTTGTAGCCAAGCCATAAGGATTAATGTTACTATAGTTTCACAATCAATAGTTTTCTTCTACCAGGCCATTCTATCGATACGCTTATCGATAGCACAATTCTCGACTATACTATTCCGGAGTGAGCCTACTCGTCTCAAAGACCGGTGTACGCATCCGTTATTCAACTTGTGTTATGGGTGTCCATGGGCGGGGGACATTGCTTTCCAACAGGTGACTCGGCTGCTTGTTTGCCCTTTATAATATATAAAAATATTGACACAATCTTGGCAGTCTTTCTAGAACTCTAGAAAGTAATAATATCCACTTTATGGAAACTATCGCAGTTCTAGAAAACATTACTATCCATAGTATCGATATTATCGCAGCTCTAGAAAGCAATAATGTCCATAGTATCGAAACTATATATTTATCGTTTATCGAAAGTGAGCTAATGTCGGTAGTCCAAAACAATCGCTTTTATCGGTGCTATTGTTGTTCAGAATTTCAAAACTATCAATAGAAACGATACTAACGATATAAAATTGATAGGAATTAAAATATCGACGACAACACTAGGAAGGATTGTTATCTATGAAAATTATTAAGACAATGCAGCAATGTAGTCGTACTTAAATATTAAAATGATAATACTGTATTTAACTTATTCGCGATCAATATCTGTTACAATAGATTATAAAGCATGCTTAACATAATTGTACTACAATATTAATGATCACGAAATTATTCCATGAATATTGTATTTCACGCATCGGAAATCGTCCTTGTTATGTTGAGTAAATATTACTTTGTAGGCGTAAATACTGTTTATTCAAGCTTTTATTGCTTGCTTTACCCTGGACACGCTGTATAAGGGTTGCTTGTAGATGGAGTGATAAATTGCGTTCTTTATTTTAAAAACACTTTTTTGATAATACTACTGAAAATAGTACAAGGATAAAACTTGAACAATTACAACGATTAATGATGTTATTGTGTATTTTCATCACACTTGCTCGTCAATGGTGTTATTCCATGCCTGTATACTAAATGACAATGGCCTAAATTAATCTTAAGGGAGTTATGGATTTACGTACAGTTTTTCCACCCAAGGGAGTTTTTTAAAATTTGCAAAGAAGTTAGTAGGTATGTCATTTTTGACTAAGGAGGTTTCAAGTCAGCCAACGTTTTATTTATTTCTCTAAAACTTAGTTATATCCAATTTTACAACACGAAACTTAACTAAGCTTAATGAAACTTCGTTATTTTTATATTTTAAATTATTTATATCAAAATAGTTTTGCAATAATTTTAGAAAGTATATTTTAACATGTTGGCAGAATCTGCCCGTATGACCATTCGAATTCTAAACACAGTTTACATTATCAATGGTAGATGACTCGAATAAATTGACAATCTGTATAGGCAATTTAAGTGTTTAGAGACAAAATAATTTTATTTTTAGATTTTTTTCGTCGCAATGTGATGAAAATCATTGTGTGTATCAGGGGCAGTAAGGAAATTACAAACTCGAATCATTAAAAGCCCTCCGCCTTCGGCGTCGGGCTTCTAATAGACTCTCGTTAGTAATCCCCTACTTACGGCCCTTGGTGCACAATATACTATTTTTTACAAAAATAAAAGGTTAATCAACCCCGTTTGACAAACATTGAAATAAAACTCTATTGTGTTTTGTAGATTTTTTTTCTATTATTGCGCAGTTAAGTGTCTTAGTCAGTTATTTCATTTTCACAGTATACAAATTCACAGCAAATCATAGCTAAATTCTAACGCTGCCGTTTGAACAAACACACCCAATACAAACTTCGCTCATTTCACATTGCAAAATATTTATATTTCGTGACACGTTTGAGTCGCCCTTCCTAAGCTGGGTTCACGGAAGTTGAAATAGGACCCTTGTGACATATATCTCAAAGGTAAACCTTTAACTTTTATTACTAGCTCTGCTGTTGCCCGCGACTCCATCTGCGAAGAATAGGAGTATAAAAAATAGCCTACGACCTATTCTCAGACCTACCGAGTACAGAGAAAAAAGTTTCATAAAACTCGGTCAGGCCGTCGGAGGAATTCGATAACAAACACCGTGACAGGAGATTTTCATATAGTAGGTAGAAGATTATTACTTAGCCTATATTTACGCCCTACTGCTGGGCAAAGACCTCTCCTCTTGACAATCTCCCTACCCAGGGATATATTAGGCCACTCTCTCAGAACAGAACATGGTCAGGGAAACATCGTGCGAAGAAATTCAATGGTGTTTGTGAAGTTCCCAATCCACACTGGGCTCGCGTGGGAACTACGGCCCAATCCCTCTCATTTTGAGAGACCTGTGCCCTTCAGTGGGACGTATATAGGCTGGGATGATGATGATGATGAATTTACTTGTCTTCTCCACGAAACGGGTGCAGTTAATGTACGACCGAGTATTTTTCGATCCAGAATGTACAGTCGCGCAATGAAAAGGTTCGTCACTTTTCGACTTCAAGGAGTTAAGGTCGAAAGTGACGAACCTTTTCATTCCGCTACTATGCAATAATAATGTAAGACCTGATAATTTATCCCTTGATAAAGCTTGTCTAATTTAAAACGACGCGCCCCACCACCGCATAAGTACTCTGTAACTGTCGTATAAACAATATCAGAATAATACACATGTAACTAGATTGTATGGCTCAGATTGTAATATATGGGGGTTTTCAGAAAAAAAATATCCGTTTTGCCTTAATTATCCTTAATTTTCCATACAAAATTTATTAGTCAGTTTTGTGACGGTCCATACAACATGTATGGTTAACTGCGTCACAAAACTGACAATTAAAAGAGGGACACTTTTTTATTGCTTAAATCGATAATGCTTGTGATTCTGAGTAGAAATAATCCAAAATTTGTTAGGTTTTTAAAAAGTACAGGGTACACTTTTCCTGAAAATGCCCATATATGATGTAGATGTACCTACTGAATAAATAAATAAATAAACAGTTCCGCGTCCAGGTCGTCTCGCCTCGGCGTGCCTTCTAGTCGGTGCAAGTCGAGCAGTACCCACCATGTGGTTGATTGCGACCCTCTTTGAAGATGCAATCTATGAAACAAAACATCCAAAAAACTATGAAATAATAATTGAACCGAACCGACCACAATAAGCATGAAAATATCTTTCTTCTAATCTGTTTGAAGTCGGTGCCTCAGCTCGAGTCAGCAGGAGTGGACCTAGTAATCTAACTTACCTACATACCTACTATCTATAGGGCTTCTACACTCCTGCTGGCTCGTGCTGAGGCACCGACTTAAAACAGATTAGAAGAAAGATATTTTCATGCTTATTGTGGTCGGTTCGGTTCAATTATTATTTCATAGTTTTTTGGATGTTTTTTGAAGGAGGTTTTATTTTTTATTTTTCCTTTTTAGTTGTTTCTGTATAAAATAGATGCGTAGGATAAAATCATCAGTTTGACTTCGAAATAAGTATATGTTGAAAATTCTATTTTTAAAACTCGACAGGGTTATGTCGTTTTATTACAGAGTTCCATGATACTTTCTGAATGCAAATGCTCGACTTGTCCCCGAAAATACTAAAATCGCTATACGTTTCTCTTGAATTTTTGAGGAGTTTCTTCAATTCCTCATGGATCCCATCATCAGAACTGGATTTTGGTAACAACGGGACCAACCTTGAAGCATGTGCTTTCAAACAACGAAAAAATTTTCCAAATCGGTTCATAAATGACGGAGTTCTGAGGTAACACACGTTAAAAAAAAAAAAAAAAAAGAACATACAACCGAATTGAGAACCTCCTCCTTTTTTTGAAGTCGGTTAAAAAAATATACTAAAATAGCGTGTAACAAAAAGATGAGGGTTCGATTCCGGCGTATCATCATCATAATCATAATCTCAGCCTACATATTATTTATTTTACGGCTGCTCACCGAATCTAAGATTATTTAAATAATCATAGATTCGGTGAGCAGCCGTACTGCTAATAAAATAAATAATATTTGAATAAATAGATGTGGTACATCATTTCTTACGCATTTCCAATGTAATTTGGAACGTAGGAGTCGTAGCTTCTAATAGTTGCGATGGATGTTACCTCACGCCACTGTTGGCGTATGTAAGCGATTAAGAATTTCGGGGGAGTCGGTTGGATGCGACGTGGTTCAATTGGTAGAACACCCGTTGGGGCGCATACCCAGGAGACGTGGGTTCGAATCCCACCGGCGCACCCGAAAAACTTTTTCGCTTTTAAATAATCCCAGCCTACATACTTCCCACTACAGGGCACAGGCTTCTTCTGAGAATGAGAATCACGCGGGACCAGTGGGAATTGGAACTTCACACGCACCATTGAAAAGCTTCACAGTTCTCTTCCCCCCGGACCTCTGTACTGAGTTGACGTCTGAACACACTTTTACCAAAATTTCTTTAAAAATCTTATTTAAATTACACAAAATTAAATATCAGTAAATATTAGGAGTGCATAAAACGTTGGAGGCAAGTACGCTTACGCCGAAATATCTGCGTCATCGCTGCGCGTCATTGCTGTACGTCACCGCTTGCTCTCCGAGTGCACTGCGCACCCCTAACATACCGCTGCGTTCCTAGTGCTCATCCCGTGGTCGTCGCCCAATCTCGGATACACATGACACATCAAAGCGGTATTTATGAACAAAAATTACTAAACTGACAGAATCTGGTAGACATCCTATTTAGAAGTTATTAGAAAAACAGAGACAACCATATCTCTGACTGTAAGGGATTTTAAACTACAATACTTGCACTCAAAGTGAAAGGAGATCTCTGTTGAGTGGGCGTTGGTGAATTCTGTATCTGTGGTAAATTTCAAACGTAATTTCGCACATAAATTTGGAAAACTCAGAGGTGTGAGCCGAGACGATCCTCTGGTTAAGACGCCATAGGTTAAACCTACGGCTTAGCGGCGATTGCTCAGTCCGTCAACATATCCCTATGGTCCGATGCGCGACGGCTAAAATTACGTTTTCCATGTCCAAAGTCCCATGTTAATTTAATTGCCGACGCGGGTTCCGTAGCGTGCTTCATTTATTTTTAACGGGTGACAAACGAAGCCTGCATCGTTCTTGTAACATGACAATGTGATAATTTGTCAAGAGCTGTATGTATGTGGTGAGCTGTGGTGGCCTAATGGATTGACCTATTGCCTCTCAATCAGAGGGTCGTGGGTTCGAATCTGGGCTCGCACCTCTGAGTTTTTCGGAATTCATGTGCTAAAAATATTTGAATTGTGTGAGGAAAGCTGCACAGACCTGAAAAGAAATTCAATGGTGCGTGTGAAGTTCCCAATCGGCACTGGGACCGCGTGGGAACTACGGCCCAAGCCCTTTCATTCTGAGATTAGGCCTGTGCCCTGCACTGGGACGTATAGGCTGGCATGATGATGATGACGTATCGTGGGCGTTCTTTTTATCTAATTATTTTAAATATCGTTATTATTGTGTATGTTTAAATTAGAACAGATTAGTCTCTTTAATTTTGTGGGATGCGATTAATTTACAAGAGTAATTGTACGACTTGATAAATTGCACCCTTATGGCAAACTACATGAGGGGATAAATTATCAGGTCTTAGATTATTGTTGTATATTCTGGATCGACAAATACTCGGTGGTACATTAACTACACCCCTTTCGTGGAGAAGACTTGTAAATTCATCATCATCATCATCTCAGCCTAAATGAGAGGGGTTAGGCCGTAGTTCCCACGCGAGCCCAGTGCGGAACGGGAACTTCACAAACACCATTGAATTCCTTCGCAGGTGTATTCAGGTTTGCTCACGATGTTTTCCTTCATAAAGCTCGTGGTAAATTTAAATGTAATTTCGCACATAAATTCCAAAAAACTCAGAGGTGCGAGCCGGGATTGGAACCCTCGACCCTCTGCTTGAGAGCCCATAGGTCAAACCACTAGGCCACCACGGCACGACAAGTAAATTAATTTAACTAAAATATATAAATCAGTTTCACGTCAGTCTGAATCGAAGTTATAAATAGAAATCATTCGGAATAAAGAAAAATGTTGCTACGGAATTCATAACTGTATTTTCAACGGTTTTAAACTTTGATCAATTATAACTGAAGATACACATTGCCGAACAAAATCCCCTTCAAAAAATGTCCGAACTTTTTTATTTGTTTGCATAACAATTAAAATCATCACCTACACAGAAATTTGAACCTAGTCTTTACTACATTACAGTCGAATTTCGGTTGACACTTGACAGCTAAACTTGACAATTTCACGCAACGTACTGAGAAAAAAGAAGGCCATTGGCGCTCATTTGGCTCGGACATTTTCGGGCGCGCGACTGTGGATCTACAGTTATAATTGATCAAAGGTTTTAAATAAATTAAAGCAGTTCAAGCAATAGTTAGTTTTTATTGACAAAAGGTGTTTACAAAACCTATCAAACAGTATAAACTTTAACAGCATTTAACAACACTGTAGAGTGATAAAATTAATGCTATGATATTTTAATAGCGTTGATTTGGCACGCCATTCGGCACAGCGTGCGCTTGACGAAAATGTAAGCGAGAGCCACTGAAACCACTGATAGTACCATTTGGAGTCAAGTAAAAATATATCTTTATTCAATTTAAGCGTTTGTGTACCGTGTTAGAGTAGGTTTTTTTTTTATGTTAGTGAAGCCAGACAAACGAACTAGTGGGTCATCTGATGTTAAATGAACACCACTGTCCATAGACACTCGCAGCGCTTTACGCGATACCAGTGCGTTGTCGGCCCTGCAGAAAATTGTACACTCGCCTCTTAAAGGCACCCAGGTCGTAACTCGATGGGAAGACCCCAGCGGGAAGCTCGTTCCAGATTTTGCAAGTTCGTGGCAAAAAAGACCGCTTAAAACGCACCGTCGAAGACTGCCATTCATCAACATGATGTCGATGAAATGAACGCTTACGACGGGAGGATCTGTAATGGAACCCCGCAGCTGGAATGAGGTCAAATAGTTCCTCAGAGCATCCCCCGTTGTAGATCTTATAGAACACGCAAAGGGAGCTAACGTCTCTGCGGAGAGCAAGAGGATCGAGTTTAACAGAGAGTGAGGGGTTGCCGACAACTCGGCACGCCCTGCGCTATATGCGATCAAGTGAAAGCATAATATGTAGGTATGCAAACTTTTTATTAATTTTTGTACAAGCATCGGCAACGAAAATTACTATACTAGAAATGTTTAGGTACTTAACTAAAGGTAAACAAACATGAACAACCAGCAGTTATGGCGTCGGGTTAACCAGACAAATTAAATATTTGTTACTGACTTTCACGCGTCGCGTTATCGTCATACTCTTTAGTTTAGTTGCGTGATAAATTACGTCGATAATTATTAAGCGCCTAAACTAAAGAGTACGTCGATAATGCGACGCGTGAAAATCAATTACAAATATTGCATTTGGCTGGTTAACCCGACGCCATAATTGTTCGTTTTCCATGATTTAGTTAAGTACCTAAACATTTCTATTAAGTACAAGTATAATCATCATCATTATCATCATCAGCCTATTTTCGTCCACTGCTGGACATAGGCCTCTCCCGTGGCACGCCACTGAGCACGATCCTCGGCCACTCTCATCCAGCTCTTGCCAGCCGCCTTGCGAAGATCATCGCTCCACCGAGTCTGAGGACGTCTCACGCTACGTTTGCCGATCAAAGTATAATATTTTGTAAGTATTACAACGATACTTCCAAAATGTGGCCAGTGTATCACAAAAAATATCGTAATTTTTGCTACATTATTATTAAATAGCGACACATAATATCGTATCGGAACGTTGTGGCTGATTATTGTTAGTAGTGGATAAAGCAAACAAATGTTGGTAATACAATATTTATTTTCATCTCAGTTCTTTTTCATCAGTAATTTTGCAATTGTCAAATATTTAAAGCACAAACCTTTATAATTATTTTATCATAACAGTTACATATTTATTTTACTACAAGACATAATCACGTTAGTACTAAGTCCGCAAATTGCTGTGAATAATATTTAACCAGAATAACTACAGTAGACTTATACTTAATCCTATTTTATTACAAAATTAATAATTCAAACAACCTAATTATGCTAATGAAACTCATAAAACTTTATCCAAAAGGTTTTTGTGTTTACGTTTGTCGCGAATAAGTAAGTTATGCCTCAGAAATTAAATTAGAAGGTAACAAGATCTAAAATAAAGTGTGCGACACTTCCTAAGGGCAAGTATGATTATTTTTTCGTAAGCTTAAATTGTACAAGTACTTATTAAAATTATTTGGTTTCTAAAAACAAATAAATAAAATTAATATATTTTGTGAGACAGATTAGGTACACAAACTTAAGTGGGACTAGGCAGGACATGTCTGCCGAATGCATCCGGATCGCTGGCCAAAATAGTCATCAATTGGGTTCCAAGCGACGGGCACTGAAGCAAGGGCAGGTTGAATCGGAGATGGCGGCATGATTTGGATTATATTGACCCATTTTTCAGGTCCAAAATACCGAAAACCATAGAACAACAGGGTTTACCGACGTATCTGAAATAATATCCAAAAGAAAGGGGAAGTAGATGGGCCACTTATGCTCCAGGTCTGACGAAAGATGGGGAGGAAAGTGCTGAAGTGGACCACGGACCGGACGCAGAAATTTGGGAAGACAACCTGCAAGATGGGCCGACGTTTTGGCACGAGTAGCGGGGAGAGCATGGATGCGGAAAGCATGCGACCTTACAACATGGAAGGAATTAGAAGAGGCCTATAGATACTTAGCAGAATAGGTAGAAAAGTTTTGAAAAAGAAGAAGGAGAGACCTATAGTGAAAATAAACGGATCACTCACGTCACTGCCAAACGCACAGCAGCAGCCGCCGTGAAGTGTGACTCCGAGAGGAAGGGCTACGGATTAGCCCGAAACATGTCGAGTTAAACTCGTTTTGAGACGTGAGTGATCCGTTTATTTTCACTATGAGTGAGTCTCACGGTAGTTTCATGTTTAAGGAGAGACTTATTTTAGCAAGATTGTGCGAAGGATTAGAAAAAGGGCAGGCATTTGCTTTTTCATGGATTACCTATAAAAAAAAGTATATTTTGTACTAGCTTTTGCCCGCGACTCCGTCCGCGTGGAATTAGTAATTTGGGCAGCTTATTTTTTTTATCCAATTTGCTTTTTCATCAATTATGGCTCTCCTTAGTTCCTCGATATAAAAAAAATAACCCCCCTCCCGCAACCCCCCCCCCCCCCGCACACCCGCGTTCACATTCACCACCGTACCTACTCCCAAGTCACTACTTCTAAAAACTATTCTATAAATAAATAAATAAATAAATAAATATTAGGGGGACAATCTTACACAAATCGACCTAGTCCCAAACTAAGCAAAGCTTGTACTATGGGTACTAGACGACGATAAACATACTTATATAGATAAATAAATACTTAAATACATAGAAAACATCCATAACTCAGGAACAAATATTTGTGCTCATCACACAAATAAATGCCCTTACCGGGATTTGAACCCAGGACCTCTTGCTTCGTAGGCAGGGTCACTACCAACTAGGCTAAATAAATAATATAAATTCTTAAAATAGACGTATCTTTCTTATTTGTGAACCGATTCAAATGAAACAAATACTAAATGTTAATCCAAGAAAATACCAACATATCAGTGAAAACCGCATCCTTCTAGGTTAAGCCGTTTCTGAGATTAGCGCGCACAAACGCACAGACAAACAGACAATAATTCTAGAAAACATTGTTTTGGGTTCTATTGCGCTAGTAAATAGCCCTACTGACAGTTTTTCTCAAATATCTTCAATGTACAGACACCGACTTGTTACAGATTTATTATATGTATAGATACGAAAAGAATTTAGTATGAAGTAGTGTTTATACAGATAAAGTAATTTTGTTACGGCTTTACGACTATGTTAGACCGGTATTCATCGTGCGGCAAGGATATTTTTGTAGCAAATAGCGTTCCTTGAATAGGGCAGCGGAATCTTTGTTAATTCATAAAAAACAGCGGAATCCGACCTCCTCGTTAAAGCTCGTTAAATGCCTATTAATTAGATTTGCAACATCCACCGAGAATCTCGAAAGAAAGACGAAAGAGTGATTAGCCTCGTGCCTTACAATCCCTCGGGAAAACGTTTCTAAACGACTCAAGGAGTGTTTGAATCGTCTGGAAAACGTTTTGAAGCTACAATACTCTGCGTTATGCTTTTGTAAATATTTAAGGAAGCTGGGTGTTTAATGTAATAAGTGGACGAGTTAATGACAGGGTAAGTACTGTAATCGGCCAATCGCAATAGTGTAAAATCCTTCCGCCCCACCCCTTGGAGGGGGGGGGGTGAGTTGTGGATTTCAGCTAATTGGATTTTGCACGGCTCCGATCTGCATCTACGGTAGCGCACCCTAACAAAATTTAACTTACAATGATTGTTTGTTTGTTAATGTCAAAACTTACACGTCGAATTTCACTCACTTCTAGTGACACCGTACATTACGGCTAATAAGATCTTAGTATTCAATATTCTGCCCGGCTTAGATCATTATCTGTATCAAATAATCCGCAGAACATGCTTCAAACAAGTCACGTCCCTTAAAGCTACAAGCACCAATTAATTCAGTTTACATAATTGATTATCGAACTCACAGTTACCTAGTGGTGTGATCAATATAGCCTTTTAAGTGGGCCTTAAGGTAGCCCGGGCTGTTTTTAATTTTTTTCGGAATTTATGTGCGAAATTGAATTTGTAATTTACCATAAAGAAAAACAAGTAGAGAAAGCAAACATCTTGAGGATACCTACACACACCTGTTGAAAAATTCAATGGTGTGTGTGAAGTTCCCAGTCCGTAATGGGCCTGCGCGGGAACTACAGTCCAAGCATTCTCAATTTAAGAGGTGGCTAGCAGTGATGATGATGACATGATTGATTCATTCAGATATTACTCCATATCAATGAATAAACATAATTAAATTCAGTTAACGTTGTTATGAGTTTAAAACAAATTAAGCTTCTCAATATTTTAATCATGCCGAAGTAATATGCTCAAGTCCTCCAAATGCTCGACGAAGATCAGGAAGCAGTAAGGATGCGTCTAACATCCCAAATTATGTACATAATTATTTTAATGTGATATTATAAACGGTAATACGGAATTTCCTCTTGAATTTTTTGCGGATTTTCCATTATCGCGTCATTTTCTGAATACCGCCCAGGGAACGATGGGATCTTACAACAAATAAGCTGAAATTTATTGCTTCGGCAGTTATTTTGTTTTACAGCTTAATCGATTTTAGATTGACCGGATTGATTTGAAATCGAGAACGGACGTATAGTCGGGGTAAGAAAAGGTTCGTCACTTTTCGACCTTAACTCGTTGACATAGAGTCGAAAAGTGACGAACCTTTTCTTACCCCGACTATACATAGATAAAATGACATGAAAGTATGTACAGTCAGCAAGAAAGCTTGTGTCAATTTTATTCCGGTTGCAAAAGGTTCTCATGAATAGATCGCTTTTCAGAGTAATTGGCTTATTAGGCATATAAATAAATAAAATAATAAATATCACGGGTCAATTCACACCGATTGACCTAGTCCCAAACTAAGCAAAGCTTGTTGTTGTGTTGTAGCTTGTGCTTGTTGTTGTGCTTGTGCTTGTTTTGTTGTAGTAGCTAGCTAGCTTGTAGACAACGGATAAACATAATTATATAGATACATAGGTACATACTTACATACATAATAATATTCAACGTTTAAGACTCGAACACAAACATTCGTATTTTTCACACAATATCTGCTCCGACTGGGAATCGAACCCGGGACCTCAAGCTTCGTAGTCAGGTTCTCGAACAACTGAGCTATTTGGTCGTCAAGATTGTAAGTATTTTGTATTTTTTTCTATACGTACCTGTTTGCTATATTTTTTACTATATGTGGTGTTCAATAAAGAGCCATTGTATTAGTTCATTCAAATGGACCTCCGCGAAGTAACG
Source organism: Archips xylosteana (assembly GCA_947563465.1). Classification (NCBI taxonomy): domain Eukaryota; kingdom Metazoa; phylum Arthropoda; class Insecta; order Lepidoptera; family Tortricidae; genus Archips; species Archips xylosteana. Next base: position 20,620,565 of record OX387345.1, on the reverse strand, counting down.
CCTAAATCAATCGATGAATCTTTATATTGTATTTTTTTTTCAACAAAAACCTTATTTAGCTCTACTTGAAATGACAATCACTCGTCAGTGATATTTTGCAAAATATACTCGAACAGTTTTTCTTCAGTCATAAATCATTTCAAGCTCATGCTACTCGTGTTCAGTAAAACATCTAATTTAATGATGAACAAGTGTACCTTGATAATAATATAATTTATTCTGAAAAAAAAATGTACCTACATTCTTTTCCTTCAATATTTTAAGAAAAGTTCTGCAAATAATTAGAAGCGCATTTAGAAATTTTACTGAAACGGACATACATCATTTTATGTTCTTTAAATCCACAAACGTACACACATTTGACCTTTTTCCTTTTACTCTTCCGACGTTTGATTTCTGTTCAAATATTCATGCCCTTAACCGAAAAACTTTACTTGTACGTTGTGTAATGTATTCCCTGTTTGGCATCAAACTTCACTATTTGATTTCGACAATAGGGTTGCGTCCTACGAGTACCATTGTTGAAGAACAAAGAACTTGTTACTAAAATAGAATTAAAGATTTGTTTATAGATCACTTGAACAACTTCAATTTTTTTCTCGACGTCAGAGCTCCAATTTATGACGTTGTACCTATTTTTGTGCGATTAAAAAATGGCGTCTTTTCAGTAGCTTACCTAAGCAACAGTGATGAAATTTAAATCATTTTCCGCTTACTAAGTAATGCGTTATATTTTTGCTTTTAACAATAGTACTTTGTTGTAGAGTTAGTTCGAGGGCCGACGCGTATTGTAGGCTCACTATTTGTCACTAACGTAATCCTCCAGTCTTTGACTCTTCTCTATTCTTTTTGTTTTTTGTTTATATTGTTTCTTTAATTTCCTTTTTAAATCATTTTCTCACATGCGGCCTTTTGACATTTTTCCATTGATTTTTTTTGTATTTAGTAGTTATATGCAGTGTATAAATATTATAATTATTTAATGTATTTGTTTATTTATAAAATTTATATTATATTTGTATTGTCTCAACGCTCAGAGTTGAACGTCAACGTTTCAATCTCCTCGTGACCACGACCAATGTAATTTTGGCAATACTAAAGTCCTAGCCGTAGTGAAGTCTCGGCTATACTTTATAGCGCCCAATAATGATAATTATTATCAACGCTCAACTGACTGATATCAAACGCCAATTTCACCCGCTGTTTTTTTTAGCCAAATCAAATTTCCAGCATCATTTCCAAGACTTCGGCGTTGTAATCAAGAAAATTGGATACAACCCTATTCCACGTTTTGTCAGATTGGCGTATTGACTGTTGGCAAATGTAAGCTCTACAAAGCACCCGAGCGTAATTACGGTGCTACTACGAGTTATATTTCAACCAGTGCCTTTATTGTCTAACTCACTCGGCATATTGATCGTTTACAGTTCTTTCTATCACAAATGGTATAGAATGAGAGTAGAAAGAGATCACAAACTTTTTATTTTTTTCAATTTAAATGAAATAGTCAATGCTGACGGGCCTAACTGTCGGTCTACTTGGTTGTCGGTAATATTGTCGATTTGTCGAGTATGTCGAGTCGAATTATCGGTAGTAGATTGATAGCTGTTCGACAGCATAAATATCGATATCACGGGACATTTCATACCAATTGGACTAGTCCCAAACTAAGCAAAGCTTGTGCTATGAGTACTAGACAACTAATAAACATACTTATATATATAAATACATATTTAAATACGACATATTAAACACCCAAGACTCGAGCACAAACATTCGTATTTTTCACACAAATATCTGCCCCGACCGGGAATCGAGAACATTCGAAACTCAAGATCGAAACTTAATACTATTTGACAGAGTGCCATAATTATTATCGATAGTACTCATTGAAGTTCTGAAAATATACGTAATAATATCAATACTATCAATTGTTGAGGACTAAAGATGGGTAATCTTACTAGCGTTTCAAGCGCTATCAATATCCTGTCACATACATAATATTAAGAAAATGAGCCACGCCGAACGAAAGTTTTTTATAAAACGATAGTGTAATTGCGGTATAATTTATTTTTATTAAAACTCATGTTAACTGTAGCTCATTTCTTAAATATATGCGCCAAATAATTGGTAGTGGTTGATGCTAAGATATTTTTACGTTACTTCCGATAGGTACCGATAGACCAAAATAGTCTAGAACTGTGATAATCTATTCCATTGTACTCCGTCAATAGTATTGCCTTGACATTCGATTAATCGATACTATCTTGAAACTATTGACAGTGTGGTAACACTAGTGTTCTTTCTAATAGGACGAGATAATGACTTCGCCCCTTAACTAGATTTTGTAAGTTAACACTAAATTTGAGAATCGAATCGAGAATCAATAGTAATTCAGCGTCTGCCTTCAAATGTCTAACAAACGCCTGGTGATTGAGTTAGGTGCGAAAAGTCTAAGTGTACGTTCCTATACCTACTTACTGACTACTGTTATTCTATGCTGTTAGAGTTTCACGTACAATACTAGCTTTATACTAAGAAATTTTGTTTTCGAACTTTGTATGATGCCGCTCTATTCATGTCAATAGTATTAAGCATAAGTCAAAAGGGACGGAAAAATACGAACTTTGAATTTTGAATTTCGTAGTAGCGTTGCCGATAGATAGTCGACTATTGATGATTTATCGATAGTTTATCGATATCCGACCAATCGCAAGACTATCAATAGGCCTATCGATAATAATCGACCGACAGTGGAAAGATTTAAAATCGCTAAGCACCATATATGATAGGTATAGGTGCAAAATTATCGATACAAATCGATAGTATTGTTGCTCGCGAAGAACAAACTATCAATAGTATTGCTGCTCGTGAATAAAAAACTATAGATCCTTTTGATGGTATCGATACTATCGATTGTTTTAGGCTGATTCTATTTTTTAGTGGATTTTGGTCCTATTCTTACTGTTAAATTTTGTTCTACATAAAGTACGCGAGGAATCACGAGGAAAAAGGGCGAAAAATAACAGCAATGTTTGCGCTACTGACCTGACAAAGCTACTTAACATCTAATTGCTTCGTCAGTCGGACTGAAGTGGATTTAAATATAATTTAAAACTTGTAAATAATTCTGATACATATTTAGCTCACTAACGGCAATGTATAGCAACTCGCGGTGGCGTAGCTAGACGTGGATAAAGCGGCCCTTCACCCTCGGGCTCGCGACCTGAGAAGCCACAAGTCAAATCTTTTTCCTGAGTCAAAAATTAGTCTTTTAATTTAGTACACTAAATTTAGGGCCTGCGCCACCAATACGCATCATTATCACACCAACCAAATGAAGTTTAAAAGTCAGTAGATCAAACCGTTCGACAAGAACTTATCTTACGTTTATTTAAACGAAACTTGCCATTCACGAACATGTTCCCACTTGATATTACGCCAAATTGTTTCGGCAATATGGTTAACGGCCAACACAAGGACATTCTGCGATGATATTGCGGCGTGATGCGGAACATTAGGTCGCCTTACTAAAAGGATGGTACGTTATGTTTCCCTGTATTTTCGCCAATATTGGCAATATAATTGCCAACTCTGGTTACGGTATCTTGCTTTCAAAAGTTACGAAATGGACTGTGTTATTTATAGAGGCACTAGCCTTAATCTGCGTTTTCGTCTGCGTTAGAAATACCTTTACGAAAAACATTTAAGTACAGTCTTAGAGTTTGATGTAAAAAATGTAATGGTAACTCCGCCAAGATAACGACGCGACGACGCCATCTGTTGATTGCAAACAAAGTTAATGCGTCGTCTAGAAATCCAATATATTTACTCATTGAATAAATTTCGTCAGTAAAGGGTTTTCCATTCATAGCTTTTCGCTACGAGGAGAGGCGAGTTCATTCGACATGACATACTTTTTCTTTTATTATATTGTGACATCAATGTCATAGCCGTAAACATTGGTATTGTATCAATAATCGTGTTTATCGCAATGGAAAATGCCGCGATTAATATTTTTATTTTTTTGATCTTTTTTGTCGATTTTATCAAAAATCAATATACCAGGTTGTTTCGAATTTAAGGGAAATGAAAAAAATACACGGTGTAGTATAACAATGACAATTTTAGTTATGACAATGGGTACGTCTAATTTTAAGTGCGTTTACTTGTAACAAAATTAATTAAAATTACACAAAAACAATGAGTAAGTACAGAACAGATTAATTTACTGAATTATATTTATGTATTTAGTTTCAAAATATTCAAAACCACACTTTCGCACGTGATAGGATTTAAACCGGGGTTCAGACCATTGAGTTTTCCGGATATTACGAGCAAAATTCAATTTAAAATTCACTGGGAAAAGAATGGAGATAGCGTGGCCGAAAATTCTGCCATCGATCGGAGCAGCTGGACAAGTTTTATACGTCTGCAAAAAAGATACCCGTCTAAAATACTGCCTGCAATTATTACTACTGATTACCTATGTAAACGATGAGACAAATGTAGGTATAGATCATTTAAAAATACTCATTTAAAAGTTTATTTTTTTATTCTCAAAAGGTACATATATAGTTTTAGTTACATCACAAATTTCGCCTAACTATGATGTTTATTGGCGAATACTGCTCTCACTTTAACATCAGCTGGTACCACAGGCTGTATCCTGCTTAGTTAAAAAAAAAAACAAACTAAATATATATTATTATAGGTTCCTACAGCGATCCATAATTTATTTTTTGAAGTGGTAGAGCCATGTTGTAGCTAGCCGCTGCATCACGAATGGGCCGGCTCGTCCGGGGCAGTACCACCCTCTCACAGAACACCGGCGTGAAGCAGCAGTAATCCTGCTTGCGTTTCGTACGGTCAGTGAGAGTGCCGGGGGCCCAATACCTCACCCCTTCCCTCTCCCCCTCCCTCTCCCCCTTCCCCTATTCCCTCTCCTTTAGGGCCGACAACGCACTGGCATCGTGTAAAGCGCTGCGGGTGTCTATGGACAGTGGTGTTCATTTAACATCAGGTGACCCACTAGTTCGTTTGTCTGGCCTATCTAACATAAAAAAAATAAAAAATAAATTATAATTTTCTATATACCTACATAAAAAAGAACCTCTATTTCACTTGCACATAATTTTGCAAGTAAATTCCGAAGAACTCAGAAGTGCGACCCTCTACTTGAGAGGCCAATAGGCCACGCCACTAGGCTTCCACGGATTTCAAGACAAAATATGTAGTTCACTGTAATGGACTGCCTCAAAGCCCTCAAAGTAACGCACGTAGCAATCAACATCATCATCATAATTTCAGCCGAAAGACGTCCACTCCTGGACATAGGCCTCCCACAAGGTTCGCCAAACAGACGGGTGCTGCGTCATCCGCATTCAACGCGTTCCCGCAACCTTAACCAGGTCGTCGTTACTTCTTGTCGGAGGTCTACTGCACTGGTACTGGTCCATGTATACTATTCTAGAACCTTTTGCCCCCATCGGCCATCAGTTTTACGAGGAATGTGCCCTACCAACTGCCACTTGAGTCTGTATCAATCGATTTCGCAAAATTAATTAAACGAAGCTTAAATCAATCCCAGACCACTTATCTGACGAACCCCAATCAGTCACCACAAAACATGGCACTTTTACTCTCTATAATTCAGCCGTAAAGTGCCAGATGGTCCGTTGTTCACCTCGAAATAGCTAATTTATGTCGATTTATCATTTTCCCTTGCAATTGTTTCGAGCCCTTTGACGCAGTTCGCGACAGGACAATGGGTTGCTCCTTGTCTATAATTAATTTTCTTTAACAGGGTTCGGGAGCCGGTTTTTTTAAATTAATGGCCGGTCAACTTTTTCTCAGATGACTCTTTGACTTTAGAAATTGACAACCTTTTATTCGTAAGCTAAATTTAGCTAGGTTTGAAATTAAAGAATTAAGAGAATGAAAATAAAAAAAAAGAGAGTGTTTTTTTTATAATAAGTAATGGTGACATTTTGGGTTGATTAAAAAAATTCAAGTACATTTAACATCAAATCGCTAAAAAAAACTGTGAAACGTTAAAAAAAATAATATACAACGAAAATGTGCGAGTGTGTATTTGTGACTCTTTCAAGTTAAAATAAAGACGTCTGGAATAATCCATGAACTAAAACGATTACTTTGCTCACCCGCGACTTTGCTTGCTTTGCGAGTGAGCAAAGTAATTGTTTCAGTTCATTGATATGGGCAGGGCTGGGCAGTATTTGAATTACTTGTAATTGAAATACGTAATTGAAATACAAATACGTATTTGGTATTTGTATTTCAATTACTCGCTGAAAATGTAATTTGTAATTCGTATTTCAAATACCTGACGCTAAGGTATTTTGTAGTTAGTATTTCAAATACTTATGACTTCAAAATACATTTTAACAAAATACATTTAGATTTCATTTAGCGATCTTAAGTTGAACATGAAAACGCACCGGTGTAGACATGACTTTATTCATTCCCCTATGAGAGGCAGATAACACTTAAGTCTGGTGTTTAGGAAAGGAAACTCTGCTTTTAATCAGTAAAAGTACCTAGTTTCCTTTAATGAGAGTTATTTTTAGTAAAATAATACTGATTACCCACTTCTCAAAACTAGTTTAAGTCGACATAGGTATTTCTGGCCGTAGCGTACTTGAGTGCACGTTTGGCACAGCCGTAGCGTGCTCTTCCGAGAGGAAGGGTTACGGATTAGCCCGAAACTGTCGAGTTAAACTCGACTCGTTTTGAAACGTGAGTAATAGTAGGAGAGCTGGCACCAATTTTTGGGTAGGTGTTTGAGGCAAGCTGAAAACTTGTCACATACTTCTCCTATTATACCCCAACACAAGACTACAGACCTGGCTGGTGAGTAGCGGGGCTAAATGAACCTATGAATTTTTAATTTTTATTTTTTTTGGTTCCAAAAATATATTTGAGGCAATATGCAATTTTTATATGTTGTAGTTTAATGTTTAAAGAATAAAAAAAAAATAAGCCAGACGATTTAGTCGGGGCTTTAATATTGCCTGGCGCGTGCAAACATATATTGATTTTTCAAAAAAATATAATAAATTTATTTGAGGCAACTTGAAATTTTAATAGGGTATTATTTATAACTAAAAAATAAGATTCTCAAAAAGACAGGTCATTTTGGTGGGACTTTCTACCTGCCAGGTGATCTAACAAATGATATATCCGTGCGAGTGAGTATATTTGTTAGATCACCTGGCAGGTAGAAAGTCCCACCAAAATGACCTGTCTTTTTGAGAATCTTATTTTTTAGTTATTAATAATATACTCTATTAAAATTTCAAGTTGCATCAAATACATTTTTTATATTTTTTTGAAAAATATGTTTGCACGCGCCTGGCAATATTAAAGCCCCGACTAAATCATCTGGCTTATTATTTTTTTTATTCTTTAAACATTAAACTACAACATATATAAATTGCATATTGCCTAAATATATTTTTGGAACCAAAAAAAAAATTAAAAAGTCATTGTTTCATTTAGCCCCGCTACTCACCAGCCAGGTCTGCAGTTTTGTGTTGGGGTATAATAGGAGAAGTATGTGACAAGTTTTCAGCTTGCCTCAAACACCTACCCAAAAATTGGTGCCAGCTCTCGGACCATAATCTGTATTGTTTCACTATGAGTGAGTCTCACGACCTCACGGTAGTTTCATGTTTAAAGAGTGTAATTTTCTTTTACTCTGCTTGCCCATGCCGGGTTGGATTCGTTTTAATTCTACTTAGTATTTTGTAATTTGTATTTTGTATTTTAAATAAAAATACCTGAAATACTGTATTTTGTATTTTATATTTCAAATACTCGACTTAAAAGTATTTTGTATTTCGTATTTTAAATACATGCGAGATAGTATTTTGTAATTTGTATTTTAATTAAAGCAAAGCATGTATTTTGCCCAGCCCTGGATATGGGGACATCCGCAAAGTAACGCCTGATTCAAAGAACTTTAAAATTGTGGAAATAATTTCCAAAATCACAAATTTGGAAAATCTTGGCTCGGTTTGTAAAACAATGTAGGTAAAAAGACAGGATTTACGAGAGTTTTTATGTCACTTATTTCAAACAATTTCCATAAATTGCTAGAGGACACTGTGACAAGTACGGTCACTAAATTCAAAAAATAAATATTACGCACGTCAAATTATCAAAAATGGCTGAAAAATATAAACAATGTAAATAGTATTCATATAAGTTAGTTCAAACCACGAAACATTCGTACATCGTACAGTCAACAGCATAAATAAGTGGTCATTTATGTACCTTGTCACTTTAACGTCATGTTTGAAATGTCATACAAAATTGTCAAACGATTGAAAACGACAAGGTACAGAAATGACCACTTATTTATGCTGTTGACTGTACATGCCACATAATAGAAGTGTAATACGTGTCATTCATTCCCAAGTTCCCCTTTCGCGAAAGATGAAAGCTGAAACTACAGTACCATCTTAACCGTGCAGTCGAGTGGCGCGCCACTTCCAAACTAAACTAGAGAACTTACTCCTAAACTGTGCTAGTTCAGGATTTCCCCGACAGTAAAACTAAGTTGGTCACTTGATTTCAAGATGGAGTGATGTCATTAAAATACTGTCTCGTAGCATCGGATACGAGAGACCTTTTCGGTCTCAAAGAAAAACTCGAAGTAACGAAACATGATAGGCGGCGGTTTCCGTGCTTTGACGTCACTTTACGAGAAAAATGTCAAGTTATGGCGTATAGATAAGGATTCTATTCAATTGCGTGTGATATTTTCGTCAGCTACAATCTGACAAGTGTTTCGGTTTGATTAGATTCTATTTTGAAAAGGGGACTCTATTCTGTCAAATCTGTGTCATTTCTTTTGAAGCCCTATATATTCTAATAACATTAGGTATATTATATTTTTTGTTCTGTCTGAACTTAGTCAAAAAGTGTATTTTTTTTGTGTACTGTACATTTAATCCTACTAGAATTATAAATGTGGAGGTTTGCATGTTCGGATCTTTGTTACTCTATCACACAAAAACGGCTTCACAGATTCAGAAAAAATAAAGAACATACATAATTTAGATCCACGTACACACTTTTTATCCCAAAAATTCATGTTACCTGCGAGATAGCGGTAAACGAATTAAAAAATACTTACTTACGCCTCTGGCGCAACAACCCCAAGGGTGTATTGGCATCCAATACGACTGCACGCCAAAGATCCCGGTCCTGTGCCGTCTCTCGCCAGTCACCAGCCTCAAGCTCGCGCAGATCCACCTCCACCACCACCCCACGGTATCTAGGGTGACCAACGGGACGCCACCCTGTTGGCCTACCCTGGTAGGCCCTCTTCACTGCACGACCGTCCTCCATGCGCTCTAGGTGGCCAAGCCACCGAAGCCTGTGAGCTCTGGTCACTCTAATTATTTTGGGCTCAGCAACTAGCTCCAACGGATCCTCCAACTGCCGTCAGGTTTCTGCGTCGGCCAAAAATCCTGCGTAAGATCCTTCTCTCCGCAACCAAAAGTTTCTGTTCTTCCCTCAGGTTAAAAAGGAATTTAAAAAATTATATAATTAAATCGAAAAAAAATAAAAAAAAAACACTAGTCAGTTTTTTAGAAGTATGCCAAGCAAATTGTGGGCTATGTAAACTAGTTTCGGTTCTAAAATAAAGTTTCTGCTCGAGAAACATTCGTCAAAAGATTATGCCAAGTCTGTTATGTCAAAAGTGTTTCGGGAAGTCAAAGATATCAAATAGAAAAAACATCAACGCTCCATTTTACATCATGGAAGCGTCAACACAGGCGTCGAAAATCTTAAGACCCCATAAAACCTAGACTAATATTCAAGAGATGGCAGAATAAGACTGCTAATTAATGCAAATGTGTAATCTTGTAATATTCTGGCACCATGTGGCGCGAATACGAGTTTTCTTTCGTGAAACACGCATAAAACTCTAAAGATATTTATTTTGGCTTTTACAAGAGTCAAGGATAAAATTTAAGGTGAAACCTCTTAGTGATTGAAATGACATATTACTTATTAGTGCTTCATCATCATCATCATTTCAGCGGAAAGACGTCCACTGCTGAACATAGGCCTCCCCCAAGGCTCGCCAAACAGATCGGCCCTGCGCCATTCGCATCCAATGCGTTCCCGCTACCTTCACCAGGTCGTCGTCGTATTAGTACTTATATTCTAACTATTCAACTCAATACAATACTTAAAATTTATTAATGAATAAAAAAAAATACATTATTATTTATTATTACACTCGGGATTTATCACGGCATTTTATTGCTAGTGAAAATCGCGAAATTTTACAACAGTATAACATAGGGTATTACGTACTTTTATTTCAAAGGAAAATCTGTAAAAATCGAATATGAAATGAGGTTAATTTTTTTTTAATAATGGTTCGCTTGGACACCGCCACCGATTGATTGGCAGACGAAGTTCATTCGGTAGCACAGTGCGGTTGCCGTACTCTGAAGATGAGCTCTGGTTGAGTTCGAAACGCTGCAGTGTAGTTTGGTGTTGGTGATAGTTGGGTTTGTGTGATTTTTTTGTGTTCATACATTGTGGAGGTGGAGGAACTGCATGAATATGCATTTTTTACATAAACATAGCTATTGTAAGGTGTAGGGTGAGCAAAGTAATTGTATCAGTTCATTAATATGGACCCCCGCAAAGTAACGCCTGATTTAATAAACAAATATCCAAACATCCGAACATTTGAAGATCCAAACGTCTTTACAATATTAAGTAGGATAAATTTAAGCAAATTACGGTATTCGCTAATGAAATAAAGTTTATTTTTGCAATACGATTTCTGCAATAACCTAATACATCTAATACCTTTAAACGAGCAATTCTTGTATATATATATATATATATATAATCAGGATCTCGGAAACGGCTCCAACGATTTCGATGAAATTTGGTATGTGGGGGTTTTCGGGGATGAAAACTTGATCTAGCTTGGTCTTATCTCTGGGAAAACGCTTGGTACCGAGTTTCAGCCCGTTTCAGCCCGAGCGGAGCTCGGTCGCCCAGGTACTACCTACTTAACATAGACGGCTCGTGCTCTTTATATTAGTTCTGTGATGGACGCTTGTGTATCTAAAGAGGGCTATTAATATCAATACTACAAAGGCAACTAAACGCTTATCTTCAATTCCTAAGCCAACGTCCCATTATGCGGGTGCTATCTCAAGGTACGCCTCCATCGTAGTGCAATCTGGGTATTGCAGCGGCCCAGAGCAATCGCAAATGGCCATAGGTCATTGGGGATGAGAGCTTGACTAGATAAAGTCAAGGTTTTGAATATACAGTGTGTGTCTAAATCAACGACCACCTGGCACCGGGCATAGGCTATGTTATAAACAGCCCGAGAAAAAAATAAGAAAAAAATCCATGTCACTTACTTAAGCGATGATAAACATTTTTTTCGAAAATGTTTAATATCATAGGTGATTTTCTCTGTGACTCTATTATCGCTTGACTAAATAAAATTCCCAAAAATAACATCGATGTATTCACGTCGTATGCAGAACACCTATGCAAATTTCCAGGTCTCTAGACTTAATAGTTGGGATTTCTGAATTATAAACGCATACATGTCAATCTCATTTGAATATCGGTATAAAAATAGCATAAGTACACATAACATAATGATCTAAGATCCAGCTGTTTTAATGTCAAAGAATAACAAAAACGTAGACACAATCTCACAAACTGCGCATTCATACCTAAGTTTAGTAGAAATAGGATAATTGCTCACTTATACACTGTATAAAACTAAGTAATTGATACATCTGACCCAGACATAATTTTATGTCTATTATATTAGTGTAGTAAAATATTCTCTAACGCGGGTTTGTTCACTAAGGTAATGACAGTGCTATTACTATGATTAAATATTTGATGGTGAGCCATGCCAAAATTAGGTAGTGAAAGTGAGTAAGTATTACATGACAAATAGCGCAGTCAATATAATTTATTTATTTATTTATTTATTCATTGTATAGTCATGTACATATCATCAGGGTGTTATAAAATATATTATATAAGTCAGAATATGACGCCCTGTAAGGGCACACAATAGGTATAAACTTAAAACTAAACAATATTTTACAGTATCAAAGAATATTTATACTTTTACAAAGATTTAATTACATTATAAACTATCACCATTAAGAAAGTCCTTAATCAATAATTTCTCCAATTTGTTTTTAAATAATGTGTTTCGGGATTCCGATTTTATTGTATTGGGGATTTTATTATTAATTAAAATACATTTATAATGGGGGCTTTTTTTACATATCTGTAGATTAGTTTTAGGTAACAATAATTTATTCCTATACTTCATTCTAGTGTTTTCTTTGTCTTGTTTTAGTTGGAATAAATGTGGATTCTCACGAACAAAAAGAGCGGCTTGTAATATATAGATACAGGGCATGGTTAGTAGTTTAAGCCGGACGTAGTGTGGGCGACAACTGTTTGGGATACGCACATTTGCTAAAATACGAACACATTTCTTTTGCATCACAAACACTTGTCCGGCCTCGGTGCTGTCACCCCATAGCAACACGGCGTAGCGGAGCCATGAAAATGCATATGCGTAGTACGCAGATATTGCACATTTTATATCTGAATTAGTTTTTAGAATATTAAGCGCATATAAAAATTTACACATTTTTGTACACATTAAAATGTTTTGGACGTGTGCTTTCCAATTTACAGCGGAGTCTATTGTTATACCTAATAAATTGAACTCTTGAACTTCTTCTATCTTACATGAATTTATTTCTAAATTTAATTCTAAAGGTTTTTTTGTATAAGTTTAAATTGTATAGTTTTGGTTTTATTTAAATTAATCTCTAAGTTATGGTCACTAAGCCAATTTTTCACAGTTATAAAATTATTTTTAAGAAAAGAGTTACTATCAGAACTGTTTTTGCAATTAAATAAAAGAGAGATGTCGTCGGCAAACATAACGCAGGTAGTATTTGTGTCTAGGCTTTTTGGCAAGTCATTTATATAGACTAGAAATAAGAGACAACCACAGACACTTCCCTGGGGAATAGAACACGTTGTATTTCGCATTTTTGACATAACGGTCTTGATATCTGCGGATTCATCATCAATACATTCTATTTGCACGCATTGTTTCCGATTCGTCACGTAGGATTTAAACCAATTATGGGCTAGACCGCGTATTCCTATGCCGTATAATTTACAAAGTCATATTTCATGGGACACTTTTTCGTACGCTTTTGTCATGTCTAACAAGAGCCCTACGCTATATGATCTATTATTTATATGACTTAGGATGCTTGTAATATATTGGTGAACTGCTAGGGACGTTGAGTGATGTTTCCTAAAACCATACTGGTTTTTATCTAAAAGATTATATTTCTCTAAAATGTAATAGACACGATTCACCATACGCTTTTCGAAAATTTTAGATGCTGTTGGCAAAAGCGCTATTGGTCGATGCTGGCCCGGGCTTTTCACATCACCACCCGGTTTAAGAATTGGTTTAATTTTGGCAATTTTAAGTAACTCCGGGAATTCTCCTTCGTTAAATGATTGATTAACCAATTGCGTAAATGGGGGTGATAACTCATTTGAGCATAGTTTTATAAGGGCGGGTGGTATTTGATCGATACCGAAACTAAATTTATTTTTAAGCCGCTTAATTACCTGGGTTATTTCAGCCTCTGTAACCGGCCGTATGAAGATCGAGTTATCAGCGGTAGTATGAACGCGGCGCGCGCGTGCCGGGATGGCTCCGGCTCCTAGGTTCGTTTCGCCTACCGACGCGAAGTGTTCATTAAACAAGTTAGTTACTTGGTTCGGTGATGTTACGATCGTGTCAGCTGTTTTTAATGATATATTTTTGTAAGCGCCACGGTTGTTTCGTTTTTATTGTAATGTTATTTATAAGGGCCCACATAGTTTTCATTTTATATTTTGATTTTTCCATAGTTTTAGCATTATTAATTTTTCTTGACTTTTTAATACAGCGTTTAAGAATATTTCCATAGCATTTATAATGGTTTTGAATTATTTCATTTTTACTCTTATTTACAATGACTTTGAGTTGCCTTTTGTGCCTGCAAGAAAGACGTAAACCTTTAGTAAGTCATGGTTTTATTCCTTTATGGTCTATAAGTTTAATGCGTTTTTGTGGTATGTGTTTATTTAATAACTTTTGTAATGTTTCATCAAATAAATTATAATTTATATTTATACTGTTTTTCTGGGAAAGTAGTTTATTCCAATTAATTTCGTGCAGTGCTAGTCTAAATGAGGTCATATTTATTTCGCTAAATATTGTCTTCGTTACGTAGAATTGGTTCTGTTTTTTCTTTTGCCCGGTTTGAATTTGTATTTTTGCCGTGGTCTATTACTTCAATACTATGAAATTTCGTGTTTGTGAATACGAGGTCTAAACAGGAACTAGAATTATTAGTTTCTCGGGTAGGTTTATTAACAAATTCTACTAAATTATGGGTTAACATAAGATCTGATAGTTTTTTGTAGTAGCAGTGGTTGAAATCATATCAATATTGAAATCACCGACCAAAAGTACACTTTTACTGTGCTCTTTATGCTTAATTTTAAAAAGTATATCATTTAGGCAATCAAAAAATATATTAATGTCTCTTTGTGGCCAATAAATATTTATTATTATCGTATTTTGTTCAGGTATTTCCACACCACAACACTCCACAATACTCTCTCGGGACTTTTCAGCTATATCCGGTAATTCCGCATAATGAATTTGTTTCGGGGTCTGTATTGCTACGACGCCTCCTTGATGGTGCTGACGGTAGTATGCTGCTGCGAACACATACCCGTCAATGGTTATCGAATCCTTCTGATTTGACGAGATCCATGTCTCCGATAAACATACTACAGGAATGTTTTTTTCAAGTAAGAATGATTCTATGATATCGGATTGGTTTTTTAGGCTCTGCGTATTTTGGATCAAAATTTTAAATTCATATGCGAAAGGAATTATTTGAATTGAGATTATTTTTATTGAGGTGTGGTGATGAATGCAGCGTAGGTGATGTCTCACTGTTCATCGTCTCAATGTGTAAGTTTTTAATAGCTTTAGGCTTAGCAGTGGATTTTGCATCATCAAAAATATTTCGTTGGACCGGAGTAAAATTTCTTTCCATTTATGTAAAGACTATCTTTCCTTATTACAGCATAATGTCCTTCACGGCGAGCCTTGACAAGTTCACTTGTTAGGATTTTCCTTTGTTCTAGTGATTTGCTGTGCATATACATTGAAACAGCATATCCAGGTTTAGGTGATTTCTTGGTTTATTCAACGTTAAGTCATGGCAGGTTGGTGGTTTGACCAATGGCCTCTTAAGCAGAGTGTCGAGGGCTCATATTTGTAAGTTTTTGGTCATCATTCGAGCGTTTAGTTCCGAATATATTTTTATAGAAATTACAGAAGATTCTGATACAGTTTTCAGTTATCCAGTAGAAGTACAGAATCTCTAATAAATAACCGAAAATATCACCAAAATCTACAGCTATTTCGTACAAAATGTGATGATATAATAATGACCCAAATGTAATCAGCGTTATATATATATATATATATATATATACTTAACATAAAATCTAAAGGATTGCTTTGAACGTTAGTAAACAAACGATCTGTGTGACACTTTGTCATCTTAATGGATGCAAAATAATGCCTTACCCATGGAAGTCAATAATAATCTGAATTTAATTGGTTTGATGTGGCGTCGGAAAACCGCAGGCTACGCAAAACAACATCATGTAACTGTTATATTGTAATTAATATTAGTCACAATATATGTACGTATATCCTGCCTGAAGGCTAAATAAAGTCTGTGACTGTTACAATGTAATTAATATCAATCGTTGTTCTAATCTGTTTTAAAAGAATCAAACAAAAATGCATTAGAAAAAGAACCGCCACAAAACATTTCATTACTTTTATGAACAGATTGTATAATTGTATTTTAAATAGAGCTTCGGGATCGTGAACAGTTTCGCGACTGCGTTGGCCCCTGTTTAGGGAAATTGTGTTAGGAAGTAATAAGCATGCACCAAAACATTTTGGGGTGTGTTGCAATTAACTGGGATACCGAGGCGTTTGAAGATTTTCCTAATTAGCTTTAAAGTCACGTCTTAAGAATACTGTGTCAAGGTCGCCTAAACTTTGGAAACAATTTATGTGTCTTAAGTTACTAATTTTGGCAATACTTACTATTATTATTACGTCAATTAAAACGTGTGAAAACGTCAGTTCTATAATTTTACACCTTTTAACGTTCTTTTATTTTTATTTATTCCGGGATCTCGGAAATTTTGATATTGGAAAGTTTTCAGGAACGAAAAATCACTTTAACTTAGTCTTATCTCTGGCAAAACGCGTGTTTCGAAAACAGCCCAAGCTCGCCCTTGGATTTTATGTTATTGATTTTTCATCGAATAAATGAACGAAAAATGAATAGGTAACAAATGAAAACTAACCTCTACACTTGGAGAGTTGAACCTATTTTGAAATTGCTCGCTACTTCGTTTGTATGCGCTCTCAGAAACTTTACACTTTTTCAAGTAAGAAATAATATTATTTACTTATTAGGTATTTTCTTATTCAATTTAGAAGTTTGACATACTACCTCTACATACAAATACCCTAACAAAGAAAGGTCTACTAAAAGTAAAGTACTAAGTAACTTTACTGTAGTCTGCGACTTCGTCAGCGAAGAATTTGTTTATTACTATCCCGTAGGAATTATGAATTTTTCAGTGATAACATCTATCCTATATCCATCCAAGAGTCTCAAACTATCTCTTTACTTTACCAAATTTCATCTAAGTAAATCGGTTCAGAGTTTTAAGCGTCAAGAGATAACAGACGCACAAAGTTACTTTCATATTTATAATATTAGAAAGAATTAAGGATAATAAATATAAAATTATAAAAATAAAATAGGTAAGCTTTATAATGGTTAATAACATAATAAAATGCATAAAAATGCATAATGTCTTGTGTATTTCCTAATACACGTATATGTTGTTATCGCCGTTGTATGTATATACGTTAAATCAAACACAGTTCAAACCCAAATAGGTATCATTCCACTGTCAAACTTTCATGAACAAGGGAAGTACTAATAAATAGGGAGAATATCAGTATGACTGTCGGCCATCGACAGCTGGTACCGATCAAGAAGCAATCATTCCCTGAGATCAGCGTTCCGAGATCTATTGGGCTGATAAACGAAAAAAATATTTACTCACACCCCCGGGAACTTTTAGCGTACGGTTAGGGGAAATTCTTGAATTTCCCCTTTGGTTAGCAGCGTGTCGTAAGTACTAATATCGTCGTAATTGCTGATGCCATTGCTTAGCGGCTTGCTAGCTTCATGGTCTAAGTTAAAGATTTTTTTTGAATTTGGTACAAGTGCATTGACATGAAAAATATATTGAAACTAGCCTTTGCGGTGACTTCGTCCGCGTAGAAGTTGAATTTGTGGTAAAGCTTCTTCATCCCTTTCACTAAATAAAACAAAAAACATTCAAAAATCTGTCATTATCATCATCATTGGTATCTTTTTCATAAAAATCATACATAGTTACGGGATTAATCAAAACAAAATCACGATTGCTTTTTTTGTGTAACTAAAGTTAGTCATACAAAGTAGTATGGGTAACTCGTTACACAAAAAAATATAAGTTTTTTTTTATTAAATCCCTTAAGTCAGTAGGTATTTTTCTTTTATATGTAGCGTGGAGTGTATATTTCGGCGTGAGTTAGGTTATGTTTTAGACTAAAATATCTGGCAGATAGTGTATATAGGCTTTGCCACTCTTTAGACGTCATGTAAAAAATTTAAGTCATCCAGTGAGGATCTAGTTGTTACGGCATCACGCAAAACGAAAAAAGAGAAAAGAAAGTAAGGATCTACTCGTAGTACAAAGCATTTTTGAAATCGTAAAATGAAACCAAAGTCATCCATAAAAAAAGCAATAGACATAAAAAGGGCTTTTATGTAAAGTCAATAAAATTGGCACCCTTTTTATCCACTGGGCATGTTCGTTCTACATCGATTTCATTATTATCATGCTAGTGTATAGAAAGTATACATAGTTTTTGTTACAAAATTATCACCTTAAATGTCGACGAAAAACATTGTAATTCCAATCCAAGAAACTAAAAACGTTAACTTTGTTAACAGATTAAAAATGCAATGCTTTAATTTACTTTATGTCATAAAACGCGACTGAAGGTTCTGAGCGTGACTTAAAGCTTGAACATTTAATGACAGAATGACTTAATTATTGAGTTGGGGAGAATTTTGTGAGCTCATTTTAATTTAGTGTAAGACTTGGTAGGATTGTTAAGGAACATTAAAGAAGTATGTATACACCAAGTTTATTATTATGACTTGTGAATGATAGCCGAGTGGTTACATAATTCGGTTTCTGCTCACTTTGACCCGCCTAGCGTCTCGAAACATTTCCACAGCTGTTGTCCGCGACTACCTTAGCAAAGAATTCGTTTATAATAATAATTTTATTATTATTTTATTTTCAGACAAAGGTGTTAGTAAACAATGAAAAATTTAAATAAATACCTACTCAGTTATAACAAATCTATACCCACATAGATAAATAAATAAATAATCGAGCAGTGCATTACTATGAAACGTGCACGGACGTCCACTGGGTCATCATGGGGCCGTCCCAGCTGTTCGCGAACACGCTCAGGATGCGGTAGGGGCAGGCGAGCCTCCAGCGAGACTTATCGCTATCCCGCGTGGACTGTGCAATTTTTTTGGATAAAAAGAATGCCATATGTTACTCCAGGTTATTAACTACCTGTGTAACAAATTTCATCTGAATCCTTCGAAGCGTTTAAGCGTGAAAGAGTAATAAACATCCATTCATTTATATCTACAAACTTTCACGTTTATAATAATTAGTGTTGTCAATACTTAGTACAAATGTGAAAATATACTGTTCTTATTTAGCTTGCCTATATTAAAATTGATGTAGGTTATGTGACTTAGCACCTATGTAGGTCACAGTCTCAGCGCTTTCAGCAATTTTAGTGATAAATGATTTCAGGGCTAGAAGAGTACTTAGCCTGCCTTCACGAGATAAGAAATGAGTTGCAGGAAAATTATTGTACAAGAAAACTCTGTTAAAATAATGCCTTTTATTTATTTGAGAGAGAAAGAGATTTATTTACACACATTCGATAAGTAGACAGGAAAAAAATACATCTGACAGGAAAAGATACAAATAAAAATCATGGAAATGTATAAATTACGAGTACTTATACATTATTAAAAAAGTACTTTACAGTTGCTTCATGCTGTTTTAAAAGTTGTAATAAGTTTAGTATCCTAAAGTCAGGGTACTTTGACGCAATGAGACTAACTTTGGCCGATATAAAGACTAAATATAGAAGGATCTAATAACAAAACATAAAAGTGTCAGCTAAAATCAATCGTACTGCAATGTACCATAATTTCAAGAGATATACCTAATCTTATTTGGCAAAGTTACCCATCAGGGCCAAAGGAACCCAATTTTATGGTACATGACTTTTTTTTTACTTAGCCTATGTTTGTGTCAGTTTAACAAACTTTTACTTTAGTTTTGTTTTGTTTTTGTTTTGTTATTTTGGGTTTGCCTTAATTACATTAAAATTATTTGTGAATATATTCCCGAATTTTTTATAGCAAATAAATTTTATTGTCTGTTTTAAACATTAATTTTTACCCACTTATTCGATTATAATAATATGACCAGATGTTTAACGATATATTGACGACCTTAGATGTCGACGCAAAATTAGTAAAACAGCATAATGTTTAAAAATGTTAAAAACTGTTTGATGTAAAACGTCAATTCTTGTTCAAACCGATATATTTTCATTTTTACATTTAAAAAATCAGTGTTCTATCTTTTTTATATCCGATTTGCCCTCAGAAACCTGTGATGTTTTATTCATTGACATATCTGGGCTTGGGAAAAACTTATCGACGAAGTTGGACCCTTCGACCGGCAGCTTTGTTCCAACCGTTCTGTAAAAATGATGAATACTGCTACTTCCTTTAATATTCATGACGGTAGATCTATGCAAATATAAAGGTTGGCTCGAAACGTATGTTGGTAGTTTACCTGAAATCTCTTTGATGTTTGAAGTGTTTCCTTTTCTATTTGACGTCAGGGTTAAATTGAACGTGATTGCGATAAAAAAGAAACAAAAGCTTTTGTGTGTGATTTAATCGAAAATGCTCCCGAAAATCGTAACTAAAATTATTTAAATAATTTATTGAATCAGTCGTTACTTTGCGGAGGTCCATATTAATGAACTGAAACAATTACTTTGCTCACCCGCGAGCTTAAGATAGCTACGTTTATGTAAAAAAATCGTGTTCATGCAGTTCCTCCACCTCCACACTGTATGAACACACACAAATCACACAAACCCAACTATCACCACCACCAAACTGCACTGACGCGTTTCGAACTCAACCAGAGCTCATCCTCAGAGTACCGCAACCGTTCACTGTGCCACCAAATGTTAGACTCAAACATTTAACACACATAACACTAATATTTGGTAGCACAGTGAACGATAACATATAATGGTATAAATTTAATTCCCGCACTTACAACTATTTTTTAGGGGCTAAGCTATTACATAATCAATATAGTGCACATAATTTTAAGTGCTTATTTAAACTCAGTCATTAAGTTCAGTAATGGTAGTTAAAATTCCAATTACGAACCGACCTACTTAAAACGCTTAAACCTCATTTCAGTGTATTTTGTTGCGCACATGCATTCGTCCCTTTTTCACACGCGTATTAGTCTGAAAGAGACAGGTAGGGTTTTATATCCGGGAGAAAAGCTATGCTACGATTACAGGGCGTCTTACAGTGGTAAAACGATCACGAATGTTTAGTTTCACTTCTATAGCAATAAGCTGTGTAAGCAAATTAAATGCCACATTTATGGAGCATAACCGCTTATTCCCATTACTTTGAATATTACTGCTAATTATGTTTGTTCAGTGTTATTACTTTGAGTAAAATGCATGAGTGACTAGTGTTATAAAATTGCTGGGTCATTATATCAATATTTCACAGTTTTACAACCGAGTTCAAAGAACACTTTTGTATAACAAAGTATAAAGCTCAATTTCGAATACGATAAAAATGAAACGAAACTAGTGATTACGTAAAGTTTGTATGGTATTGTCTACAGTTATTAATTAGCTTTTTATCGTCGATTCTTGTTAATGGCCTTTTCAGAGTTCCGCATCTCAAGCGGAATAAAATGGTACACCTAATGGAACACTTAACTTTGTCCCAACTTACAAACTCATACCAAAACAAAACCGTCAATTAAATTCGAAATAGGTAAACAGCTTCAGATTTCATAATGATCAATGTCATCATTGCCCTGTCATAAAATTTTAATGTATATGACAAAGAAGAAAATGTGCGTTATTATATCTTTATCTAGTATCGAAATTTTGCGGTTTTGATTGTTCGACTAAGTTTTTGTTTGATTACAAATAGTAGGTGTATTTTTTGATTATATCTATCTATTCAAGAGTACAAAACTAAACTAGAACTTAATTAAGTATTAATTATTATTTAAAAAAAATAGGTATCGACTTTTATTTATTTTTCGACTTTTGATTTAACCGTGGTATTTTTTATTTTTAAGTTTTTATTTTTTATCTTAATTTTATTTTTATTCATTCATACTATGTTTTACCTTAACAAATACAATGTTACCTAATTATAAAACACGTGGCCAGTTTTTTAAAACTTTTACAAAATTGAAAACCAAAAATATGTCAGTCAAAATGCAAGTTTATTAGCGAAATGCAATAATCCAGAGGTGGCAAGGGCTGCGCGATTTCGCCACCGCTACACCCTCTTCGCGCTTCAATGAACTCCATGTCAAGCCATCTGGCTGTCAGATAACATACTAAAATAAGACAAATCGATTTTCTTTTTATAGATTTCAAACGATGTTTTTGTCAGGGGAAATTATTTTAAGGATCACGTGCATTTTTGGCATAATTTTAATGTGCGAACAGTATTCTTTTGTTTTACTACAGGCAGCCTGCAAAAAAAAATTAAAGGCTAAAAAAAACCTTTATAATCTAAGCAGTTTAGCAAATCCGAGTGCTGGTCACTGTTCTAGTAGTTGCCATCTTTAATTAAGTTTTATGTCATCAGAAATAGTGGTGACAATAACAGAGTATTATTTATTAGGCCTATTTGTATTTCAAATACTAGGACATTTACATTACTGTCTATTACAAACTTGAGAAGTTTTAAATCGTTTAAGTTCCAATAAAATTATAACCTAGACGACCAGATGGCCTAGTGGTTAGAGACCCTGACTATGAAGCTTGAGGGTTCGGGTTCGATTCCCGGGTTCGATTCCCGTGTCAGGGCAGGTATTTGTATGAAAAATACGAATGTTTGTTCTCGGATCTTGGGTGTTTAATATGTATTTAAGTATGTATCTATCTATATAAGTATGTTTATCCGTTCCCTAGTACCCATAACACAAGCTTTCCTAAGCTTACTTTGGGACTAGGTCAATTGGTGTGAATTGTCCTGTGATATTTTTTTTTTTTTTTTAACCTAGGTGCCATTTTGCAATTTTTTGGGATAAAAAAAGTATCTGTTAATCCAGGTTACCCGTCGATACTATAAATGGTGAAATCTAAGACCCGAACAGAAACCACTCCTTCCGACTCAGTAATTGATAATCATTACCAAACAATGGTGTTTACAAGAAATATAAAGTTTTCGGGATTTTATTGTGTTCCTGTGGGAATATGGGGACTTAAAGTACCTAGCCTATGTGTATCCTTCCACACAACAAACACATCCAACATCCAACACCATCCAACCCAGCAGCTCCGTTTTATCATTATATTGATGCAAACTCGCACGCACACACCTACGCTCAAAAACTCCCGCATTTTAATAGGAAAATAGAATCGAAAATTCTAAAACTTTAACACCTTTGCAAAATCGCTTTACGAAACATAACGTTAACTTTAGCGTTTTTGAAAATCAATACTTTACACCTGCTCTTTCCCATGGAGGAAACTGAAATTGTTTTCCCGGTTTAGAGATCCGCTTCCACAAAATACAAATGCTATGCTTCCCTAAAAGCTCATTTTACTTAAGTAATTGCTATTTATCTTAGTCATAGAACATACTAGGTTTTACCCACGGTTTCGCTCACGTCAGGGTGTTACTATGCCAATCGATCGATTGTGAATCGATGATATCGATCGACGGTAGGATAGATTAGTTGACGTCGATTGACAGTTTCTACTATACCAAAACCTATCACGCCAATCGATCGACATCGAACAGTAGCATCGATCGGCTTTCGATCAATCGTTTATCGACCGCGATCCGTCGATCAGCCAAATCTGCCTTGCTTATCGATCGATGGCATGCGGATTGGGAACTTTACACACACACCATTGAATTGCTTCGCAACTGTGCGCGCAGGTTTGTTCACCCTTGCTTACTATAAAAGATCAACATAATAATATTTCCACTACAACAACGAATGACAAAAATAAAATAAAATTACTTAAAGGGGATCCCAAATATCCAATACAACATGACCCCACAATGCGTACATTTTGCTAGGAAGCAGAATTGCCAGCACTGGATTTTCATAGATACCTACGAGTACAGAGCTGTTTATATGCATACTATACTATAATAATATAATATTATAAATATGAAAGTATGTCTATCTGTCTGTTTACCTCTTCACGCTTAAACCACTGAACCGATTTAGATGAAATTAGATATGGAGATAGTTTGAGACCCCAGGTTCTCAGGGTCTCCCCAAGAAGAACAGAGGACAATTTCATCGCGGAAAATTGCAATGATCCCCCGGGATAGCGATAAGCGAACTCTTTGCAGATGGAGTCACGGGCAACAGCTAATATATATTTTGACATATTTATAAAGTTGCACGGAAACCTCGGTGCGCGAATTTGACTCACACTTGAATGGCTTTTTAAGCTTACTTAACGTACTCGTTTCTCCCAATGTGCACGCATCAATATTTTATGATTCGAAGAAAACTTGGAGATTTCTCCCGAGTGCCGAGCTTATCCCAAAATTTTTGAAAGGTGTAAAAAGACATGCTTGTGACGTGTTAGTAAGTTAGTTTTCATTATTATTTATTTTGTTTTTTTGTTGACTTTATAGTTGAATAAAATGTAGATATTTTAGACCGGTACAATATAATTCATTCTCCTCTATAATAATTAGATAACTTCTAAACATACAAACATAAAATAAAAGGTAAGACAAACATTACGCTGTTATTAAACCAATATAAGAAAGTTCTTGAAATTAAGCAGATTTTTCTGTCCTTAATTAACTTTAATAATGTTGAAAAATTGTTGTATCGACGTTCCGATTAAGTTAATTTTTAAAACATGACCGTTTTGCGTTTAAGCCCCAATTATAGGTCTTCTAACGAGAGTTGTTAGAAACTTCGAGGTATAAGTTTTATAAGGTATTTAAAAACTTAAGAACTGATTTAAAATGTGTATAAGAGGACCTAGCTTTCATCTTTTTATTAAATTCTTATTTTTCAGGGCTCCGTAATTCATAATTTATTAGAATATCTTAATTGTCCGTCTGTACGTCTGACCCCTAGTCTGTGAAGTCTATTCTCTCTGTCCTTCTCTGGCAAGTCATGTGTTTCTTCGGTGACATGCTGACGGTACTTTTGGGACCTAATTATGCGTAGGTACTTTCACGTCTGAGTCTAACGGGGTACTAAATGACCAATAACAATGACATTTATCGTGCGATTGTCCGTATTCTAAATTTGCGCATGTGTGTAAATGCGGTGGTAGGGCGCGTCATTTTAAATTAGACAAGCTCTAAGTACGAATCACAAATATGTCATGTCTGCTTTTTAATTTGGTACGAGAGACCAATTTTAAACTTCGACTGTTTTTTTTTCAAAAATATTTTTTTTATTTCCGTCCTATCCTATCGTATTCAGTATAAACCTGTATCACACGGCGGACACGATGCACAAAATACGCGTTCTTGAATCTACATAAGCATGAGGACGTCTGTACACGCGTACGCCTACATACATCGCGCGCTCACCATACTGGTGAACAGCGGCGACAAGCAATGGCGCCTTGGGGGGAGGGGTAACTCGAATCGGTGCGGGGCGGAGCGTGGCCATTCTGTACGTTAGTACTATTATATATTCTGTGCCTGTATGTAAGTCTCATTGCTGAACACAGGCTTTTTTTTGCCATAAGAAGGCATGAGTTTTAGGTTTTCTGACTGCAGATTCAACTCCTTGTAATGGAGGTCACGTGGTAAATGTCATGCGCGAGACAATTCTCTGATGCGAGAATGATACGTGAAAAAATAATATCTATGTAAATTGCATTGTCGGCATGAGGAAATGGAATTTTTATTATGTATTCGTCGCCTTATATTTCTGTGAAGCAAAAAATTTAATTTTGCTTCGAGAATCACTGATACTTGTACAAAACCGGGTACCACCACTAGTACCTCTTGAAAAAAATATAGCAGATAAATATATTATTGTGTTTGGGTTCGTTTGTATTTGATTTTATGTACCTATGTACAATACACGAGTATGGTTCCAACACAAGTACACAACGAACTAATGCATTGGGATTTTTTTTTAAATATGTACCTATTTATATTATTTATGCCAAGTGGTTAGAGAACCTGACGAAGCTTGAGGCCCTGGCTTCGATCCCTGGTCGGGTGAAAAATATGGGTGTTTGGTCTTGAGTCTTGGACGTTTAAGATATGTACCTATTTATAGTACATTATTGTCGTGGCCTGGAAGTAAGCAATTGCTGGCCGAGTACGGACGAGCTTACGAGTCCGTTTAACTAACACGAAGCCAGCAATTGCTATTCCAGCCGAGACTAATATAAAGCTTTTCTCAAAAATGGTGAAGGAAAAAAAATAGAAAAAACTTTTATTAACTTAAATAGGTAAAAAGAATTGCAAATCACTTAAAATTAAATGTCATTAAACACTTTCCCGCCATTTTTCATAAAAAAAAACTGCAGGTGTATTTTTCTACCGAAAACACCACAAGCTGTTTCAAACACAATAAAAAAAAGTCTGGAGTTCCAACAAAACAACTGATACCGGTCATTTGAATTGGCTGTATACGAATAGTGCCAATTTATTACCATGGCCATATTTATTTTTTAAAAAGTTTGAGACTCGACAATAATGGAAATTGTATGCGCCATTATTGTCGAGTTTATCGAGCCTGCAATGTTTTTAACTATTTAATTTTTTTACTGACCATTAACTATGCACTTCACGTTCTGATATGTAAAGAATAATGTCAACTTTTACGGATATTTTTGAGAAAAGTATGTTTTTATGTATAAATTATGTTTTATCCGTTGCCTAAGACTATTACTTATTGCGTACCTATTGTTATATCGTACTACTTTGGTCTCTGTGAATCATTATCGGCGCTCTATTCAAAGGTTGCGAACAAAGCCTTTGTCTGGATTTTGCTTGGACATTTAACGATGCATTTTGATATTCAAAGCCTACGTAGGAGAGTGAACTAAAAATTCAATGCTAAATAGTATTAGACGCTTATAATTTGTACATTGGTTTTTATTGACAGATACAGTCGAAAAAATATAAGCCATTTGAAAATACATATATTTACACACTATTTTAAATAATTTATTATAATACTAAACGGGACGTATCACGCATACAATATTTACCTCGACGTTTCGGCCACTTCGTACTACCCGCACTTGACTCCGATTAGAATCAGTACCCGTACCTGGAACTACCCGCACTTGATCAAGATTTTTTAATGGCACCCCATCACACCGACACACAACACTAACAACGTCCGATGATCTTACCGAATATTCATCCCGACGCCGACATTTTTTTATAACAGGAATCCATGAATCCCATTTTAACATCCTACGCGATTTGATCATATCCCTTAGAGTTAGAGTTTTGTTCAAATTTCTGTTTTGGCCATTTCCCTGCCATGTACATAGCATTCGTTTTGCTAAGGACCACTACACACAGACTGATTTATTCGACGTAACTGGATTTAGTAGGCGTGGTAGCCTAGTGGTTTGATCTATGGCCTCTCAAACAGAGGGTTGTGGGTTCGAGTCTGGGCTCGCGCAGCAGCACAGCATTCGCGTCACCTCATAATTGATAAAATTCAGTACAGAACGATTTTGAATTACGAGCATAATTAAAAAAAAAGTCTGCCACATTTGCCAATAGGGCATAAAAAAATAGAATTTTAATTAAGTTTTTCGATACCAGTAGCCAGGGCCGATAAAGAGAACGCCTTTGTGATTTTGTCTATGAAATGCTAATTTACGGGTAAAAGTATACAAATAAAAAACACATCTTTTCACCGTGCTAGTTTCTACGTGATAAACTCAATGACCCCAAATCCCAATCCGCACTGGGCCCGCGTGGGAACTATGGCCCGAGCCCTCTCATTCTGAGAGGAGGCCTGTGCCCTGTAGCAGGGATGATGATGAAACTCAATGACTTCCGTCGATTGTGCTCTTTCAAAAAAAACTAAAGTACCTAATGATTTGTAGGTAGGTCCGTAGGTACAAAGTTTCAAGTATTTACAATATTCTGTAGAGAGACTAGCTGCATACTTTAAATATTTGCTAGACTCGATTCAATAAAATAGTTTAAGTGTAGCTTAAGAATGTTTTATTGATGAAATTGCGAGCTTGTCTTGTTGAATGTCGAAGTAAATTCTATATATACAATTTATAATAGTAAACTAGTAGTGCTATTTGTATGGTAAAAAAATATATAATAATAACTAAAACATATTTTATATTATGAAAAATAACCCCCCTCCTGAATAGGTACCCCCCCCCCCCCCCTATTTGAATAGCTAAGCTAATTCGTTGCTGAAGTAGCTGCCAGTTCTTCACTCTCCTGTGACGTCGACTAACCTTTTTGCTATTTCCTTAAATAGCCCTGCCTCATATAACAATAGTACGAAAAACATGGCAGTAAAATAACGCTAAAGGAAGGGTACCTACGAGAGGCTTGCTGTGTTTGTCATTTGGTTTAAATATCAAGTGGTTTCGTTTAGCAAATACATAATCAAATCCGAACTCTTTGTTCGAAATATTCGTCCATGTTTTGTGATTTTATCCGTTCTTTCTTATTATGATCCGTCATTCGAAGCTAAGAGTTCAATCTCATGTTTTCTAAAATAGCCCTGTAGCAATGTTGACAATATCCGAAAATATTTTGATGTTAAAATAAAACAGAATGCAGACGTAGGGAGTGGATGGTTTCTATTCTTTTAGCAGAATTATGAATTTCATTTCACGGATAGCATCGGTTTACATCATAATGTTTTCTGATATCTAAATGAATTTATTGCTTGTTATACTAAACTTTCAAATTGTTAATTAGCTAGTTATTAGAATTAGAAAATTTTCGTAATTTCGAGTAAAACGCAGATCTTTTCAGAACACGTTAGCCACTGGATAGTAAAAAATCTTGAAAACGATATTATGAGAATGACGATGAATTATAACAATGCGAATAAAAAAACCGGCCAAGTGCGAGACGGACTCGCGCACGAATGGTTCCGTACCATTATCTTTGTGTAAAAAACAAAAAAAAACACGTTTGCTGTCCCCTCCTTAAATTTTTGTTTATTTTAATTTAATATATTTTTTTAAAGTGAATAATAATAATAATAATAATAATAAACCATTTATTTCAGATTCTTAGATCCATAGTTAATTACATAGCTTACAAAACAAATCGAACTAAAATCAGAAGTAGTCAAATATATTAAAACAAATTAAATTAAATAAAAATAAAACATATAACTAAATATTCTGTGAATATTTCAAGTGTCTACCTGTTGCCGTTATCAATATCGAGCAAAAACGAGCAAAAAAATCACGTTTGTTGCATGGGAGCCCTCTTAAATATTATATTCTGTTTTTTAGTATTTGCTGTAATAGCAACAACCGAAATACATCATCTGTAAAAATTTCAACTGTCTAGCTATCACGGTTCATGAGTGGCATGGTGACAGACGGACAGACGGACGGACAGCGAAGTCTCAGAAATAGGGTCCAGTTTTTACCCTTTCGGTACGGAACCCTAAAAAGCCGTGGTGCCTTCTTAGTAATTTTACCTATGGCCTCTCAAACAGAGGGTTTTTCGGAATTCAAAAATAAATTATGTGCGAAAACTACCATCTTGAGGCAACCTGTACGTACACACCTGAGAATAAATTTACCTATTGGTATGGTGAAGTTCCCAATATGCACTGGGTCCACGTGTGAACTACAGCTCAAGCCCTGAGAGGAAGTCTGTGCCCTTCCAGTGGTAGTTATAGCCCTTTCGAACCCATGTGAGTATGAAAAGTGTTACATTAATGGCCTTTGTGAAATGTACTAATATTATCTTTAAATTTGGAATCCCCAAAATGATGTAACGTTCACATTTCAAAATGATGTAAAGTTCAATTTTAATTGCAATTAAACGTCACAATTGTATCAGCCGGGTTCGAAAGGGATAGACTGTGATGATGATGATAATGATGATAAAATCTGATTCTTGCTGTACCCACATATTTCGTTCACATAATATATTCAATCATTATGCCTTACATCGAAACTATCTATGCTTATCATTGACGACATAGTTCAGTTGACGACACAATATGGCATTCTGCATAGAATGTCAACTCCATAATAACAATGGGCTAGTCGACGCTTGGGGTGCATTGACATCGGTTGGTTCAATTGTCCTCATGTGTCTGTAATTTTTAATAAGAAATAGTTACGTCTCGATTAAAAGCAAAAGTCCTAACTGCCTGATTAACTCATCAATCAAGCCCTAGCAAACTTAAACTAGGGTTCAAAAAGCTGAAATTTTGCATGTATGTTTTCCGTACGATAGTATAGACAAGTATCTAAGGACAGGATCGGAAATGAGACGGTGATCTATGAAAGTAGGGGCTGCTCTGGGGGGCTGATCTGTTTGGCGAACCTTGGGGGAGGCCTATGTTCAGCAGTGGACGTCTTTCGGCTGAAATGATGATGCTGAGGGTCTGAGGGATACTATGGTATATGGTAAGGGTGATAACCCTTTTAGCCCTTCGCCTGTCATGGTCCATTCGCATGTTCCATTGCTGGGTAAATTCCTACCCCCCTTGCCCTCCACAACTCCTGGTCTGGCGCAATGTCAGGCTTGAAGCTTCATGAAACTATTTCTTCTTAGCATAATCTTAGAACTCCTCCGAAACGGCTTGACCGCTTTTCATGGTTTTTTTGTTTATATTTGGTAGGTCTGAGAAATAGGTCATAAGCTATTTTTATTACCCCTAGGTATATCGTCATCATCATCCCAGTCTCATACGTCCCACTGCAGGGCACAGGCCTCCTCGCAGAATGAGAGGGGTTGGGCCGCAGTTCCCACGTGGGCCCAGTGCGGATTGGGAACTTCACACACACTATTTAATTTCTTCGCAGGTGTATGCAGGTTTCCTCACGATATTTTAGGTGATAATGGCAAAACAAAAGTTTTCCGAGTCAGATAGTCTAATATATTAAAGATCCGTGTTACGGGTGTTTGCTATCGAACTCCTCCGAAACGGCTTGTCCGACTTTTATGTTTTTTTTTCTCTATATTTGGTAGGTCTAATACACGCGCGGTTTGGCCAACCTGTCTTGGGCTGTCGTGCTTCCCCCTTGTCTTGTTGTTGTAGTGGCGTTAGTTCTTCTTCGGCCATTGGACGGGGAACTTATGTCGCTTGCGCTCACGCGCGGCTTTGATTCTAGCCGCTCTCACGCACATAATACTTATGTCATACTGAAAGTTTCTGGATTCTAAAAAAATAAGACTACGCATTATCGTTATGACACATTTATTGTTTTTCATAGTATATACCCTCCCTATTTACATACTTTTGTATTCGCTGGAACCATTGTGAAAAGCAGTGGGTCCAGTCTTCCTTAGGGACTTCTTCGATGGCCTCGTGGAAAGCATTCACTGCCATTTCCGGACTTGTAAATCGTAAACCTCTAAGTTTATCTTTAATCTTTGGGAACAAAAAGAAATCGCATGGTACAAGATCAGGGCTGTATGGCGGATGAGTCATTAATTCTACATTTGAGCCCTCCAAATACGCATTCGTTGCTTTAGCAGAATGTGCCGACGCGTTGTCGTGATGAAGGACTATTTTGCTACGGGGACGCTTTTCACGAATTTTTTCAAACACTTTGGGCAAGCACGTGTTCACATACCAATCTGCAGTTACTGTCTTTTGGTTTTCAAGTGACACAGTGGTGTAATGTCCCGATTTGCCGAAAAACGAAGCAACCATTTTCTTACCTGTGTTTCGACTCTTTTTTACTTTTGTCGGCAAGTCTTCAAAAGGAAAGTCCCATTCAGCCGATTGACTTTTTCTTTCCGGTTCAAAGCAGTATACCCAGGTTTCGTCACCTGTCACGATGTTATATACAGCCATTGATTGTCCTCCATTAAATTTTTTTATCATTTTGCGGCACCACTCTACACGCAGTCGTTTCTGGTCTTCCAATAAATCATGCGGTATCCATCGGGTGCAAAGTTTCCGAACCTTCAGATGCAAATGCAATATCTTTTGAACCTGGCTCATTCCAATTCCTAAGGTAATACGAATTTGCTGACATGTAATTTTTTTGTCAGTTTCAATTAGTTGTCGTACAGTATTAATATTAATATCGGTAACCGCAGTTGCTGGCCGGCCTTCACGTTCATCGTCATGGAGATGGTCTGGTCACGTCCTCGTCTAAACTCACTAAACCACGAATAGACAGAGCTACGACATGGGGCTTCATCACCAAATGCTAATAGAAGTCTTTGACAACTCTCTTGCTGACTTAATCCACATCGGAAATCGTAAAAAATCATGGATCGAAAATTTTCACGATTTAAATTCATTGCAACAGCGACACACAAATTTCAATCCAACACCACGATGAAAAAACAAATGACAGTCTCGTAAATTAAAAAGTAATATACTGCCAGAGAGTTATTTTTTGAAATCCTCTTATTGCTTTTTTAATTTTCTTTTTATAAGTGGCCAGTTCCAGAAACTTACAATATGCCCCACGTACACGAGTGCATGGAATACCTAAAATCGAGTAGCGCAAGAAATTCGGTGCGGCCTTAATAAAATATGTGGGAATCACGAAAGTTTATCGTTATAAACACACACACACACACACACACACACACACACACACACACACACACACACACACACACACATACACACACACACACACACACACACACACACACACACACACACACACACACACACACACACACACACACACACACACACACACACACACACACACACACACACACACACGCACACTCACATACCATACTTTTATATTGTGGCATTGGCAGCAATTAGTTGCGATGAGGGTTATTAATATTATTATTATTATTTCTGCATATTTTTCTTCCTCTTCTCTATATAACTGTTCATATTTTTAAAGCACTATGCACTGTAATTTCGTTTCTGTTTAGAATACCAACTCTTCGGGGCGCCCAAGATACAGGCAATGCCTAGTTTGGGGCCCGCTGACAATGTATTTATGTTACTGTTTCTGCATCAATAAAATATTTCATTTCATTTCATTTTTCATAATTATAAACTAGTTTCCATTAGTCCGTTCGATCAAGCACACGGCATTTAGCGAAATCTTCACAAGAGGAGGAAACTATTTTGAAGGTAAATAGTCCATCGGAACTGGCGACTGGCGAGTTGCTTCGGTTCTATTCGAAGTTTATCTAAATAGAAGAGTTTAAAGTACAATCGGGCAAAAAACCTTTTACTATTCTAGTTTTAGTAAGTCATCTACAACATTATGCATTCATATGTTCCAACGTTGTAATATTTGTGTCGAATAACATTTAGATGTTGGCAGTAACATCAATATATTTTTTACACGACTACGGCAAAGCCAAAAGGATGTGTAATGATTTTAGCAGTCTATGTATGTTTGTGGTTATGTGTGTTCCACCGTAGCGTCGAGACTACTCATCCGATTTTAATAAATAAGGTATCAATCGATTCGTTATTATGCTCCGGGTGACATATTAAATTAATTGCCACCTTAAAATTAATTGATAAGTAAGCAACCCTTAAGGCAAGGTGGCATACAACCACGGCTCTCCTCTGAAGTCTTTGTATAAAAATTTCGGACAAGAATATTTTCTTGCTTGACTGAATCAGGAGTTAATTTGCGGAAGTTTATATTTGTTGTCGCAGAGGAGCAAATAAATTGTGTACAGGTTTTGAACATTTTCTTATTTCATACTTTTTAGAGCGCGTTTTTTCCGTAGTCGGGTTTCAGTTTTTTAAACTATTTTTTTTTATCGATAAAATATTTTGCTACATCACTTTCGTATAGATGCCCCGAGTTATCCCAGGTATGACCATCATCATTTTAGCCGCAAGATGTCCACTGCTGAGCATTGGCCTCCCCCAAGGCTTGCCAAGTAGCTCGTTCCTGCGCCATCCGCATCCAACATGATCCCGCTATCTTAACCAGATCGTCGCTCCATCTTGTTGAAGGCCTACCTATACTGCGTCTCCCGGTCCGTGCACGCCACTCGAGAACCTTTTTGCCCCATTGGCCATCAGTTCCACGAGCGATGTGCCCACACACACAACGTGTCGGGGGTTAAAAATAGATCTCGAAATAGGTATAAAGTAGTAAATTTATTATAACTTTACTCCGCAATAGTACACACGTACCTATTCATTGAGCCATCACTACGTCATCTTGAGTGTTTACGCTGGCCGCATGTTTATTTTGCGTGCATCTATTTCAGGACATCCTATTGATGATGTTTTTTTTTATTTATTCTTATTACTATTATTATCTTATTCTAAGAAACAACCACATTTATAGCAAGTGCAGAAATATTAACGAACCAGTTATAGTAACGGTTTTTAATGATTCACCGTAAATTTACGGTATTTGTTCATAATTATATATCCACGTCTACAAATGTCGAGTTGGTAATTTTTTAGTGTTTTGTCATTTGTATTAAATTATTGAACTGATTACATACATTTCAAATTGTGTGTTTTCCGTTCTAAAAAAAAATAGAAAAGTTCGATACTTTGTTAATCACAAAAACTTTCTTGCTATTTTATCTCTGTTAATTTTTTTCTCTCACTTTCAGTACATTTATTCGAGCGTTTCAACCGCCTCATTATCTGGTCACATTTTTTTAAGAAATGGCTGTGTAGATTTTTTTTTTTTTTTTTTTTTTTTTCGATTTTTATGGGTATTTTTATGGGTTTTTCTTTTAACGACCGCTTTAGCCTAGTTGGTAGTGACCCTGCCTACGAAGCAAGAGGTCCTGGGTTCATATCCCGGTAAGGGCATTTATTTGTGTGATGAGCACAAATATTTGTTCCTGAGTTATGGATGTTTTCTATGTATTTAAGTATTTATTTATCTATATAAGTATGTTTATCGTCGTCTAGTACCCATAGTACAAGCTTTGCTTAGTTTGGGACTAGGTCGATTTGTGTAAGATTGTCCCCCTAATATTTATTTTATTTATTTATTTATTAGAGGTCTTGTACGTTTACCATATAACTGGAAACAGTATCAGAGTCTTCTGCCATTTCTTAAAATATGTGCCAGATAATTTGAGGCTGTTGTAAACACTCGAATAGACGCCCGTTACTGGGGAACTAGACAGACACGTATGTACACAGTTATATTTGTGTCATTTCGTTATGGTCTTACGCGCTCTAAAAAAAATTTATACAAATGTGTTCATCGCCTGTAATATTTTGTGTCTACAAGCGAGTTTGTGGCGCAGCGAGAATTTTCTCTGCTAGCACACGCAATTGACCCTCTGGCCAAGCCACGTGGTTCTACAACGGTTGTCCGACATGTCGGACGACGAGGAATTTTGATTCCTGTCGGACTATCAGGATTTTTTATTCCACTTAGTTAACTAAGTGGAATTCAATGATCCTCGTGGTTCGAGGGGTGAACCAAGTGGAATTTTATATATCCTCTTGGTCCGATGGTCGAACTTAGTGGAATAAAAAATCCTGATAGTCCAACATGTCGGAGAGCAAGGAATCAAGATTCCTCGTCATGTCGGACGACGTTGTCGAACCACGTGGCCGGAGGGGCAATGGATACCTAAAGAAAAACAATGTTCGCCTCGCCGCCGGACGCGCGTATTCGTGGCCAGGCCTTAGACTACCAACAAAATTCTTTTTTCAAACTTCTTATCGTGCCGTTCTGTTCTCGTTAATAATATTAAACATACGAGTGAAAGGGACGACTCGATACGAACTTTGAATTTCGTAATAGCCCCTTTGGACATTAAGCATGTACCGTGAACCTTTTAAACGTTTAAAGATTTCAGCTATTATGTTAACTTTTCATAGAGCTGAAACTGGCCGCTTAGCATTATCATTGTGAATTAAACATGGCCAAAGGGACTTGAAGATCTCGTTGTTCATTTATACGAAAGGTTGGAGTTTCGGCAAGTTTCGTAATTACTACGGCAAAGTTAGAGGCAAATCTGGAAAGCCAGCTTTGATTTCTTCTGTGACTTGTAACTGTTTCAGATTAGTTTGTTAGGGTTTTTCGGTTTACGATTTAATGATGTTTTACGATTTTATATTGGAATGAATTAATGTACTTATTTTTCGACCAACATGGATTGTGTTTGTTACAAATGACCAATTGGTCTATCTTCCAGCTGCCAGAGCAACCGGAGCTCAAACTTAGAGTACCGCTCACTATGCTACCAGATGTTAAAAACCGGCCAAGAGCGTGTCGGACACGCCCAAAATAGGGTTCCGTAGCCGTTACGAAAAAATCAAGTAATATTTTTCCAAGGATTTCGTATGTGGACGGAATCTTCAAAGTTAGGTATCGTCAATACTTTGAAAAAAGCTCGTATCTCAAAATCGTTAATCTGGCAAAGTGAACTTTATACGCGCGTATCAAGGATCAGTTTTGTTTACATGCTGATTTGAGATACGAGTTTTTCAAAGTAGTGACGGTATGTTTAATACCTTAGGCTACTATTTACTCTTAAACTACAAATAATTCCCAAGCAATCTTAGCCGCTATAATTTTCCTTGTAAATTTAATATATTTACTACCATTTTGAATTTTTTTTAATTTTTCCACCCAACAGTTTAGATTTTAGAGGGGGGGGGACGGTCGATTTTAATGAAAATTTTCACTTTAAAGTTGAATATTTCGCAAACAAATCACTGAATACAAAAATCATGTAAGCAACCCCTCAATGGTTTTAAAAGACCTATCCAACGATACCCCACACTATAGGGTTAGTCGAGAAAAAAAAATCACCCCCACTTTACGTCTATGGGAGGTACCCTAAAAAAATATATTTTTTATTTAACCACTTTGTTGGCATAACTGTTATGTATATTCATGCCAAACTACAGCTTTTTAATACTAACAGTCTCTGAGCTTAGCCGCGAACGGACAGACAGACGGACAGACATGGCGAAACTATAAGGGTTCCTAGTTGACTACGGAACCCTAAAAAAGAAAAGAAAAGAAAGAAAAATATTTATTCGTGACATAATCTTAAATTAACAGGAGAAAAACGGCAACAGATACAACATTATCACGAAATGATCCCAACTCAGCACGATGTCGGCTATGCAGCTGACGCTGGTCTTCCGTATGTTAGTCTAACAGATCTATAATTGAGCCCTATCTCTACAATAATCTACTCTGACATCATTTATTAGTCTAACATCTGGTCTGGTAGCATAGTGAACGGTTCTCTGAGGATGAGTTCGAAACGCGTCAGTGTAGTTGGTGGTGGTGATATTTTAGGTTTGTGTATGTGTTCTGTATGTTTGTTTAATAGTGTACATTGTGGAGGTGGAGGAACTGCATTAACACACATTTCTTGCACAAACGTAACTATCATAAGGTCGCGGGTGAGCAAAGTAATTGTTACAGTTCATTAAAATAACTAAAAAGTATTTTTCTAATGTCTTTTACTATTTGCCGTTTAACACAATTGAAACGACGATTTTCTCCACAAGGAAAACAGGCAATTTCATAACACTAATTAATTGGGCCGTATAATTATCTTATTCAAATCAATTCCGTATTCTGAATTTATTTACGAACCAATTTGGATTTCGACGCCATGAATAATGTACGTTATGAATATTTTAACATTTCTAATAATAAGTTTTCAGAATAAATGGGCACTTGAGACTATCTCGTTTGAGTTAATTTATACTATGTTTCAGGCATAAAACGAGGTACTTATTGTACCTATATAGGTACCTATAACGTTGCTTTTAAGCAGTCCATAAATAAACGTAAAACTTAGTTTTACTAAATATTTGTTGGTTATTAAATTATTCGTTTTAAAATGCATAAATTCATATTTAACCAGGTCGTCGTTGGGTATTTGTTGTTAGAGCGGCAACCGAAATACATCATCTGTGAAAATTTCAACTCTCTAGCTATCACGGTTCCCGAGATACAGCCTGATGGCAGACGGACAGACAGACAGACGGACGGACAGACGGACAGCGGAGCCTCAGTAATAGGGTTTCCGTTTTTACCCTTTGGGTACGGAACCCTAAAAACGGCGAAAACATCATGTCTGTTGTATGGGAGCCCCCCTTAAACATTTTTTTTTATTTTAATCTAATTATTTATTTTTAAATTGATAATACATCTAAATATTCTGTGAATATTTCAAGCGTCTACCTGTTGCCGTTATCAATATCAAGCAAAAACGAGCGAAAAAATCACGTTTTTTTGTATGGGAGCTCCGTAATTAAATATTCATTTTATTCCGTTAGTATTTGTCGTTATAGCCGCAATCAAAACAAATCATCTGTAAAAATTTCAACAACGTACGTGTGGTACTGAACCCAAAAAACTATATTTTCATCACACTTGCTCGTCAATGGTGTTATTCCACGCCTGTATACTAAATGACAATGGCCTAAATTGTTCCTAAGGGAGTTATGGATTTACGTACAGTTTTTCTACCCAAGGGAGTTCTAACTTTTGTTTTAAAATTTGCAAACAAGTCATTTCAGACTAAGGAGGTTTCAAGTCAGCCAACGTTTTATTTATTATCTTTAAAACTTAGTTATAACCCAAATTTTACAACACAAAACTTATCTACGCTTCATGAAAATTCGTTATTTTTATATTTATATCAAATAGTTTTGCAATAATTTTAGTAAAAATAATTTTTTAAACATGTTGGCAGAATCTGGCCGTATAACCTTTCGAATTCTAAACTAAACACAGTTTACATTATCTATGGTAGATGACTCGAAAAAAAGTGACAATCTGTATTGGCGGGTAGCCATTATTTTATTGAATTTAAGTGTTTAGAGACAAAATAATTTTATTTTTGTTTTTTTTTTCTCGCAATGTGATGAAAATCATTGTGTGTATCACGGGCAGTAAGGGGATTACAAACTCGAGTCATTAAAAGCCTAATAGCTCTAATAGACTCTCGTTAG
Source organism: Archips xylosteana (assembly GCA_947563465.1). Classification (NCBI taxonomy): domain Eukaryota; kingdom Metazoa; phylum Arthropoda; class Insecta; order Lepidoptera; family Tortricidae; genus Archips; species Archips xylosteana. Next base: position 20,581,850 of record OX387345.1, on the reverse strand, counting down.
TAATCCCCTACTTACGGCCCTAGATGCACAATGTACTATTTTTACAGAAACCTTGTCAATGACATTAGACATTGAGTCACATTATTCAAATAGTACTCACGTTCCTAAATTATTCTAAAGCTCTATTCCCTCCAGCTTAATTTGCTTCGAACGATACGAAGCAAGCCAAATAATTGATCAAAGAAAATAAGATTCCGAAGAACCTGGATTCGATTAAACCGACGTGTAGTTAATTTATCTTTTGTGCGCATTCTTTTTTCGCAGAAAGTACACTTTGATTGAAAATTTCTCGACTATTTTGTCGCTTTTTGGTCAGAATAGAGCTTTCAACTACGGTTTGCTTTAACAAAAATGCGCGGTTTATTTAAAAATTTGCTAGCTTGTAGATTGAAAATCCGAAATTCTTTGGTGATAGCGTAAAATTGGGGTACTTTAGTGCAATGGAGTGTAGGTAACATTGGGCTTTAAAATTACAGTAGAGTTTGTTAAAAAAAAGTATGGCGGTCAACTAAGACCAACCATTATTATTATTATGGCAATGTACAGTCAAGTGTTAAAATATGGGTGCACACAACTTGCTCATAAATATGTCCCATAGCTCTTTATGTCGTCGAATTAAGGTATAGATATGTAACGATGAGAGGATTAAATAGATACTTATTTTTGCACTTGACCGTACCATAAGCACGCGTTCTTGAATCTACATAAGCACGACGACGTCTTTACACGCGTACGCCTACATACATCGCGCGCGCACTCTTCTGGTTTCTGGCGGTTTCCGGCTATCTGCGCCTTGAGGGGTGGGGTAATTCGAATCGGTGCGGGGCGGACCGTTTCCATTCTGTACGTCAGTACTATTATATATTCTGTGCCATAAGTTACATTAAACTTGGACAGGGTTAATCCCATAGCGAAAAAATACGGATAACTCTAGTCTATGATTCCTTCATCTCGGAGCACACGCCACGATGGCTGCTAAACGCGCGTTGCGTGTTTAGCAGCAGCCGCCGTGTCGTGTGCTCCGAGATGAAGGACAACAGATTAGCACGTAACATATCGAGCTATACGTGAGTTATCCGTGTTTTTTCACTAAATGAGTGAATCTCACAGATATAAAATTTTATTGTCAAGAAAACACTAATGTCTAAGGCGTACGTATTATAAAAAATAATGATTTCATCATGAACATTGATGTTTGGAAATAATTCTGATCCACTCTAGCTTCAAAAAGCTCTAACAAAAAAGATCTAGGTTCAAAAAATATTAAAAAAATTGTTGTGTTAGAAATAAAGATATTATGTTTCAATTAATTAAAACAATTAAGAAAAAAAAAAGTATCTCACAGTAGTTTTATGTTCAAAGCGGGTTAATCCCAGTGGCCAAAGTTATCATTTAGGGCTTAAGTAACCCAATCTTGCGATATTACTGACTCAGTTAAATTTATTCAAGTGTAAAAAGTTATAAGTGTTCGACGTAAACCACTATATAAAGTGAAACGTAAAAGATTTCGTCAACCAGTGAAATGAAAAAAGTTTTTCATGACTTTCTTGTGATAGTATTGGAAATGCTATATTATTATAGAAAAGTCGCAAGGATTTTGCGTTAGGTACTCTCGATGTGGTGAACTAAAAGCTTTCATATTCGTCTTATAACTAACTTTTGCCTGCGACTCTGTCCTCGCCGAATCTAAAATGGTAAAGTTTCATGTCTTTAATTACGTTAGAGAAAAAATGCGGCAATGCAACATCTAAAAATCCATCATCATCAAGACTTAGTGAATAATTATAATAAATCTATTTTTTTTTAACTATCCTGCGAGAGTTTTCAAAAATCCTGTAGTAATTTTTTACCTACTTACCTAACCTTTTTGACCTAACAGTCTCGTAATCATAGTTGCGAAGATAGGGCCACTTTGGATCGAACATTATCCATCCCCGTTTATCCCTTCCCTTACCAATAGGTACCTATCATAAAAGGCTACCTGTATGCAAAATCATAGCCTTTTAGAGTTTGGCTTTTTGGGTTTTTGGTTTGTGTTCTAGGGTTAGGGTTAGGCCTGGGCGTTGGTGAGTCAGTTAGTTAAAGAGACACCGAGTGAGTCACTCAGGGGTTTCATTTTATACGAATATTTTTTTCTACGCAGCAAAGTGAAAACCAAGTCACTACCTTTGCTCACTATTACTAAATCAACATCATTCACTGATATTCCTGACATAATCAAGTTTCTTATGTTAATTAGGTAGGTATAGAAATTGAAATAATTTTTAATACACATTTTACAATTAAGTTGTCAATACACATAAAATACAAAAACATAAAAATAATCAATCAATCAATCAATCATTTATTTGCGATAAAACATACTTAAATGCATGCAAATACAATTTTAGATGAGACACAGAAAATATTTTAAAGTACGAATGAAATTAGAAAATTAATTCTATTTAAATACAACGATAAAGATAAAATTACATTAATAAACTCAATTCACATTAAAATAACAATAAAGTCAAATTAAAAGAAAGAATTAAACTAAAATTAAATTAAAGATGCATTGTCAACGTTCAAGAAATAGAAAATTATCTAGAATAAATGAATAAAATAGAGCATTTGAATGAAAATTAAATACAGAAATGTCAAACGGAATAATTGATAAACAAATAAAATTTGATATGCTACAATTAAATAATTTAATCTAACGCATTAGCGTAATATTCTTTAATGGAGTAATAGGGTCTAGTCATAAAATAATCTTTTAGTTTTCGTTCAAATGTTCTCAGATCACTGCACCCCCTTATGCTATTATCCAATTTATTATACACTCTTATTGCAGTATTAGTTAGGCCTTTATTAAAATATTTAAAATTACATTTAGTCACCGAAAATTAATTTTTATTTCTATTCTGATGCACATTTTCATAGAAAGTCGGTCAAATAAACCCGCCCTGAATCGTATGTATTAGACGCTAAGGTGCCCAACACATTAGCCGCATTGCCCCGCTAAACCGCGATGGACAACCTTTGCACCAGAAACGACCCAGAGTGAGGGTCAAGACCTCTATCACGAAGACGGCGCCCCACTTCTTTAATTAAAAGTATAGCCTCGGAACCCCAACAACCAGTCGTCTCCACCGCAAGAGGAAAAAACAAGTACTTCTCGCGCTTTTTAAGGGTTGCCATTTCAGCAGCCGCTCCCCCCATCCTCGAGGTGCGACCAAGGTGCGAAGAGGCAATTTTCATTAATCGTGTATTTATTTTGTATTAAGTATATACCGTGTTTTTTTGATATCCTTAAACTTTTGGAGAGTATTCAAACACGTCAAATAACAGTAATTTTCCAAAGAAACTTGAATCCTAACTTTTACTGATAAAATGATAATCAAAAATGTAATTTAATAAATAATGCGCACTATAATAATTATACTACATTTATGTATAAGTACAACTAAGGAAAGCTATGCTGTTGAAGTAAAAACAATGTCATATTTGACAGTGACGCTAACTTTTTGTAACTCTAAAGGAGCTTTTACAATAACATTGAAAGATTTTTTTCCTGTTTAACCAAAAAGTTAATTAAATCAGTAGTAGACACTAGGTAGTTTTTATAGATGCACTAAGCCATTTGTCGAAGATAACGGAATCAAAAAAATCACTTTGCGTTATAGTTTGTACGTAACATGTACAATTTTACGCATGAAAACCTGCAATCAGTTACTAAAGATCTAAAATGAAATTAAACCGTTTTGCCAAATCGTTTGTCTCAAAGCAAGACAAATAGCTGGATAAGAGCCACTCTGTCTCCTAATGAGATAATAAATGGTTCTTGCTAAAATAAACCTCTTCTTTGCCGTCGGCTAAACTCGTTATTTAGTTGACAAGTTGAATGGACATGGAAGTTTTGGTGTTCCTTTAGGTACTCTATCACGATAAGGTAAAGTTATGATGATAATAAAGGAATGATAAGTAGGTACCTATTTATGTAATAATAACCAGAATTCATAGCTAAAACAGCACTAACCTACAAATTATCTTAATCTAAGTACATTAATAATAAAAACTCATAATAATAATAAAAATTATAACAAAAACATATTGTGGAAAACTGGTCCCCTTAGGCAATGTTCCAAAAATACTGGCAGCATTTCCACTTTGAATAGCTAAGCTAATTCTTTTTCGGAGGAAACTGCCAGCTCTTCGATTATTATTTCCGTTTGCTCGACTTTCATATGCCATATTATCATATTATCATATCGATATCCATAACTTGTCATAAAGTAATTTATTTCTGAAACAGTATTTTCTTCAGAATAGTTATTAAACCAACCTAACCTACTGTATTCTATAAGATGAGATTTCAAAAGATCCTGAAAACAGTAGCACGTTTCTATATTTTATGTGCAAACGTTAATATGCCAAGTGAAATTATGACAATTGAAATTATGAGAAACGAAGCGACGCAAAACAATTTCTTAAGCACAGTTTTATTTGCGTCTTTCAAGATTTCAGCTAATAATTTATACCGCTACCGCCAACTTTTATTTAGCTCCTTTAAAAAATACTTAAAGTCGTTAAATACAGGTCTATAGTTAGGATAACTATTGTTTAGTATACGATGTAGTCAACAGAGTAGCATGACCAACAAGTCGATTCTCATCCGATGGCCTATTTTTTATGTAAGATCAGAAATGAAAATATGGGAAAGCTAATTTTATTAATTTTGTTAATTTTATTTATAATTGCGAGAGCATTAGACTTACCCGACTCACCCTTGTAGCCCTCTCCGGATTGTCTAAAGGAAATGTTCACTTCCCATCATCATCACCGTCATTCCAACCTATATACGCCCGACTGCAGGGCACAAGCCTCCTCTCAGAATGTGAGGGCTTAAGCCGTAGTTACCACGCGGGCCCAGTGCGGATTAGGAACTTTACACACACCATTGAATTTCATCACAAGTTTCCCTTCACCGTAAATCTCATGGAAAATTACGAATGTTTTAATTTCATGCAATATTTACGTTTGACAATCATGCCTGATGGAAACCTACGATGGAGCACGCTTGTCAAGTAACTGGGTGTAATTTCACACAAGTTTTTAAAAACTCAGAGGTGTGAGCCCGGTCTCGAATCCATGACCCTCTGTCTCTTTGAGGGGCTATAGGTCAAACCGCTAGGCTGCCACAGCTTAACTCTTTTTTCCCTGGTAGGTAGGTAAAGCTTTTATCGAAGAATACGCTACCTCAATCGCTTTATTTTAAGACAAAGGGCAAAATAAATGGGTTTTAACAATACCCTTTCCTTTATATAGAAAACAAGTCATCAACATCTACTGAAATCGTTAGAGTCGTAGCAGTACTTTAGCAAATTGAAAAATTAGCATTTAAGTATTGCTGTGAAAAACAGTTTCGCCACATGCTCCCTAGAGGGCATGGGCAACGCGAGACATCAGACTGATAGCATTTCATTTTAGTTTGTATTGTTTGAAACAAACGAAAACACCTTTGTGAGAAACATTCCATTATCATTTCGATTTTCACTTGTTCGTCTCTTATTCTTTCTTTTTTTAAGGCATTCGATTTTTTGCCAGTTTGTTTTTCAATATTATAATTAAGGTAAAGTTTAGTGTGCGAATTCAATTGTCCTTCCTTCCTTCCTTCTTAGTCGGACACTCTTGTAAGAGTGGTCGTGATTGCGCAGACGAGGTACCTACACGGAGAGATGTTCAGTGGGTCGCAGACTTTTTCGAGGACAGCCCTCTTAGCAATGTGCTTCCATTTCTGCTGGTTAGAGGCGTTGCGAGTACACTAGACCATGGAATTGAATTGTACATTTTTTAATTTTAATTTTTCATTCTAGTATAAAGGAATACATAATTAACGAAAACCTTCCAAGCAGATCGGAGCTCCCAGTAGCGTTCAAAAAATATTTTATTTTGCCAAGTATCCAAAACTTTTAATACTACAAAATTTTCAGGAGCGATAGTAATATTATTGATTTAGCAAACTGGGGTGAGTCATTTTATTTAATCACTTACCTAGTTCACTAGCTATACTTTACTATAATTTTATCGCCCATTACTTATCTAACATACTTTTTCATGTACTTGTTTTTCTGTATTGTATTATTTGTGGTTTACAATAAAGAGTCATTGTATTGTATTGTACTTTTCAGCTTAACGTGGCGGAGATATTGCACGGAGCTAGCGTGGGAATTATAAAATACAGTATAATGACTCTTTGCGACTGTTTTTTTTTTTATTATTTTAGTATTTATTTATTACTAGCTGTTACCCGCAACTTCGTCTGCGAAGAATTCATTTATCGTTATCCCGCGGGATCTTTGCGATTCCCCGGGATTCAAATCATGTTGTTTATATCAAATTTCATCTAAATTGGTTCTGCGGTTTAAGCGTAATGATTAGGTTACATTTTATCTGTCACTATTATTTTGTTATTACTGCTATTTACTATTTTCGGGTGGCTCGTCTTAAATAATGTCTAATTTATTTAACTCTACCAGTCAAACATGAAGGCAGAGAGAGAGAGAGTGATCTTAAAGACGTCCAGTTTTAGTTTTTGAGGTCCGGGACTCTAAATGTAAAAGGTTTACCTCGGAGCGGAAAGCTTCGTTTAAAATATGTACCTTTTTATCCACCTATTAATCTAATAATCACCCACGCTCGTACGTTTTCTCGATTCTAGTTCACCTCACAAAATTAATGAGACGTGCCACAAGAAACTGGGTCCTCTGCGGTCGTAATAAGTACGCCATTTTACCAATTCCGAATTTATATTCCGACCCTTTTTGTAGCGCGGCCAAAGTAGAGAAAATAAAGGATTTGATTACGTACTCCGACCTACTGCAAAATTTATTTCTTCACCACGACGGCTCTATTCCAGGGTCGCGTCACAGCTGCCAAAGAGCAGTTGCTTCAGTCGAAACAAAATAAAAGAAATAAAACAAAATGAAGTAAATACACAGTCGAAGAATTTTAATCGCGTGCTAGTATAGGACCTTTTCGCTGCAAATAACTTAGTTTCCTCAACTAGCCACTATAGGTACAAGCATTTAGAGCTAAATTAAAGTAGTTGTTCTATTATTATAACGAGATAGATAATAAGTGAACATTTCCATTCTAGTACTTTACTAGGAAGTTTAGGACACCTAAACTTGTCAGACCTACATCTGAACAGCACAAATCAAAAGTGATCAGTTTCCAAGCACGTAGGTAATGTATACCTTATATGTTAAGGTGTAGCGTATGTAGTTACACTGTAGGACATCAAGATAAGAAATCTAAAGGGAATTTCACACACACTATTGAATTTTTTCGCAAGTGGCGCAGATTTTCTCACAATCCTCCTTCACCGTAAAACTCATGGTAAATTTTAAATGTAACTTTGTTCTGACAGAGTTCTGAGCCTGGGCTGGAAACCACGATCCTCTGGTTAAGAAGCCATTAGTCAAACCACAGGCTTTTATGTAAAATATATTAGTAATTTAAGTACTCACTATTTGATTAAAATAAATAAACAAAATTGGTAGCCGTAGGTAACTACGCACCCACCCGCACCCGCGGCACAAAGCATGTGAGTGGTAAGTCGAATTTTTAATTCGAAAGAGAGGTGACCTTCAAGTCGTATATTTTTTAATTTTATTTTGCATTAGACAAATAATTAACCACAATCTGGCCTGATGGTAGTCAAAGAGCTGATGTGGTACTCGCTTGCCTAATAACTATCCGTTCTCAAATAATATCTATATTATAGACTAACTAAATAATACTCATAAAAATTGTGAGAGAATGCTTTATTTTGAGTGCTGGCCGTGGTGGCCTAGTGGTTTGAGTTATGGCATCTCAAGCAGAGGGTCGTGAGTTCAAATCCCTGCTCGCACCTCTTAGTTTTTCATAATTTATGTGCAAAATTACATTTTTGTAATTTATCATGCGCTTTACAGTGAATGAAAACATCGTGAGGAAATCTGTATACACCAGCGAAGAAATTCAATGGTGTGTGTGAAGTTCCCAATCCGCACTGGGCCCGCGTGGATACTACGGCCCAACCCCTCATTCTGAGCCTGAACTTGTGCACTGCAGTGGGACGTATATAGGCACGGATGATGATTAGGACTATACCATACATACTATAATGATTATATTATGTTAATAATTCACTAATTGCATTATATTATTTTTTAACATTATGTTTGTTTTGTATTACGTCTTATGTGCCACCCTGTATAACCTGGGATGATGATAATAATGAGTGATGAAGCCGTATTTTCAGTCTGCGTAGCATAGTTAGATACAAGATGATTATGTCAGGAGACGTCTGCAATTTTATCCCGGCTGAGAGATCCATTTAAAAAGATTGGCATTTATTTGGAGATGTTTCGTTTATACGACGCCACCTTGTATATATTTCGTGGCAATGACATCAATCCCGTGTTTAAAAATATGAAGTTTCCGATCTTATAAATGGGAGGTTCTCAATTAATCCTGTGTCCTTTTTGCGAACCGAATCGACAGTTTTTATGAAATTAATAGTAGTTTTTGGGAGATACAACGGGTCTCTACCTCTGGAGAGACGAATAGCACGTGTTGATTAGGGTATTTCTAAACTATGTACAAAGCCTCGCATAAAACACCACTTTAATAACGGAAAAATCACTGAGTTACGATTTAATACTATGGAACAACCTGTGTGTACGTACATAGATACATGGTAATTAAAGAGTATTTCAACTTGATCAACCTCTGAACTGCAAAACTCATTGCGAACAACCTGATACAGTATGTTTCTACGTATTTAATTGTTGATATATTTGTAGGTATTCTTTTTTTTTCTATTTTAATAATTTTACTAAATTAGAACATTCGTGAGAAGGAACTCTACTTAGGATTTCGGTCTGTGTCCAGAGAGTAGAGTCACGATTTTTAATCAGTGATCAGGAAACCAATTTTTCTAGATCAGTATTCGGTGACGATCACTTTTAAGTCGCACTTACATGAAACAGAACGTCTGTTTTTATTTAAATAATGATTATTTAGAAAATCACTTTTTTTTTTAATTAAAATCATAATCATCAGTCTAAGGTGCCTATCGGTGGATAGAAGCATGTCCATTATTTACTAGGCACCCGGTATAACTAACTAACAGATTGCTTCTATAGTTGTATACTAAGACAGTATCGTAAATTCAACAAGCGCAATCTCAGGATATCGTTCAAGAACAAGTCGGGTCTTGTTCCGTGGAAATTTTTTGCCCCTCGGGAGGACCCTAGTGAAGTGAGCAAACTTCTTTGGCCAGAAATGGAGATCAAGTGTTTGCTCGGTTTCGGTTGCCGCCTACTAATTATAATAGAAATGTGCTTACAATATTAGTGTCTCATCATCATCATCATTTCAGCCGAAAGACGTCCACTGCTAAACGAACATAGCCGTTCCCAAAAGCTCGCCAAACAGATCGGTCCCGTGCCATTCGCATCCAACTCGTTCCCGCAACCTTAACCAGGTCATCGCTCAATCTTGTTGGAGGCTTACCTACACTGCGTCTTCTGGTCCGTGGATGCCACTCGAGAAACTTTTTGCCCCATTGGCCATAAGTTCTATGAGCGATGTGCCCTGCCCGCTGCCACTTGAGCTGGCGATTCTCCGAGCTATGTCGGTGGCTTTAATTCTTGCAAGTAGTTGAGTGGCAAGTGTCCGTGGAATAGACACCCCTCTCTAACTAACCGAACTACTGACTCAAGGAAAACGTCACTGTCAATAATTCATTCATTCGTTCCGAAACTGCTTTATCGATAAGTTCTAAATGTACCCACACTAACCAACAGATGGCGTTGCTTGTAGTTAAACAACCGTCGTACCCTCGCACATAGATAGATATGTGGATGGGCCACGAACGAAACCTCGTAAGTTTAATTTCCCTTAAAATCAAGGGAACAAAAACATCCATCGAATCGTTAAAAGTATTTTTAGCAGAACTAAATGAATGGTTTCATTTAACGGGCATCGCGTGACTATGCCCGTTAAAGCATCGGTTATAGCGGGCATTACTCAGTTCCGTATACCTTTAAATGCGGGAATCCTTGATAGAAACGTTTTTAACTTAAAAGAATAATGAAGATTTATATTACGGAGGAAATAAAAAATATCCTGCATTTTGAGGACGGAATCTTCTGATTACAGTACTAATACTTACCGTCGGCCTAGTGGCATACTTATGCAGGTTGGATGACACTGCAAGTACAGTCAACAATAAGTACAGTCAGCGAAAAAGCTTGCATTGAAAATTAAATTTTTAACAATAGTAGATTGTTCAACAAGGGACTAAAACAAGCCATAATGACACAAGATATTTAGCCACCCGAGCAGAGCGAGGGTGGCTATAATTTGCGTGTCATTATGGCAGTTTAGTCTCGCGTTAAACACTCTACTTTTCACTTTGAATGCGAGGAAAAAAACGATGTTTTAGGTATACTAATCTACAATATTACTTTTATACAACGTACGCTCAATACGAGCAATGGACGTCTGTTCAGAATTCAAATAGCAATTTAAATTTGTTCCGCGGTTTTTTTTTGTTGAGTGACGCTTTAAATGTTTGCATATTTAGCCAACAGATTCAAACTTGAAAATTTTTTCATAGCTAATTGGACTAAGTATGCATAATAAAATGAATTCATCTTTAACATAATTAAATTTATAGATTAATATTCGTAATTATTCATGGTGTTTCACGAAATTATTATTTTTTAAAATATTTTTTATACAGTTGTCATTTTGTGGTTATTTCCACGCCCTAAAGGCTTCCACAGACTGAAGCGCACGGCGCTACGGAGCGCTACGGAGCGGGCGCTACGGAGCGCTTCGGAGCGTCCGCAGCGCGCTGCGGTCTGTGGAAAGCTTTAAAATTGTCTATGCCCAGTCACTGAAAATGGCAATAATCCTGCATCCGCAAACACCGTGATTGGCAGTTTAGGGGTTTCCAAAGTAAATTAAAAAAAAATTACTTTAATCCCTAGAGATCAAAAAAGAGCTTTAGTCCCGATATGCAGAGACTAAAGTAACATTTTAAGAGCATGAGAAGTGAAAAAACTTATTTGTATTTTATATTTATATTTATAACGACCGCTTTAGCCTAGTTGGTAGTGACCCTTCCTACGAAGCAAGAGGTCCTGGGTTCAAATCCCGGTAAGGGCATTTATTTGTGTGATGAGCACGAATATTTGTTCCTGAGTTATGGATGTTTTCTATGTATTTAAGTATTTATTTATCTATATAAGTATGTTTATCGTCGTCTAGTACCCATAGAGCTTTGCTTAGTTTGGGACTAGGTCAATTTGTGTAAGATTGTCCCCTAATATTTATTTATTTTATTTATTTATATGATAAAACAGAAAAAAAACACAAAACATTATATAAATAGATACCTTTGTCCTATGGCCTCTGAAGCAGAGGGTCGTGGGTTTAAATCCCGGCTCACACCTCTGAGTTTTTCGGAATTTATGTGCGAAATTAATTTGAAATTTACCACGATCTTTACGGTGAAGGAAAACATCGTGAGGAAACCTCCATACACCTGCGAAGAAATTCAATTAGTGTGTGTGAAGTTCCCAATCCACACTGGGCCCGCGTGGGGACTCTCATTCTGAGAGGAGGCCTGTGCCCTGCAGTGGGACGTATATAGGCTGGGATGATGATGATGACCGTAGGTTCAATTGAGGTAAGGGACAAAACGAGTTGAGTATACAGTTTTGTTCAAAATTTTCCGCTCTTTCGAATGAATTCGAATGGTATTTTATGAAAAAATTCTAGCTTAAAAAAATGTCCCTTCCCCATTTATTTTTAGGGTTTAAAGTCGCATTAGCCTAAAGATAACAGTGTATCTGAAAAATATCAAAAAACAGCAACTTCAATTGGCTTTATTACCACCCACATTGATTAAGGTAAGGGTCTACAAGCTCAAAGAATTCTTTACGTACGTAGAGGTCAATTTTGTGTAATGGCTATAAAGTACAATACGTTTACTTTTAGTTTACCACTGACAGATAGCTTGCCTTCATTTCATTTCCAACTTTAAAACCATACAAATAAAGTAGCTATTACGAAATCTGCAAACGTGGGTAACAGTATTCTAAAATTGGCTTTATTTGTAGGTCGTTAAAGTTGAATATGAAATGAAGGCAAACCATCTGTCAGTGGTAAACTTTATGTAATTTTACTGTACATGGTCTGTAAGAGACACTATAAACAATTAATAAGTTGGTAGGGATTTCTATTTTCTAAAATAGGTAAATTATTTAAACATAAGTTACACAAGCAGATAGATCTCTGAAATACAAGATAATAGGTCTAAAAAATCCAAGAAAGGTTAATTAGAAAAAGTTATAAGTGATCCAAAAAAAAACTTTATCGGCTTCTCCTGAAAAGTCGTATTTTGACCCTTACCTCAAATTGAACCTAAGATCGACGATACTACACGTTGCATTTTAAAAATAATTCGTAATATGTAGACAGATGATTGGGCGAGTTTAATTGAAGACACCCATATGGGAACCTATCGATTTTTAGAAACTCCTTTACACGAATTTCATTTATCCGAAAACGGTTCTCCGACTTTTTAAAATCCATATGTTTTGTTTTTCCACAACTTCACAATGCCACGGATTCATTTAATCACAGTTTTATTTGCCAACAAATTCAAAATCCCGAATTACAATAATCCATTTTTTTATTTGCCAACCTAATCAGTTGCCATATTTTCATAATCTAAATGTAACGAAAAGCCGAAAGTAAGTTTTTATTATCTACCTAACCTAACATCAGAGTAAGACAACATTGCTTAATTTTTAGCGAGCGAGCGAAGCGAGCGAGCAAGACGGTTCGGAGCGGAAGCGACTCGGATAGATTAGGTTCAAAGGCTAATGCGGGAGCGTAGCGGAGCGAAGCTCCCGCATTAGCCTTTGGTGTTAGTTATTTTTTTTATAACCACCTACAAAACCCCCTACCCACATAGCAAACTCAATAAAATATTTGGGCAACATTAAACAACAAAATGAATATTACGCTCCACACATAATTGCATGGTCGCCTTTTGTATCCCTGACCTTTGCAGAATAATAATTTTGCGGAATAAATATATATTTGGCAAATGATTCTACGGAATTTCATGCAGTTGGATTTTGAATCATTTGGCAAATAAAAAAATGGATTTTAAAACATTTGGCAAAAGAAAATATGGTAAATAAAATTTCGGACAAACAATAATTTGGAAAATGAAAAAAAGGAGTTTCGTTTTCGGAATTTCAATATTCGGAAATGAGCTTTTCGAGAATATGATAGGTAACCCATCCATATCCATACTTCCATACTAATTATTATAAATGTGAAAGTGTGTCTGTCTATCTGTCTGTATGTTACCTGTTCACGATTTAACCGCTGAACCGGTTTAGATTAAAATTAACTTGCAATTGAAACACACAAACAAAATATTGAAGTGTATTTTTATTTTTAAAACCTTGTGAAATAGACGTGGTGAAAACAGAAATTCGGAACTTGAAACATTTTACCTACAATGTCGAAAATTGAAAGGCATTATTGGACAGATGTGAAAACGCGTCAGACATTAAAAGGGCCTCCGAAAGAAGGAAGGTTTTCCGTAATTGGAGAAAATTGTGGGCAGGTCCCCTTGAAGGCATCAGAAAGCCAATCAATAGAAGAAATATTTTCAAGTCTTATTTCCACCTCGTTGATATCGAAAATTTAGACTTAATGTTTTCGCAGTAAAGGCTAAATTCATTTGCTCCGCGAAATTAAAATACCCTTTCAGAAGTTGGTTAACAACATGAGACGAAACATTTTAACGAGAATACGTATAAATACAATGTGAATACGATGATTTTTATTTCATGTGAATTTCTTTTACTATTGTGTAAGTCAATAATGAAAACTCCTTTAAATGTCTTTGAAGGCTATTTACGATCATTAGGCAGCCTTACGAAGCAAGTGTTAGCGTCAATGTCGCGACAGAGGGGAGGAGAATAATGTATTGTTTTTTCCTAAAAATAACATTTCAAAAAAGGAAACAGGTCCTTTTTTTCAATAATTCAAGAAATCACAATACCTAATTCACTGCATTCCTGAAAAAATGAGTCTTGTAGAGCAACACATCTGATCTTTTTTAGATAAGGAACCCTACAAAGATAAGCTCTCAATGTTTTATTGTTTTCCCTTAAGACATTTTCATTTAAAACACAGTCGCAAAAACCACCTCCAATCTCAGCGAACGGAAATGTTAAATGAATTTGACACCGCTACCTAATTTCCTAAAAGTATTTAGAGGAGATTTTATGCATCACCTTGTATAATGGCGTTTTTAAATATTCCATAAACCCATTTTCACGGAGATTTTTTCTTCAACGCTGTTTATATTAGCTGGCTGTTACATGTTATGTTATCTATGGAAGCTGCGCAATATCCTGAAATTATTTTGAATTTGTTCGAGAGAATTAAAAGATTTATAAGTTACTATTTGGTTGTTTTATCGATACGACATTGGCCACATTGAATCTAAGTTCAATAAATATATACAGAAGAAGATTTTAAGATAATAATAATAAATCATGGGACGATTGACTCCAATTGACTTAGCCCTAAACTAAGCAAAGCTCGTACTAAGGGTACTAGACAAGCGATAAATATACTTGTATAGATAAATACATAGGTACTTAAATACATATTAAACATCCAAGACTCGAGCACAAACATTCGTATTTTTTCACATTAATGTCTGCCCCGACCGGAAATCGAACCCGGGATTTCAAGCTTCGTAGTCAAGTTCTTTAACAACTAACCATAAGACCATAAAGATTAGCTTGAAAGAAGTTTTATGAAAATTTACCCGCTATATAACTTACCACAATTAATTATGATACTTATCGTTTATTGTGGACCAGAAAAAATATTTTCAAAGATAAGATTAAAATAAACAAAATTTTCAGTATTTGTGAATGCTTCTTGTATAAGTATTGAAATTTTGCGGTATTTACATAAATGGAGCGACCTACAATCAAACTTATTTTTGCTTTTTTCTATTCTCTTTATACTTACACTAAAAAACGCAACACCACAAAAAGTGGCAACATGTGAAATGCAGTATGTAAAGCCGGATTGTCTCGCCGCTTTTAGCCTAACTCTATTTAACATTTAAACTAACGAATTTTTAATTCTTTTTTAGAACTCGAAACAGACAAACGACAATGTAGGCGTAGACAAGTGCTGTAGTGTTTCAAGTGCTGTGAAAAAAAAGAAAAATGAACAAAAAATCGGCCAGTGCGTTACCAGGCGATCAGATGTGTGGGCAAGTAAGCAGTGGTGAGCAGACGCCGGACTACTCGCCCGAGCTGTCGTTCGACGAGTTGAGGAACAAGTTCGACACTAGCGCTACGGTGGCGAGCCGGGACATCACGAACCCCGCCTCCCATACTAGCGCCATGCGGCAAGTCGTGAGTGGGAAGGTCTTCAAGAAGTGTAAGAGCGCGACATTTCAGATAGATGGCGCCACGTACACTATTGGTGAGTTTGAATTTTTGTTTCGAATAATGGCGCTTCGAGGTTTAAACAGAATGATTCTTCAGATTAATAAAGTTATTAGTTTATTAATTTTTTTGTAATTGTTTTTACGGAAACCATTGAAATCATCTACAAGCTGTGCGGCGTGACAGTGGGTCAAAATCTTTGTTTCTAAATTCATGATCAGTACCCAAAACGGCGAGTCAAATATGTAGTTGCAAAAAGGTGACTTTATCAATGACATGTCGGCCAGCACTAAACATGTACAATATTATTATTGATCAGGACCTTTTTGTCAAAAGAAAAGGGCCACTAGCACGCGGTCCAGGGCTAAAAAATAAATCATTAACCTTGGGGTTAGGGATGACATTCCATAGATTTTTTAACTCTACAATATGGATATATTTCATGGATAGTACATGAGTAGAAAAACAGGTTAAATAAAATATGATAACTAATAAAGGCAATTCTTGTGTATTTTTCATACTGATAAAAAAAATAGCACTAGATTTAATAGCATATTATTATAACCTTACTACAACTAATCGATTACAAACTCTGAGTATTATAAATCGATATGTCATGAAAATCACATTCAGTTGTTACCGGTTTTTTGCTTCCCGTCCCTGCCCTACACGTGGTATTATCGACATATGTCAAATCGGAACTTTTAGAACGTCGCCGGTACAGTTACCATAAGGTTTTGAATTATTAGGTCGTGCATTGTTGCCGTTCATTTCGGGTCGTACACTAAGGGTATACGCGCACGAGTAACTTTGTCACTTCCATACTAACCCATAGACTTGATAAAATAGTCGCGGAGACAAAGTTGCTCGTGCCATGCGCGCATACTCTAACCGCATAACCACGACTACGTGCGACCAGCGGCGGAGCGAGCGTGTTCTCTATTAATTGTACGTTAGCTGTTTAGTATGGAAACCATTTTCCGGCAAAAGTTTTGGCCATGTAAAAACCGGTCAAGTGCGATTCGGACTCGCAGATGAAGGGTTCTGTATCTTCGTAAAATATTTTAAAAAATAGTTCAGTAAAAAACAAGATCTATATAGATATTTAGTAAATGAAATTATAACGATCGAGTTAAAAACGCTTACAAAAAACACGTTTCTTGTATGACGACCCCGTTTAATTTTCAACTTTGTTTTGTTTTTAGTAGTCATTGTTATAGCGGCCACAGTATACATAGTAATCCATAATCAGAAAAGAGTTCAAGTATCTAACTATTACGCTTCAAGAGATAGAGCTCTGTGATAGATGGACGGACGGACGGACAGCGGAGTCTCACTTATAGGGTCTCATTGTGCACTCTTTGAGCACGGAACCCAACGATCAACCAAACCCAACCAACGGCCAACGGCCGTAAAACCACTGTAAAGTTTCAAATTCAAATAATTCAAAGAATTACTAAAGGCGAAAATATATTTACAAGATAATGTGTCGTAAAACTCTATCTGAAATAAATCTTACTCTGACAAAATTTTAGATCATCCGAGTCGCTGGTATTTGAGAATTTAATATTTTTTTCTAAAACATAGGTACCGTCTAAGAATTATTAATTAATTTTGTTCCCGAGTTATGACTCGTCCGGCTACTCGAAACATTTTGCTCTCTAATTATAAACTTCTTAATTAATAACGAATCTAATATTATTTTAAATTGCGTATACTGGCTTCAAATAGATTTATATTTTATATGTAATTTGTATTGGAGTTTTATAGAAACAGTTTCGCTGTTTGGATATTTAAATTTGCTTTTCTATTGTTTGATTGCTGCAGCACAAATGAAGTTGGACTGTTTAAATTACACCCTGTTAATAAAATTCATAATATACTTAAGGATTTGTCACACTGGATGCGTTCTGCGGTCGCGATCAGGTCAAATTGAACGCAACCCACATTATGTATGAACAACATTATCGGTCTCTATATTTTGTATAGACAAAAGCTTTTTTACTATTCATACATCACAGCCAGCCTTTTGCTACTTGTCTGATTCCAATAACACACTTGTCTCGAATTTGCATTTTGAACCCACGACCCCGCCGTCGCAAAGCCCCCCTCGAGCCGGCCTAAACCGAGGAAATAAAATACCTACGAAAGGAAAGAAAATAGAACTAAACGTAGGGAAATTCCACCTTCGCGAGTTTATCTAGTGTTGCGATAAAACAAATTGCCTACACAGTTGCAGTGGATACCGATACAGCAGGGTCATAGCATAGAAAGCTTTGGGTTTTTGAAGAACATTTAATTTTGCAATAGGGTACTTGATTGATGTACTTTTTATGAGCTATCAATACTTTACTTTCCCATAGGTTTTGCAAGGAAATAGTGAGGTGAGATTATTTAGATTAAAAATAAATAAATATAACGGGACAATTCACACCAGTTGACCTAGTCCCAAAGTAAGCTAAGCAAAGCTTGTGTTATGGGTATTTTTTTCCAACTCATTTGTCTATTTTGTTTTTTATGGTATGTCAGGGCTAAAATAAATTGTATTTTGAATTAGAATCGCGTCTTGAAATTATTGTTTAGTAGTGTCAACTATTTTAATCCTAAAGCCATTCCTAAGTAATCCAGACACCGTGTAAATATCGGAATAATAAGTTTTTAAGTTTTCGCTGACTGTACTTTTTGTTGATAGTGACACTGTGCTATGAATACTACCGAAAGTGAGTTAAATCCCTTGTCCAAGATTTAACGCAAATAAACAGGGCAAGTTAAATAAAAACAAGTAAAATAGCCTATTGTTATTCTAAAGATCCAGCTATCTACATGCCCAATTTCGTATAAATACGTCCAGACAATTATTTAGCGTGAAAGAGTTACGAACATGTTTCCTCTTTATACCTAATATCAGTGTAGATTAAATCATCAATTATTAAGCATGCGCTCACCGATTTATAATTGTACTTAATTTAAAATAAGTTTGTCTCATGTACTTAGTGAATATGTAAATTCTTATGAGATAATAAAGATCTTTGAACCTAACATCATACACGCTTGCTAAATTTCGCGTCTCTGGGTGAATCAACTTTTTCTTGCCACCCGTTGCTATGGTTACACTAATTTAGTCTCTTGGACAACCTAAGCATTTTTCTATGAAACAGTATGAAGATGGGATGGGATGGGATATGGGACAGAGTATACAACACAAAAAAGTTGATCTATCCATCTATATAATCTTAATTTTCTGCGGGATCGCATTAGATATGATGAAATCCGCGCAAGAACTAAAGTCACCGACTTAGCTCGAAGAATCTCAGACTCAAGTGGTAGTGGGTAGGGCAAATTGCTCGTAGAACTGATGGTCGATGGGGCAAATGATGAGATTATTAAAACACCACCCACCACTTTTGCCTACCCTTAAACCTAAAATTGCTAAACGTGGCCTAGAAATGTTTCGTGTGCTTTGTCTACCCCCTTTGTTAATACAGGCGTGATTTTATGTACGTGTGTGTGTGTTAAGTAGTAAGTTGTGGTGGCCTAGTGGTTTGACCTATATATTGGCCTCTCAAGCAGAGGGTCGTGGATTCAAATCCCGGCTCGCACCTCTGAGTTTTTCGGAATTTATGTGCGAAATTACATTTGTAATTTACCGTGATGCCATGAATGGTGTAGGAAAACATCGTGAGGAAACCTGCATACACCTGTCAAGAAATTAAATGGTGTGTGTGAAGTTCCCAATCCGCACAGAGCCCGTGTGGGAACTACGGCCCAAGCCCTCTCATTCGGAGAGGAGGCCTGTGCCCTGCTGTGGGACGTATATAGGCTGGGATGTATGTAATATTAAAACGCCCTGCTTGCAAGTGGCGTACCTACTAGAATTGTATGCACTACACCCAAGTAGAGACGAAATGTGTGGCTGACACGCGAACTCTGTTGGCTTGCCGACGGTGATCCAATTAAATGAGGAAAGAATATAAAATGTGAAAAGCTACGGTAAACTTACACGACCACATTATGAGGGACTCCAGTTGAAATCCAGACTTACGTTTCATGGGTGTCTGGGTAAGGTGGGCGTGTGGCATGTGCTGTATCGATTTACGATTTGTTTGTAGGAAATGCACAGCCGGTCGCCCGCCATAGTAAATATTTCGTATTCACTGACCAAAGAGGAAAAGTATGGCGGTTACTGGTGCTTCAACTATGTTTCGTTAGGTTTTAACTTCAGAAATGAAAATAAAAGGAATTAGTAATATTAATTAACGTATGTACCCGTCGGTCAACCGTTCTACGAGCAATGCCATTCTTCAAGCTATGTCGGTGACTTTAGTTCTTGCGCGGATGGTGGATGGTGTCAATCGTCACACTATAATATTTTCATCACACTTGCTCGTGAATGGTGTTATTCCATGCTTGTATACTAAATGACAATGGCCTAAATTGTTCTTAAGGGAGTTATAGATTAACGTACAGTTTTTCTACCCAAGGAAGTTCTAACTTTAGTTTTAAAATTTGCAAACAAGTAATTTCAGACTAAGGAGGTTTCAAATCAGCCAACGTTTTATTTAAATTATCTTTGAAACTTGGCTATAGCCCAAATTTTACAACATAAAACTTATCTACGCTTCATGAAAATTCGTTATATTTATATTTAAATTTATATCAAATAGTTTTGCAATAATTTTAGTAAAAATAATTTTTTAAACATGTTGGCAGAATCTGGCCGGATGACCTTTCAAATTCTAAACTAAACACAGTTTACATTATCTATGGTAGGTGACTCGAAAAAAGTGACAATCTTTATATTGGCGGGTAGCCATTATTTTATTCAATTTAAGTGTTTAGAGACAAATTAATTTTATTTTTGGATTTTTTTTCTCGCAATGTGATGAAAATCATTGTGTGTATCACGGGCAGTAAGGGGATTACAAACACGAGTCATTAAAAGCCCTCCGCCTTCGGCGTCGGGTTTCTAATAGACTCTCATTAGTAATCCCCTACTTACGGCCCTAGATGCACAATGTACTATTACTTCTTTACTTGAGTGATCCTATAACGGTTTGGAAACCTAAACAGAAACTGTAACTTTATGATAAGTTATTCCACTGTATTTAGGTACAAAATGGATAAATACCTACCATTCGCTTAATCCCTTGCCACTACTGGTGGAACAAACTTCACAACTTGTGCGCAGTTCGTTCAGTTCGTTATTGGCCAAAGTTTTAGCGGTTAATGGCACATTCAGCCATCGTGGTAATTTTTAAGGTTCCGTAGTCAAAATGGCAAAATCATAACCCTCAGTCGCCGCTATAAGCCATGGTGGCCTAGTGGTTTGACATATGGCCTCTCAAGCAGAGGGTCATGGATTCAAATCCCGGCTCGCCCCTCTGAGTTTTTTGGAATTTATGTGCGAAATTGATTTGAAATTTACTACAAGCTTTACGGTGAAGGAAAACAACGTGAGGAAACCTGCATAACACCTGTGAAGAAATTCAATGGTGTGTGTGAAGTTCCCAATCGGCATTGGGCCCGCGTGGGAACTACGGCCCAACCCCTCTCATTCTGAGAGGAGGCCTGTGCCCTGCAGTGGCACGTTTATAGGCTGGGATGATGATGATAGCCCTCACAGTTTTGCTATTATGTCAGTCTACGACATAAATCAGAACTCTTAGTAAGTAAGTAATGAAATGAATCAATTACTTTGCTCTCCCGCGAGCTTATGCAGTATGTGTTTATGCAGTTCCTTCACCTCCACACTGTACAAACACACACAAATCATACAAATCCATCTTTCACCACCACCTCAGTAACTGACGCGTTTCGCATTCAACCAGAGCTCATCTTCAGAGCAAAGAGCTTTTTGAAAGAGGAATTACTGAACACACATTTCTTACATAAACGTAGCTATCATATAAGGTCGCGGGTGAGCAAACTAATTGTTTCATTTCATTGATATGGTGGACCACCGCTAAGTAATGCCTATTTGTTTTAAAGTAGCTAAAAATCGAATAGTCCAGTTAAAAGAAAATAAATCTGGTTTTAAAGGGCTAAAATTAAGTGTTTTGTTACTGTAGTGTCGCGTCTTGAAATTATTGTTTCATGGTGTCATAATCCCTATTCTGATTCGCACTTGACGAATTGTTTTTAACTGCAGTGTGTAGTAGCTAAGCTTTTTTTGTGTTATGTTACTATGGTTACTTGTTTCTTAAAGATCCTATCGCGCTTTTTAAAAACCTTGTATTAATTTCCTGTTAGGTATGGCATTCCTGAGACTTGAATAAAAAATAACTACAAATAAAATAATAGGCACACAGAACGGTTTATGTATTCTGTTCGTTTTTACGAAGATGGGAATTGTCAAAAAGTTGTAAAATGGATTTGCCACACTGGATGCGTTCTGCGGTCGCGGTCAGATCAAATTGAACGCAGCCCGCATTATGTATGAATAACATTGTCGGTCGGTCGGTCAAGATTACGACGTCTCGCGCTTATTGAGATGAGATAAATAAATAAATATCACCGGACAATTCACACCAATTGACCTAGTACCAAAGTAAGCTAGGCAAAGCTTGTGTTATGGGTACTAGGCAAAGGATAAACATACTTATATAGATAGATACATACTTAAACACATATTAAACACCCAAGACCCGAGAACAAACATTCGTATTTTTCATACAAATATCTGCCCCGGCACGGGAATCGAACCCGGGACCTCAAGCTTCATAGTCAGGGTCTCTAACCATTAGGCCATCTGGTCGTCTAAAGTTTATCGATTGAAGTTTGAGATGATTATTATTCAAATAAGGCCCGCATATATTAGGGCCTACTCGTACCGATAACCAATCCATCTCCTTGGCTCCATACTTCTGCTTAATGCTTTTTGACAGTATATCTAAATTACACCTAATATTTATGTAAAAAGCAAATAAATGCGAACTGACTGATGTAGGACTGGAATAAATATGAATTTGCTTTTTTTATCCGACTGTCAAAAGGAAGGTTATGTTTTTCGAGCGTATGTATTTATGTATACTTATTACTTATGTATGTGTATGTATAGTTTTTTGGTACGCCCTGCAGCCTAACTGGTCGATGGATTTTAAAGTGTGAGGTGGCACTTCTTTAGATTCATCATGGTTGCAAGACAGGTACGGTATATATTTTCCCGGAAACACGGACTTTTGATACTACAATACAATACAATACAAATATTCTTTACTAGCTTTTGCCCGCGACTCCGTCCGCGTGGAATTAGTAATTTGGGCAGCTTATTTTTTTTATCTAATTTGCTTTTTCATCAATTATGGCTCTCCTTAGTTCCTCGATATAAAAAAAATTACCCCCCCCCCGCACCCCCACCCCCCTCACCGACCCCCCCACCGAACCCCCCCCCCCGCACACCCGCGTTCACATTCACCACCGTACCTACTCCCAAGTCACTACTTCTAAAAACTGTTCTATAAATTCTTAAAATAGACGTATCTTTCTTATTTGTGAACCGATTCAAATGAAACAAACACTAAATGTTAATCCAAGAAAATACCAACATATAAGTGAAAACTGCATCCTTCTAGGTTAAGCTTTTTCTGAGATTAGCGCGCACAAACGCACAGACAAACAGACAATAATTCTAAAAAACATTGTTTTGGGTTCTATTGCGCTAGTAAATAGCCCTAGTGACAGTTTTTCTCAAATATCTTCAATGTACAGACACCGACTTGTTACAGATTTATTATATGTATAAATAAATAAATATTAGGGGACAATCTTACACAAATCGACCTAGTCCCAAACTAAGCAAAGCTTGTACTATGGGTACTAGACGACGATAAACATACTATATAGATAAATAAATACTTAAATACATAGAAAACATCCATAACTCAGGAACAAATATTCGTGCTCATCACACAAATAAATGCCCTTACCGGGATTCGAACCCAGGACCTCTTGCTTCGTAGGCAGGGTCACTACCAACTAGGCTAAGGAGGTCGTTAAAAATTAAAATAAAAATTTAAATTAGATTTTACAAAAAATATATACATAAGTCCAAAATATAAACCCCGATAGGGCACAGCAATATTACAATTAACAATAGTAAGTACAAATAATCCATTCAAAATGAAACAAATCTAAAATGTTATTAATTCTGTGTTGTTCACAAGAATTTATTTAACTTGCGTCTTTTGTAAGTAGTTGTGGTTTCAAAATTTACAATCGATATTTCTATCATTTCGTGGGGTATGTATTACAATACCGAAGTACGAAAGATCGAATATATTAAAACATCGAATGGGTCAAAGACCGACACGATTTTTTTCTGAAACCGTTAACTTTTTAAGATTGTTATAAAAAAACCTAACCTTACCTAATGGGTTCTGTATGTTGCCGTTTTAATAAATTGTGAGAAGTTTGCGGTTTCAGAAAAAAATCGTGTCGGTCTTTTGACCCATTCGATGTCTTAATACATTCGGTCTTTCGTACTTCGGTATTCTATACATACCCATTTCGTGATATCCTATGCATTTTTGTGAACGATTGTCGAATAACGTCCATAACCGGAAGACGCAGTGGAGGCAGGCCTCCTACAAGATGGAGTGACGACAACGACATGTTTAAGGTTGCGGGAATGTGTTGGATGAGGACGGCGCAGCACTGGTCTATTCAAGCCGAGCCCGCATTGCATGGTGTCGACAGAAGAGCCCCATCCCGGGGCGGCCAGTGGGCGTCGCGGATGACTCCTCGAGGTTCCCGTGGCATTCACAATGGCAACGAGGGAATCCGTGCTGTTTTTAGTGGGCAGGCCCTTTGTGGGAGAGCCCCACATACCCTGTGTTTCCCCGAACAGAGACGAATGCAAAAGGCGCATTTTCCGCACCAAAAAAAGGACTGGTCTGTTTGGCGAACTTTGGGGGAGGCCTATATTCACCAGTGAACGTTTTCGGCTGAAATGATGACTATAACACAATAAGTACCTATTTAGTATGAGTTTCAGCATTTATACATAAAACTATAACTTAATAAAGTAGGTATGGTAAATAGTAAGTATGAACCTACGTCCATTTATTCTGGCGCTTGTCCAACCACGCTGCTCGCTTTGCCAAACAATGCAACTTGGCGAGCTGGTCAGTTTGATTGACAACTGTTAGTATTACGTTATGTCATTATGTCATACCACTAATATTATAAACGCGAAAGATTGTATGGATATTTGTTACACTTTCAAGCTAAAAGGGTTCGATGGATTCTGATGAAGTTTAACACATATTTAGTTTATAACCTGGATTAACTTAGAGGATACTTTTTATCCCGGAAAATTGCATAGTTCTGCGGGGTAGCGATAAACAAATAATTTTTCGCAGAAGAAGTCGCGGGCAACAGCTAGCTTATAATATTGATAGATATGAATAGATGCATGAAGGTTACAGATTGGATATACATAACACTTATTTGCAAAGGTTGTAAAAAGTAGAAATAAAAACCGGCCAAGAGCGTGTCGGATACGCCCAAGATAGGGTTCCGTAGCAGGTACGAAAAAATCTTTGCATACTTTATTAATGTGGTTGTTTTGGTCCCAACTCCCACCGCGCGCAGAATTTCAACGTCGGCGGTACAGCGCCATCTGTCGGCGAATTGGGTAACTAGTCTACTAAAACTAGTATGTAGGTATGTTGATGGTTTTTCAGATGTAATTATTTATTAATATGAACCGATTTCAATTTTATTTTTGTTATTTGTAAGAAGATACTGTTAGCGTAATCTTATAGGCACTTAAAGAAAAAAAAATGCTTGCAATGGCGGTTAAATTACAATCTTAAATTAGAAATATTTTTTTACAAAAACTTAAAAACTGCTCAACTGATTAAGTTGAAAATAATTTTCCTAGAAATTTTTTATTAAGTTACACTTACGTGATTTTATTCATATTTTTTAGACTTGCTGTTCAAAAGTTAGAGGGGGGGACACATTATTTTAAACTTTCAGAGTGAATATCTCCGAAAATATTCACTTTATCAAAAAATGGTTTTAGCAACCCTGATTATTTTTAAATACCTATCCAATGATACCCCACACTATAGGGTTAGTCGAGAAAAAAACAATCACCCCCACTTTACGTCTATGGGAGGTACATTAAAAAAACTTTTTTTAGTTTTGTTTATACATATAATCACTTTTTCGGCGTGACTGATATATATATTCATGCCAAATTACAGCTTTCTAGTACTAACAGTCTCTGAGCATAGCCGCGGACGGGACAGACAGACAGACAGACAGACAGACAGACAGACAGACGGACGGACATGGCAAAACTATAAGGGTTCCTAGTTGACTACGGAACCCTAAAAATTGATATCACAGCACTTAGCTGATTGATAGCATCATCAAAACTAGATTATACGAGATCTTCGATATTATACTTACATGGCGCAGTGTGTAACTTTAATAAAACAGAGTTTTTATTATTATTATTTTTATTATGAGATCCGGAGCAAGCGGGTCATCTCATAGAAAATGATCACCGCCCATAAATATCAACAACTCAAAGAGAGTCACTGATCTTTGCCGGCCTTTAAAAAAGGAGAAGGAATAGGGGAGGGGTATGAGTAGAGTGTCCCGAAACTCAGCGACAATAGTACCAGGACAGAGATCTAGTTAAGCTTTTTCTGGAAAAATGAAGAAAAAATATCCATGTCATTTACTTAAGTCACATAGCGTATACTTTAGGAACTACAAAGATATTTTCAAAAAACGTCTATAATCGCTGAACCATGCCATGCCATGCCATGGATTTATTTTCTTATTTTTTCTGGAACTGTTATAAGTTGAGCTCTGGTCCGATACCGGGTTATTGGTTAGTTTTGGGACACTTTATACGCCTGATATAATGGCACCCAATTATTTTAATAACCGCTTAACCAACAGCCATTCACGTACGCCCGTGATCTATTGTGCAACAACCTAAAATCCGACCACAAAACTAATCCGCCAGCCATTTCCTTTAATTTCGCCGCTGCTAATAACAACTGTCTATCGAGATATCATAGCTTAATAGCATTAATCGTTAACTGGACCTCAGCGGACGTTGGGCAATCCCGGGTATTTTGAATTTGGACCTTCGAAACTGACTAGCTACCTGTGGCGGCTGGAGCATGTGGCCGCCGCGACAGTCGCGCGCAGGCCTCCACGCGATACGGTCGCGCCGCGGTATGTCCGTTAACGGTTCCGAACGCAGCTCCGTCCGTACCACGTCCGCAAAAAGCGGTAACTGGCTGGCAGAAATTTAAATTTGGAACGTTAAAACAAAAACGAAAAAAAAGAAAAACAACGGACGCGACACTCCCAAAGCAATAAGTGTAATGGTTTGACAGTTCACTCGTGAAGGGACCACCTGTTGGTCCCGATTTGGCGAATTCCGGTGGGCACTGTGACAATCTGTTTACAAATGGGGGGCACCCCCCACCCCCGGCAGGGCTATGACGCAATGTTTTATGGGCGCCCGATGTACGCGTAACTATGGCGGAAAAACAACACTCGTCGCTTGAAAATAGATTTCCGTGTTCCCACCTGTGAAACGCCTGAACGCTCGTTCCGCGGCGCAACCATAGTCAAGTGAATTACGAGCTGCTTGGAAAAATTACAACGTTTATACTAATCTATTCCGGGGTTTATAAATTTATTGTTTATTTACTCTGTAGATAATGACGCGTTGTTTCCAAAATTTCAAGTCGGTTTCGGTTAACGCTAAGTAATTTGATGGCAAATTAACGTGTAGCATTGTTCGTCGGTAGCCGCTAACTTTATGAAAGCCTTGGAAGGAAATATACAAAGGATTCCTTATAAAAGATGCCGAGTCCATTGACCCTTGCTGGAATTCAATTTAATTTACCTTTGTACCAAAAAATCTTTTCACCTTTCAACGAAATTTTGTGAAAGGAATCTCAACATGCGTTTAAATAGTTACGTTACTCTTATTAGCTTCTCTAATTGGCCGGTATAATTAAGGCAATTACTAAAAGTTGCTCGGCTTGCACACTTCAAATTAGCAAGAAATACAATTCTAATTAGGTACGGTCGTCTTCAAGACAAATGTCAACTACGCTTCTTGGAACTTTCTTCCATTTTCTTTGGCCTTGTTCAACCCACATTTTATAAACACAATTTATTTATAACAAAGATGCAGAGTTACACATTACCTTTTGTCTCAAAGGAAAGTATCTAGGTTTTTCTCGTTGACTTGCCTTACGCATTTCTAGTACAATGGGCATTGTTATTGTATTCTTTATGTTTATTATGAATAAAAAAAATCTGATTCTGGGCTTTGTCAAGATTTCAATTAAAGAGACCTTCCCTAGAATTAAAATTCTTACAAAGTGTATATTTAAGTATTCTTTCAAGTATTTTTGCCTTGGTTTGGGTTTTACCTACTTTTCTTAGACCATTCAAAAGTTACTGCCAAGCTTAACTGTTAACTCGATTACAAATTAAATACCCTTATTTACAATAACCTACATAAAAGGATTAGACTATAAAACGATTAAGAGCGATTAAGTCCTGATCATCCATTTATACCGGTAATTCAATCGACTGATTAAGTAAATCGTCAAAACGGCCAAAGGGTTCCGAACATCGAACGACGATTGGCACTCGATTAATTCGACGCGGACTTTATTGCTTCTTCTGATTTATGTCAACAACATGAAAATTGAGTTAAGAATAGACACGCGAAAAGGCTGAAGGGAAACTGAACTAGGAAAAGCAAAAACGACAGAGTGAAATGATGCTTTCTAGCTGAACAATTCCAACGTCTATAGCAAGCTTTCTGCTTTGAACATCGCTATCCGCTCTGATACCACTTACGATTACATTTAGCAATACTCAAGAAAAGAAAGCACTTATCAAAATATTGAATCGATGTCAACACATTATTGTCATAATCGTAGATCATTGCTGTATTTTATCAAACAACGCTCCATATTTATCTATCGCCAACCATTATGAAAAGTGGACCATCACTTATAGCTAATAATTTCTTGATTTATTACCCCCGGTACAGCAAGCCAATGAAAATGTCGAAATTACCGACGATATTTACGACGCCTAGCTGTTACATATCAAAACATACAGTGTCGAAATTCTAAACATATCCAGATAACTAGTTGGAGTGATTGATCATCAGCGAATGAGGTTGTGTGGTCTAGTGACGTCAAAATTAGTTGTCCGAAAATCGGTGTTTTGTGACGTGTTGAAAGTGTCTGTGTTGATTCTGAATTCGAGTGACGTGAAATTTTGGTATCGCCGAACGGAAATGTTCTAAGTGGAGATAGCGTGTGATGTAATGATGCGGCGCGGTAAGGCACTGCTGGAAGGCAGCAGGCAAGGCTCGGTCGATGGGGGCAGTAGTGTGAGTGACAAGGAACTGGTGCACAAGTGCCACAGTGACCCTGGTGGGGGCAGAGCGCTTGGGGCAGCGCCGAGGACGCAAAGGCATCGATCCGCGTCAGGCGCGGCGAGGAAATGCGTTCTGACTCTCGATGGATACTCATATGTCATTGGTAAGTGCTTGTCACATGGATTATTCAAGCTCATAACACCCATGTCTGATTAAATCAAAACAACGTATAATGAAGGCTTAGATAAAATGGACATGTCGAACAAAAAGCGATCATTAAAATAGGACCGAACTTGTGACAGATAAGTTTATGTTTTTTATTTTTTTGCTGGCTGTGGTTTTTGTTGACTATACTTGCGTTATCATCCAAACTACATATTATCTATAGCAAGTGTCAAATCAATGCCATAAACCGTTGAAGTGTTCCTTGCTAAGACGATCCTGGCTGGACCACCAATACTTACCTACTTATTGCACTTTCACTACCTAATTATTGCACTGTTTACATAAGTATACCAAATTTCAGCTCAATCGAATACCAGAAAGTAGTCGAAAAATGGATTGTGTAAATTTTAAAACCACAACATACGAGAACTAAGGAAACATTTTTTTTAATTTATAGTTACTTACCTAAACCTGAATCGATGTATTTTCGTAACAGTAAGGTAACGCCTCTTATCCATTTGAATAACTTAATTTAGAAATAGATCTAGCATTTTGAATGCGTACAGAAAACCAAGGGATTTCGTTAATTTTAGCGTAGCAGGACATACATTATTCACGAGTGCCAGATTACATGGACATACCGCACTGGTATCAACGTTTCAGTTAGATGTGGACTATCCGATTGCTTGCATATATCTCGCTTAGCGTTCAAAGTTCGAGGTCAGCTAAATAGAAGGGTATGTATTACAATACCGAAGTACGAAAGACCGAATGTATTAAAAGATCGAATGGGTCAAAAGACCGACACGATTTTTTTCTGAAACCGTTAACTTTTTAAGATTGTTATAAAACAAACCTAACCTAACCTAATGGGTTCTGTATGATGCCGTTTTAATAAATTCTGAAAAGTTTACGGTTTCAGAAAAAAATCGTGTCGGTCTTTTGACCCATTCGATGTTTTAATACATTCGGTCTTTCGTACTTCGGTATTGTAATACATACCCAAATAGAAGCACCCTTTGGCATGCTATGTTGAAACATCCTTGCTGAGCGGTCCGTTTGGCAGTTCACCCGTTCCAGTTCACTGCAAAATACAACAGAGACTAACAGCAAAAGTCCAAAATAAAAGACAATACAGTATTATATTACAGTAACTTCGTTTGCAATTATCAATGTAATTGCAATTAATCATACTTTTTTAGGGACTGGTAGTAGTAATAGTTTATCTACTTTTTTTCTCATCTTATTCAGCTTATCTTATATTTGTAATTGGGATCCTTTCGGATACACTTGGCCTCGTAGAGATCTTTTTGTATATTTACACCTCTTTCATACTTAATCCATTTTTTGTCACTCCATCTATAAATTGGATGATTTGACGTAGTCCATTGAAGTCTTCTGGTACGGGGTATCCGTCGTCAAAGACTGACATTCTTAATCTGGGGAGACCACATATTCTACTATTCTACGACCTTCATTGATGTCTTATTCAGTTAGCATGTTACTTTCTTAGTTTATTACTGTTTTTCTAGTAACAAACAAAAAAAGTGCTTAAATTGTCGTGTGTTCAGTTTCTATGTTGCGATTCCCACATTTAGACTAGATCTCATTCTTCAGAGACAATCATAAGTCAACGTCTACCAAGTCCTTTACAGCATTTAGATGTATAGCTTAGTCAATGAATACTTCAAAACCGAAATAAAATAAGTCGTCTTTAAATTTTCATCCATCTCTGTGAGAATTAATTTTACTCGTAGAGAGCATGTCTAGTCGTTTTTCCCACGTCACGTCGCCAGCGAGTGGATAGAATTTTTCAGACGAACTTTTCTTTTCGAGCGTATGAAGAATTTATGGTTAGTCTAATAGTAAATACTAACATTAATTTATTTTATTTAGTGGCAATCAGGTCGGTAAGTGCTTTTATTAACCGTATGTTTGATGAGTAATTTTTCTTTCATTTACTTTAATTCTTTGTAATTTACGTAAAGATCTTGTTACAATGCTGCCTGCTGCAAAACTAAAAATGATAAAAATTTTGGGGCTTATAAATTGGAATTGGCTAAGTAAAGTTTTTTGAAGAGGTGCTAAATTTTTTTTTTTTCGACAGTAGTCTTTTTCTAGACCGAGAAACTGCAGCTGTTTTATTTTTATCTCCTATTGTTTACTGGAAATTTTTAAGTGTTCGAGATGATATTTGTGAGATTTAATGGCTGACAAGCGGTTCGTGCTCAGTACTTAGCAGAAATAGAAAAAAAAACGAAGTCAATTGTCAATGTCAAATGAAATCTAACCGTTTGCGTTTCGTTTACTTTGCATTGTCCAAAAAGCAGTTCCAAAATAATGATCAAAAATATTCAATCGTGATTCAATTATCGTGCATAAGTCGTGGAGAAATGCGGTAAAATTGTAAATCCGGATTTTGTGCGGAGGTTGTTAAAAATAGTCCAAAAATCACACCAAAACGCAAAGCAAACGAAACGCAAACGGTTTGACATGGGCAAAAGTGACAGATGACTTAGTTTTTTTTCTGTTTCTACTAAGTACTGAGCACGAACCGCTTGCCAGCCATTAAATCTCACAAATGTCAACTCGAACACTTAAAAAAATATTTTCAGTAAACAATAGGAGATAAAAATAAAACAGCTGCAGTTTCTCGATCTTCAGAACGCCGACTGTCGAAAAAAAATATAATTAGCACTTCTTAAAAAAACTTTACTTAGCCAATTCACTCCCATCGTCTATATTTCCAGATAAATAGATATTATAACCTAGTTCTCTTCAACCCATAGTGCAACCAATAGTGTCAATTGTCCTATGATATTAATTAATTGAATACTAGCTTTTACCCGCGTCTTCCTTCGAGTAAACCATTAGATCTGGCAGTCAAATTGAAATTCCGAAATTTTACTAAATTTCCACTCTCTCCAATTCCAGTTACATCTCTCTCTCTCACACACACACACACACACACACACACACACACACACACACATCTTTTGGAGTATTTCGCTCTTAAAAAAAAAATTTAAACTGTTTATTTCTTTTCTTCAAAAATCAAATTAATTACTACTATTATTAGTACAATCTTTTAAGTTTAAGATTAAATACTAACAACTTACTTTAATTAACATTACATTAACTTATTATAATTAGTTATTAACATCTCGTATGCACGAAGTGAAAAAAAAGTGCATTTTAGTCTCAACGGTTTCATAACTATAAATCTAATTTTACAGATTAAAATAAAAATACAAAATGAATGCCGATTTGGCACAGATTCGTGTCTTAAACGTACGAGGAGTTAAAAATTAGTTTTAGAATTTTTGCGGTCGTGACTAGATATAAAATTCTTTGTATAGTGCATCTGCTTAGCTGCAAAATGTAATATTTAAACATTATCATGAGATTGAACAATGAACATCTATCTATTCGCATGGCATTTAAAATTGTCCTTCAATATTGTACACGTTAATTGCCTCGACTTTTACTAACTCAATTACAACACCGAATTGTTTAAAAGTTCATTTTCGTTTACAAGCCCTCTTAAGATAATTATCTGAGTAAATCAGGCGGTTGCTAGGCGAAAGTTCTATCTTGTTGAATTGCGGGTTTCACCGGCTCAGGTACCTACCGAAGTTTGGTGAAACTTTAACTTATTCCGGATAGATACGGGTCGGTTCGTTGGGCTGTTATCGGAACAACAGGGATTCCACTTCACAATTTTGCCAAATAAAAACTGCACGTAGTACTTCGCAGGCAAGCAAGTAAACTGGAATTCAAAATATACATATAGATGTTTGCTTTTATAGATAATAAAAGAGGCTTGAAAGTGTACTTTCAGAGGAAACATTGCGGGGTACATGATTATTGCATTTTAAACGAGTCGATGTAAGGTTTGGTTTCTACTAGAAATGTCACGAACAACGGGTAATTAATGGCATACGATAAGTTACTTCGTTTTGTAATATTAACATGGTTACATCTCTTTGTAGTTGACTGTACAATATAAATAATTCAAACCCTCATATTATTGCCCTTATGCGGTTAGTATTCCATTGACTCGCATAAAGCTTTTTCATCATCTTTCGTAATACGAACTGTTAGGGAATTAAATTAACTCCCACCGTCTGTATTTCTAGATAGGTACAATCTTTAGACAGGGCTCTTCGAGGCTAGATTGAATAGGCTGTTGCAGAACCAAAGAGCCTTTGGTCTCATCTGCACGTCTTATCAGGTAAGATAGGTATTACAGGTTGATGTTACGTAAAACTAGCTTCTTCCCGCGACTTCGTCCGACAAATAAAATGTAATGAGTTAACCACGGGAAATTCCATAAATCCTTTTTTACTGCACCTCTATGATCCTAAAGGAATGGTTACTGAGATACACTCCCATTCAATTGACTATAAAAACCCCGTTTTGTCTTTATCCCGTGGGATTTTCCGAAAATCCTGAAATTAGTTTTTTACTGCTATAATAAGTTAGTTGGATGAAAAATTTGAAATCTCTAATAATTATAGTTGCGGAGATAGGACCAGCTATAGTATAAATCCCATTTGTTCCCTATCTCGTGGGAATTTCGAAAAACCCCTTCTTAGAGTATACTTACGTCATAATGGATATCTGTGTGTATCAATCCAGTGGTTTGGGCTATGCGTTGATAGATCAGTCAGTAACGTTTGCCTTTTATATATACAGATAAGGGATTGAAATACCAGGTTCTGCATTATTTTCGTATTTTAATCGCACCCATAGAAAGTGGCAGAGTGCAAGATTCTCACTCCTCTCAAATTTGGGTCATACAAGCTGTAATTAAAAGCGTCAAAGGTCACATGACAAAGACTCAATAACGCTGGATTATTAGGTTATAACGGTAAGCCTTTGATCTTCCTATCATTAATTACTTTGACTCTGTAAGGCTTCTTGTCTTTATACAGGGTGAATTTGTATTCGTATACAGGAACCATAACTTGTTACTGCCTATACAGTGTGCCAACAAATGAGGTACATACAGTCAACCAATTCAATTCCTACAAATATTTGGGCAAAAAATATCTTCTTTCTATTTTGTAATTTCGCCAGACTCAAGGGGCAGTGGGCAGGGCACTTCGCTCGTAGAGCTGATGGCTGATAGTGCCGAAGGGATCTCGAGTGGCGTCCACGGACCGGAAGACGTAGTGTAGGTAGGCCTCCAACAAGATGCGGGAACGCGTCGGATACGGATGCCGTAGGACCGATCTGTTTGGCGAGCCTTGGGGGAGCCCTATGTTCAGCAATGGACGTCTTTCGGCTGAAATTATGATGATGTTGATGATGATGATTTTGTAATTTAATTAAAATGTAATTGTCACCAATTGTGAACTGAAAAAATTGATTCATGAATATCTATTACATATATGAGTTAAAGCGAATCCTAAGAAACTGTTTTATTTATTTTATGACTTTCTTACGTATTTATGGTATGCCTCGAATAATAGTTATCATTATGTTGTATCGTGATTAGATCATTTGGAATTTATGGATTTTAAATTTTAATTTTAACAGTGTTTTTTGTAATACGCTTATTTGTTCAGCTGTTGTCATGGAATATGTCACAATTTGAAGACAAAACGTGTTTCTATTAGCTCTTAATTTTATTCAATGACCTTGTTATCTTCTTTAGTTTCATTGATATGTAAAAACAATTGAAATGCCAGTCAATCGACCAATGTTCTTTACTTTGTTGTCAAGTTGCAGATATGTTTTTAAAAGATAACTGATGGAAGTTATTGATGCAACAAATGCAATAGGATTGAACGAATCGAATGTAGTTTACTAACCAAAGAATTTGCCAAGCATTTCAAAGTTGACAAGTTTTAGCCGTCAATCTGACTAAAAAAATAGTAATTGACGTTTTAAAAACACACATGAAGTTCCGTATTAAACAAAATTTATAAATTTCTTTACGGCTTCGCGAAACAGATCAAGTCAAGCGAAGTAGCCGCAGTTGCTTGAATATTTTTATATACTTAATTTTATTAACGCTTTAGAAAATAAAATTACCAACTTAAACCTAACTAAACCCACAGCCAAAACAACGACAAATAATAACTCTTCAAAGGTAAAAAGTTAAGAGTTCGATACCCATTCTATGAACTACCTATACGTACACTCACTTTTTCACGCAGTGGCAAAATAAGTTTATCCATGAGTTTTTAATACATGTATAGTATAATTAACTGAGGAATGCACTAAACGTGTACTAAACAATGAAACCTTTGAGAATCAGTAAACGATTCCCGAAGATACCCGTCACGGCGCAATCTGGATCTCGTACTACCTGAGTCGTACTTTTTACAATATAAAAAAAGCATAGGTTATGTAGCAATAAAGGTTTATAATCACCTTGATGTCGACATAAGAAAATCACAAAACTTGAGGGAATTCTCTAATAAGTTGAAATCTTATCTAAAGTTAAGACCATTTTATACCCTTAACGAATATTTTGCTAAAGTATTTGACTGATTCATGCTAAATGTTTGCTTC
Organism: Archips xylosteana; assembly: GCA_947563465.1. NCBI lineage: Eukaryota > Metazoa > Arthropoda > Insecta > Lepidoptera > Tortricidae > Archips > Archips xylosteana. Next base: position 20,546,231 of record OX387345.1, on the reverse strand, counting down.
GTCTACTCTACATGTACTTAGCTCATCCAGGATTAATATTGTGTAAAATTTATTGTATTTGATTTAACTTTTAATTGCATACCTTATTGTATTTCTATTAGGCCAAAGATTTTGTAAATTACAATTGTATCTCCTTTGACATTATTAATAATATTTAAGAGAATAGAATGGAATAGATTTAATATTATTATTATTATTTTTTTTTTTTTTTTTTATTTTTCAAACTTTGCATTAGTGTAGGTAATTCTCTAAGATGAATTGAACTATATTGTATTGCATGGAATTCTTTAAAGCAATAAATGACTGAATACTGAATACTGAATACTAAACGAGCATAGGCCTTTGTCCGTCGAGCTTTCCAGTAACGTTACACCAAAATCTCTACTATTTCCCTGGCAATTCGGTCGACTGTCTATCGAACACTTCAAAGGCATCATCATTGACGGGGACAGCAATTATAATATGACATTGTGTTGCGTATTACGGGCCCAGTGTAATGTGGTGACGTCAGTATGCTGATAGCGTTATCAGATATCGTGATGAAGCATTAATCGAATGTGTTTGTAGGTCTGCCTCAGATACTGCTGTTTGATGTCTGATCTCGGGACGTGTGAATCGGTGATTTTTTCGCCGGCTTTGATGCGTCGTGCGATAAAATATACTAATATTATGCACAGAATAGTCACTATAACTCGTCGACCATTATCTGGTCGTACCACAACCACGCATCCATTTCTGTAGCCGAGTGCACCGTCTCGCATGTTACAATTGACTGTATTGGGATAGCTTCGAATATGCGCGATCGATGGCTTGGCGTTAGCTTTTCAAAAGCTATGTATCCAACTGAGTAGCTTCAAACAGAGCGAGCTGCTTCGACCTACGGAAGCGCAAGTGGAGAGGTTGCGGTAATAGAAGACACAAGCAAAGGCAAAAGGGGCAAAAGCAATGTGGATCGTACCTTGATCCGCAATATTTCGGCGTCTTCTACAGAGTGAGCAATCGTAATCTGCCTAAAGTCGAATCTGCTTTGTTCAAAGCTGAATACATTACTAGTGTAATTAACCGCTCATATTTCCTACAGGATCTATTCGAAACCTTAGAACGACGAACACATTTTCTTGTAATAAAAACTTTTTGGGCCTATTCTGGGCGAAAAATATCCTTTGGGAAAACCTAACACGACCAAAGGCAAGCTAATGTAGAGAATATCCTTTTCCAAGGTTATCTCGGGAGTTGAGACGGTTTCATGTACAAAGTAAAATAAAAGCCTGTAAAAAAAACCTTTGAGAAATAAACGGGCCCAGAAGGTGAAATACATTAACGAATTTTCAAATTTGGGTCTTTGTCAAGCCTTGGAAATTTTTCGCCAAAAAATGAAACACGTGATTTATAAAAATCAAAGGTATATTACGACTCTTACTTTACGTTACAACAAAACTGTGTATCAGTCTGAGATCAATAATTTAAAAACACGATTTATAAGGAAAAGTTCCACCAAAAAGACGTCCACCGAATGGACTTTTTTCGGAAAATCATTCACACCACCGGCCGTTTATAGATTATGTCAAAAGCCAAGGTATATTTATAAAGTTTAATTGATTAACTAGTTATTAAAAATGTTTGATAACTAGTTAGCAAAATAAAGCAGTAACCGGAAAGACAACTCAACTATGACACCACTAAATATTTTTCTTAACACAACAATAACGTCTTCTGCGCACGAGTTACGGCAAAATGGCCGCTAACAGGGATAGTGCGATAGTGGATGCGTTCAATTTTACGTTCTGTTCCATTCATTTGCCATTTCCTTAATTTAGTCAGATTTTGAATTAATGTCCACCGGAAAGACAAAAAATGTTGTGACAAGATTCAATGATGCAAAAAGTGTGTTTAATTTCAATCTATTTTTTTAATACTTTTAATGTTAAATGGAAAACATTCGTAGATTAGGGGAAAAAACATTTTTGTACAATAATAAAAGACATGTATTTTTTAAAGCAACATTCTATTTAAAGGTGGAATCCGAACAGTCCACCGAAGTGGACTTTCAGTTACATTGTGGTGATATAAAGTAAAAAATAAATACATTTATAGTAAATCGGATATAGTATAGTCTAGTAGGTACGTTTCGTTTACTTTATTATTATGATATTATTAAAACACAATCATTAAAAGTGTCTTAATTATGATACGTAATAACAATTTTTTTTAGGGTTATGGCAATGACCCATTTAACTTAGAAGACAAATAAACCTTTATTTTCTTTTAACAATGTTATTACTTAATACTTAATAGTACTTAATAGTATTACTTAATAGTATATGACTTTTGAAAAGTCTGTTGTCTCAATCAGGAATCGAACTGGTTAGGTAAATATAACGGAAAAAAGATTCGTGTTGCATTTTTATAACACAGATCCAAAATTATGTATTTAATCATGTTTTGACCTTATGAAATGAAATGGTTGTAATTTTTTCTACCAATACTACAAAAGTCAATCAGTTCATTTAAATTTAATTGAACGAAGACTTAGTACTAATTATACTGGTAATTACGTCATATATGACATCGTTTTTCATCCTTACTGTACTTGCTTAGTATTATAATTTTTAAAATAACTCTGTCTGCCTGTTACCTCTTCACGCTTAAACCGCTGAATTGGTTTAGATGAGATCTGGCATGGAGATAGTTTGAGTACCTACATAGTATTTTTTGTCCCGGAAAAATTGTATACTTCTTGCTAAACGACACGCACATAACAAAGGAATGCACACTTTCTTTAAAATATTTACTTAATTAGTTCCTTCACCAGGATCCTGTTCGTTGTTTCCATCTTTTATAGGTAAATTTACTAACATGGAACTGTCTAACTCTGAATGTTGATGATACCCTACTATGTACTAACATGTGAAGTTCATAATATCTTTATCAATTAAAATTACTTCTACAACATTTTAATTACAGCAATCAAAATTCCTCGTCTCAGGTTGAGTTCTAGTATGTCACGAGTTTACTAACAAAAATAAACTTTGTATTTATTTCCATTTATATCAGGCAGAACAATAATCTAATGGCTCACAAAGAATAATATTTACTACAAAATAAAAGTTGTAAAAGTTTTATTTAGCTATTTTCATCTCCCTGATCGTGACCAGGAGTGCGAACAGTAACTAATCAAAAGTTCTGCAGTAGGTATTTATTCAGTTCCATTATGGTTGAGAGTAGTCGTTCAGCTGGAACGTTGAATGCTGGAATAAAAGGGGAGAACTTTAATTATCAACTGTATAATTAATTCAAATGTGATGCTGAACTGGGCTGATATAGTAATTATAACCGCTTTGATGTAACAACCACCATGTTTGCAGGTTGTCTGATACAGATACAGTGGTCGATGTGTTGCCATTCTGTACTTTAATTGCATGCTGGTAGAGTTTTAATATCAATGCAGCAGTAAATTAAAATCTATTGGCTTGTCACTTCAATAGCACTTTTTGGAATAAAGAATTTGGTAATGGTATTTGGTACAGGTAGTTTAGTTTTAAGAGACACGAAAAGACTTTAGTACTAAATTAAGGTATGTTTGTAAGTAAATAGATTAATGAAGTTGTAATGACAGCACACAGCAAATTCTAAGTAAAACTTCGTCGTACCATTATTATAAAATTAAAAATTTACCACACGTATTTCATGTTATGACATTTCTCTAGATCTAGTAAAACAACAGTAGGTATAGATGATCTATTAAGACAAGTATTACAGTCATATACGTGTTTGAACTGGCAACCACAGGTTTCTGAGTTAGGATAGTCAAACCACTACACCAAGAGCTTCGTTCAAGTGGAATTATACACCGATTTAAGTATATACTACATTGCGCCTTGCACTCCTTATATAGATACTGTTTGGTATGCTAACTGAGCTAAACTATAATAAAAAACTTACAAACATACATGCTTCTAACAATGTCTATCTAGACTTGGACGAACCTACATGTATAATAACAAATAACAAATTTGACTCATTAAAGTATTCAATTTATACTTTCCTTATTTAAAAACATAACAAAGTTATAAGGAGTACGAATATTAAAATAATTTTCATTTCAGAGAGCGGGGTAAATTATAAAGTTGAAATCAAAAATGTTACTAACTTGTATGTAACGACAGGATAAAATTTTTATATGGACAGTCTGACAGTCTGTTAAACCAATTATTGCTAGATTAAGACCTGTTAAAGTAAATAAATACTAACTAGATTAGATCTAATACGAATAAAAAGAATGATTGATTACTGAGATAAAAATATCAAAATATTAATTTGCTGCCTCTTAAAAATAGACGAAAAAGTAATATTTTGAAATAGTTTGGTAAAGAAAAGCAATTTACCAAACACATACAGGAGCATCAAGTATATATATTTCAGTGACTTTGCTAATTATTTTTCAATTTTCAACCATAGTCGTGGAAATGTGGTCGGCAATAAATATTTAACATATTTAATCGATAGTGTTTTTTTTTAAAAATTTTTAGCCCTGACCTATATTTGCCCTTAACTTGTTAAAAACCCAGGGTAGGAAGATATTGAAGGCTTTTCCTAAAAGTGAGCACAAGTACAGACATAAAAATATATATATTCTCTATTGCTTTAGTCGCCGTGTCTAAGCCGAACACACAGTCACTAGTTGGAAATCGAGAGCATCATAATTAGGAATGGTAATAGCACTGCGCGGTCTGTCACCGTAAAAGGACATTTAGAATTGCTTTTAAGAGGTCTTTCACATAATCATCCTATTAGTGGATAAATTGTATGAATAACCTCGACTTTAACTTTTACGTGTTTTTCATTTTATACAATACAATACAATACAATGACTCTTTATTGTACACCACAAATAATACAATACAGTAAAACAAGTACATGAAAAAAAAGAAATAAGGTAAGCAATGGGCGGCCTTATCGCTTCGAAGCGATCTCTTCCAGGCAACCTTTAAAAAAGAAGAAAGAAAAGAAGAAAGAAATATCTTGGATTCTATAATTTAGTCATGAAATGATTACGTACATCATGGCGCAAATTACTTTTTTTTTCACTCTTACAATAATATTTGGCAAATTTCAATTCAACGAACTGCAGTGCTGTTCCCAGTATAATCTAAGCGTTATCTGTCTATTTACCAACTGAAGGTATCTATAATCATCAGATATCTCTTGTTCCTAGAAATGAAGGAATATAAACATACGTCAAATTTCTAATCCTTAGCCCAAATTACCTTGTCTGATCAAACTGATCATCATCATCATCATTATCTTCAGTTTATTAACGTTCCACTGCTGAGAGGTTTCGCCATTAGGTTTGTTTCACCAAAACTTGTTGTTCTTTTGCGCATGAATTTCTATGTTCCTCTAATCTAAGTCATTTCACTAACACAGTGTTTTTCAATCATTTTTGAATACGCGACCCGGACATGACAATTTTTAGCGAACCCCTAGGGTCAAAATCGAAAGAAAATGTTAGTGATTTGAAAACCTACAATACATAATATCCTATATCCAGAGCCAGCAATCCACGCTTTAATATGAATATTGTCATTCGTCACTTCTTACACTGTGAACTAACATTCTCTTCAATGTTCAACATTAAAATTAAAATATAGAAAAATAGGCTGTAACTTGTAAATTACTGACATTCTATTTTGAAAAACAAAACAGGCCCGTTTGTTACATTCAAATATTATTATTTTTTCCCCGGAACCCCCTGAATAAGGCCCCTTAGGGGTCGCAACCCACATTTCAAAAAAAACTGCACTAACAGAATAAAAAACAATGAAAATGTCAACATTTATAAGCAGAATAAAATATGCTATACTCTGCGAACTTATGCAACTTAACTCATAATATTTAACTTGAAGGTTAACTTCGCATGTCGCAGTCGAGAGCCCTCTTAATTCACAACTTGCTGCAAGAAGTTTTAATGAGGTGGGAACTTGGCTAGAAACTATCCCAACTGTCTATACCGTATTAGGAACTGTCGGATGACACCTCCTTACGCTGCTCTTTTTTTATATCGTGTAATATAGAAAATGAGTATTATGAAGTTGAAGATTATAAGCATATACATAATATAACTAGCTGTCCCGACGAACTTCTAGTCTAATTAGTGTTTGTTCTCAACATAATAAAATTTACAACAGTCAAAATGAAAAAAAAAATCCTTACTCGATTGTATGATAAAAATAAACCGGTAATTTCACAACCTAAACCAATTTCTGTAAACGTGGCAACCAAGTCAAAAAATTTCCGTAACCCTGGCAACCAAGTTAAAGAAATTTCCATAAACTTAGAAACCAATCCTCTTTTAATGCTTAAACTCTATAAAATAAAAAAAAATATATATAAATATCACGGGACAATTCACACCAATTGACCTAGTCCCAAACTAAACAAAGCTTGTACTACTCGTATGATAGGTACTAGACAACGGATAAACATACTTATATAGATAAATACATACTTAAATACATATTAAACATCCAAGACTCGAGCACAAACATTCGTATTTTTCACACAAATATCTGCCCCGACCGGGAATCGAACCCGGGACCTCAAGCTTCATAGTCAGGTTCTCTAACAACTAGCCGCTCTATCCAGCCGTCTAAGACTTTCAATTCTGTGATTCTTCCGATGTTTTATTGTTCTTCTGCTATTCTGAGCGGAGACGAATCCAACAAATCAAAAATCATTAAAGTCGGTCCAGCCGTTCTGGAGTTATAAATGGTGTAACTAACACGAATATAATTTAGATATAGATGTACCTCGTAATCATGTATGTTACATAACTTAAAATAATTTAAACAATGTGTATTATAGGTACCATTCTTTTAACTGCGCTCTAAAATCATCAACATATAGGCACAGGCCTCCACTCAGAATGAGAAGGCATGGGTCGTAGTGCCCACGCGGGCCCAGTGCGGATTGGGAACTTCACACACACCATTGAATTTCTCCGTAGGTGTATGCGTATGTTTTCCTTAACCGTAAAGCTTATGGTAAATTTCAAATGTCTCTGAAATAAGAACCGTTTTATTATTTTTACTACCTTATACATGTTGTTTAGGTAGACGACCGGATAGTCCAGTGGTTAGAGAATCTGAACCTGATCGAACAGATAATATACGAATGTTTGTTCTCGAATATTGGATGTTTAATAAATATTTAAGTATGTACTTACCTATCTAAGTATGTTTGACCGTTGCCCAGTACCCATAACACAAACTTTGCTTACTTTAGGACTAGATAATATGTCGGTGTCAAGTGTCTCGTCATATTTATTTAGGTATGTCTATAATTATTTAATTATCAAATTAACAATAAACTCTGTTCTTTAGAATGTACTCATCTGAAACTTTGTTCTTCTTCTTTCTTTATTATTCTTCATTTCTTACGTACAATAAACCTACTTATCCACAATAATTTTCGTTTGTCCTCTGTATTTCTTGGAAAAGTAATACAAACCGAGATTACTTTCAATAATAAGAACGTTTACAAAACAATCATGTAGAATACCCGCAACCTTCTGTCTAATCTAAACTTTTACAATAAAAAACACCAGTCAAGTTTTTCGTCACAAATGAATCAACATGGCTGCTTCGACGGACAACTGGCATAAATTCGTCGTAAATTAACATAATTTAGTAGTTCTTTGCCTCAGTTGTCGAGATCCCTAATCTCGGGATGTGGAAAAACCGGAGTTTTACAATTTTCACCTCCTAAAAATTATTAGCTTCAATTTTCATTCCGTAATTTCGCAAAAGCCATCATTTGTATAGCTCCAATCAGTAAATTGGGCTATACAATATGATGACTATTGGAGGGATAATAAAATGACTATTGGAGTAAATTACAATGATCGTGATGGTAAAACCTTTTCTTGTCATTTGAAAACAGTCTATAATACAGGGTGAAATCAAAATGGTGATACAAAATGAGTGTAGAACTAGTTTATAATGCATTAACCTAATTGTTAAAATAATTATCAATCTGATAAACTTTAGAAAGTTCATACTTTTTTTTTATGTTAGTGAAGCCAGACAAACGAACTAGTGGGTCACCTGATATTAAATGAACACCACTGTCCATAGACACACGCAGCGCTTTACGCGATACCAGTGCGTTGTCGGCCCTGCAGAAAATTGTACACTCGCCTCTTAAAGGCACCCAGGTCGTAACTCGATGGGAAGACACCAGCGGGAAGCTCGTTCCAGATTTTGCAAGTTCGTGGCAAAAAAGACCGCTTAAAACGCACCGTCGAAGACTGCCATTCATCAACATGATGTCGATGAAATTAACGCTTACGACGGGAGGATCTGTAATGGAACCCCGCAGCTGGAACTTATGGGATACTTATTGTTAATTGAAATGAAATCACGAACTCAATGTATGGACATCTCAAATTTATAATTACTATACTAAACGGGACTTATCACGCAATAAATATTTATTTATTTACCTCGCCGTTTCGGCCACATTGCAGCAGCCGTGGTCAAGAGTTAATATATTGCGTGATAAGTCCCGTTTAGGATAGTAATTATGAGTGAAAATAACGAAAGTTTATAACTGTATATCTTTAATTTAATAAAACTAATTACAACAGTTAGTGCATTATGTTGTCCAGCATTAACTGAGTACGAAACACTCATTTTGTATCACCATTTTGATTTCACCCTGTATAATACATATTTCAAAAACCGGTTGTCTGTAACGTCGGTTTACGGACGAAGTTTAACGTGACAACGTCATAACAAAACATTATTTAATTCTCCTTCCCCCCCCCCGCCACCCCATTAAAAATTACCCGAGCGCTAGTACTAAGATTGTACATCCTGGCGCGCGCTGCTCTCTTGTACATCCTGGCGTTCACTGCTCTCTCTTGTACGAGACAATATGCACGGGACATGTACGGAACATTGCGTCATCCTTTTTCGTGCGTGCAGCCGGCGTTCATGGATTTATTAGACCCCTTATTGTTTATCACACTTGGAATTACAGTCGTTTTCGTTACACACGGTTTAACATGAGGGCAGAACGAGATGGAAAATGCGATCTCGAGTTTCGAGCGTTAGACACGGCCTCTGGTCAGCAACATTAAAACGCTAATTACAATATGGTAATTGGCGTTTCTGGTACGTATTGGAATTTTATCAGAAAAAATCGATGAACGACACAATTTCCGGAAGTCCCTGCTCGTAAATGGCGATATAATTAAACTACCTAAAATAAAGAAATTTAAAAACAATGCCAGCTGCTGAATATTCAGTGTAAGTGAGTAAAGGTGTCACTAGCTGTTGCCCGCGACTCCGTCTGCAAACAATTCGTTTATAACCATCCCGCGGGAACTATGCAATTTTCCGAGATAAATATCCTATAATATAAATTCAGGTTATAAACTATATGTGTGCGAAATTTGATCAGAAGCCGTCAAAGCGTTTTAGCATGGAAGAATAACAAACATCCGCGCATCCATATATAACAACTTTCACGTTTATATGTATTATACTCGTAGTAGGTACCTATTAAGATAGTATTTGCATAATTTGCATTAATTTATAGAGAAGCCCAAATAATGTTTTATACTCGTAATGCTCACTGAGTAATTATTAGCTATACACAATAAAAAAACTCACAATATGTGATATACTTATGGCTATACTATAAATAATTTAATGATCATCGCAGCTTTATAGCAGAGGTGGGCAACTTTTGCGTAAACACACTCTTGCCATGATCGACTGAGTTTGGATCAATTGCCGCGATCGACCGGTTGGCCATCGCTGTTTTGTAGCGTATATCAGAACCAAGTCACTAACGATTTCATTTCGAAGGCGAGCTATAAATTTCGCGGGCTTTATACGTCGACGCGGGCGCAGTGCAGCGTTGACATTTCGCGGCGCATGCCGCAAATACTGCGGTACAGAGTAATCGGATTATAGAACGTATGCTGTAGTCAGTATCAAGAGCTAGACAACTTTGCAAGATTAACAAAGTTGATGCGACAAAGTACAATAATGGTTCTTTACTTTTGACACAGTGCACGGCTATTGAAATGATTATTACCAAAAAAAATGTGATTCACAAAAAATCTATTGAGCAACGTAAAAATAAAGTTCCAAATTATAAGAAAATGAAAGATTTGTTCAATTTATAAAACGTTAACCATCACTTTTGTTGGGGACATACTTAGGTGCTTAGTCAGCGACATGCGACTCGCGCGACTCGAGTCATGCACTTCAGTCCCGCGCCGCAACTCACTACCGACACTCGTCCCTTAATATTTGTAATACCTATCTAAGTTGGTAGTGAATATAAGCCTTAAACCAATATATATTGTTTCCATTATCTCTAGTCGTAATCTTTCCCATAAATTAAAGAGTCAGATCAATACCTACAGTTAAACACGTTAGTTAACTACATCAGTAGTAAAGCTACATACACACATACATACGTACATACATACACTTATCTTGTTATTTTTGGTAGTACACATTTTTTATGCAATTTTTTTTAATATTTAAGATTACTTTGTGCTATTTTTAATTAAAACAAGACTTAACCCGACGGGCACTTCAAAATTCACATAGCGACTTGCATAAACCTTCATTAATTATTTTGAATGAGAATAAGTAATGAACATCTACTAACCGAGAATTTGCCGAACTAAATACTCAATAATATATAAGCATAGTCCGTTTATTATTTATGGTACTCGATTACCTACTCAAACAATTCCTACGCAAACATCGCAATTATTATTTATTATTAAATTAAGTATTATTATTATTGCGACCCACCAGAAAAACGTCAAGCTTTGAGATGTATACAATTCTTCTGGTTACCATCTAGGACCAAAGTACTCGTTAAGACGAATCAAACGAGTCCAAACTCGATGGGGTTAGGTCGTTTCATTACAGAATTCCCATGGCCCCCTTCTATCTCCATCATCAGATCAGCTCCATGTCATAATAATATGTCATTGTCATCCAATTTATACATAATAATAATAATAAATAATAAATCGTTTATTGGGTAAAACAAATTTTTACATTGGTATGATGGTGTTTGAGACCACCTAGTAGGTATTAACATACCTGTATCAGGAGGCCTCGCTCGAAATACATGCACGCAAAATTTCAGCTGAATCGGTAATCGAGAAGTGGGTCGAATTTAACTTGCAAGATTTGATGACACACCGACAACGGGACATGTGAAGGTAAATAAATGCTTGGAAAATCCAGTATTTTCTTCCAATAGCTAGATCGGTGATTTTCCGAACATATACTTATATGCTCGCATGTTATGGCTACTGCCATAACTCGAGGTATGCTTAGATAACTAAGTCAATAATTGGTGTCAAATATCCCGTCATATAATATTTATTCAATAGAAAACATATCGCTATCAAAATGTTGCATAGTTTTCTTCACCACTGAGAAACTTGAGGTGACAGATCCAGTAAAGAAGCAGTAACGATTCCGAGGCGCTGTCTGTATTTTCTTCATATGATAAAAAACGTTGTTTATGTATTTGTGATGTTGTCTGTAGGGCTTACAAAATCCACAACAGTGACATTACGTCGAAAAATCTAGTTCGAGCACTTCTTTTGTGTAAATAAAATCTTAAAAAAAATAAGAGTATTGTACCTAATGGTGACGAAGCGGTCACTGTTTATTTTATTAGATTAAACTCACACAGACGTAAAATAATATCTGCGCGAAAATTACCAATTTCTCCGACTGTTTATTTAGGGGATCCGTTTGCTTCGATATTCATACGAATTATTTAATCCCGATGGTCAAATGTGCGCTAACAATGGACTACGCAATTGGTCTATTTGAAAACAGAGCTTGCTTTTAATCAATTTTAGCTTTTTCCTGTGTTTTGTCCCTGTTAGAATTACCTTCAAGATCATTTAAAATCCGAGGGTTTAAGTACCATGAAAAATGTAACGGTAAGATTTTTAAAGTACAACACTCGTTTTGGACAACGTCATCTATACATACAATATAGGTTTGCGTTTGACCACAATTACGCTTGATGAAAAACGAAGATGAGGCCTACGATGGAGCGCGCTTGCCTAGTAAATGCTCATTCACCCTAGACTTGAAAACGACCGAATTGTGGTGTTCAGGGAATACAGTCGCAGGCAAGGAATTCCACTTCTTAACTGTACAGTTGATTACAGAAGAAGTCATTGCATCATTTTGAAAGCCAAAGTGCTGTAACGTTCTTAGTACGTTGTTTTGTACTAGCTTTTCTGTATTGTTTCCTTTGTGGATGGACCCAGAAAGATGTGTGGATCAATAAGGAATCATTGTATTGTATTGTTTTTAGACTGCGCCCTCTATTCTTGTTTTAATTTCAAATATTATCCCACGGGAACGTATTACCGGGATATGTATCCTTCATTCAGGTTTTTGTGTATTCGTACGCCAAATTTCATCTAAATCCGTTTAGCAGTTGCATGATTGCCCAACAAACATCCAAACATCTTCACAAGCGTAGGAGAGGCACATTTTCTGTGTTACAGACACAGTCAATTATATTAGCATCGTGTTGAAGTACAGTGATATATTCTAAGTGGAAATGTGGAAATACATTTAAGCAGGGCATCTTTTAGTGCTATGTCATATGTGCTGCTAATATTTTCTAGCGTTGTCATTTGCTTTGCCACTACTATGTTAACCCGACAATTAGATTCCTTATTTAACGAAGCCTCTAAGACCGTTATGCTGAAAAAAAAACAGTTTAGTCGTAAAAATCTTGACGTTCATTCGTACTTCAAACTGTAGCTAAACCGATCAAATGAGTCCTCGCTCGCGCGGTACTGGGGCTGGGGGGTAAGGTGAGTTCGACTAAGATCGGACACGGGGTAAGAACGTATGATTTGAATTTACGCTTATTTCGGGGGATTTTTTTAATTCTGGCAAGCCGACGCGATGCGCCATTTCATCCTGCTCCCCTCTATAGGCCGCATTTGCTGCTCCAACCAACGAGTCGTGTTTTATTTGCCGCCAAGTAAAAAATCGACGGACTTTCAGTTTTGTGATGAGTCCGAAATTACCCTACGCATCTTTTTTTGAAAAAAAATGGTATGTAGAATCGATTTTTAGATTCTTTAATAGAGTAAATATAATTTTTATTAAATTTGTGACAAGTCTGTATAATTGGAATTAGGATATGGCTACTCTAGGCTGAGATTCGGTCTTCCCCGAAGTAGCTAAAGATCGGATGAAAATTATCCGATTAAAATTATCAGAAATTCTCAAAGTTTGGACTTATGGGTCATGACCTGACTCTCGGTGCTAACGTAATTTGATACTAAAACAGAGAGCTTTCGATCGTCAAACGCACGTGTCTTAAACGTAATTGTTTTATGTAGTATGTTCACACAAATACGTGGCATATATATATAATAATTATAAACAGTACCTATACAAAAAAGTCTTATCACATCTAAGCGGCTCACACACATGGCCCAATTTAGCATGCCTTTTACAGTCTAACTATTGTTTTATTTTTTCTTCTTAATTCTAAGATATATAAATCTAACCTGAGTTCACTGACCCCGAACCTGAGTTCATTGGCCCCGTGATTATAGCCAAAAGTTTGAGATCCACAATTTCTTCAATTGTAGGCGCGTGGTGTAAGATCGGACGGAAAAAATTTAAAATAAAAATCGTATCCGAAATCAGAATTCGTAATGCTATCTGCCCAATAAGTACGATATGTTTATCAGTGGGTAAAATCGGATATTTCTCTATAGTAAACTCTATGCTAGCTTCAATAGCAATGAAGTTGCAGGCTCGTCCATTCTTACACCACCACGCAAAAATTTACTGTTGTCATTTTTTTTTGTTTCTGAAGTTTAAACACTCATCACATCACACACCCACCTTTATTTGGAGAGAGATAAGAAAAATCAGAATTGTAGATTATTTTATTCTTATTATTTTGATAGTTAAATCACGCACGTAACGTATTTACAAGCTGAGAAAAAAATTAAAATCCAACATCATCTCAACCCACCTAAAACCGTCCGAAACTTTGCCGAACTCACTTATGACGACAATGACGAGAAAGGGTGCCTAGAGAGGTGCGGGCGGCGAGCGCGGCCCATGTGCCTGCCGCCCGCACCTCTCACCCCCTTTGTCGTCTTACCCCCCAGCCCCTGTACCGCGCGGGCGAGCACTTATTTAAACGGTCTGGCTAGTCACTCACTATTTTAAACCAACATTGGCACCTGAAATGTATTAAATTTTCTTATAAATGCTTACTCGGCGGGAAACTGTGCCAAATTATAGTACCAATATCAGGTTAACGACATCAATACCGCGTTTCGCCGGTCGTAATATTGGTAATGTGAACTTGCGTTAGTTGGGTATGATCAACCACAAAAACTTGATGTATCGTAGATAGGTATGAACTATAATAATATTTTTTTCACAACCTCGCTTTATATCAATAATAACTAAGAACGAAAACTTACTACAAGAGAAATATATGTAGCAAGTGACTGAACTGGAATTTTTGTGTTGTTACCTACTAATAAAATTAAATAATCTACATATTGTCAGTTTTTCACAGTCAAAATCCCGTTGAAAATGTGTCCAATGTAATCAAATCAACTAACTTATTAAAAATACTATACTTATTCGTTTGCTTTGTATTTATTTCAATGACTACTGAAGACTTGATTGGACACAGAAATATTCAGGAGAGTTTCTATCCTCCCTTGCCGGAAGATATTGACGGTTTTTTGAGATTGCGAAAAAGTAACCGTAAAAAATGTCACTTTCAAGGTACTTCTTGACACATTTTTTTGCTAGAAACTGTTTTAGTAAAAAATAAAAAGGATTTAGCTGTTTCCCTTTGTTTCTGATTGAGTTGTCAAACTACAATAGTTACGTTATGAGTAGGTACACTATAAAAAAAGATTTTAATGTTTAGAGTTGAATCATAAAATGTATTGATATTAAACAACCTGGCATTCCAAATGAATGACATACGATTAAATAATAGAATTTAACGATGACAGTAAATATAAACACAAGTATTTATAGCATAATAATTCACTTTGTTAGCACCACTAATTGAGCAGACGTAAACATTATTCATAATTAGAAATGTTACTTACTTGACATATTTCATATCCGCTAATAATCTTTGCCACAACATCATTATGCTGGTAATTCGACCAGATGTGATGGTGCCTTGCAGTGTATTATTGTGGTATAGTAAGAGGACATTAGATTTAGTAGTATCATAGCAATTGATCGCGGGACCGCGCCTTGTTTTTGCTACGGCGTAAGTCATAAAAGTCAAGTGCAATTTAAATTTTCACGATAAATAGTATAAGTTGCAATAAGGATTATCATGAGACTGAAATGCTTCTGACTGTAACACAGTGACGAAGATTGGCCGTACCTACCTTAATTTATCTTGACCCCAATAACCTTCATGTTGGTGTCCATTATTTGCACACAAATTCACTCACATGAACATCCACTCTTTCACCCTTAAATGTACACTCACACACGCGCGTTGGAGAAATAGATAAGTGTATAATTTTAATTTTAGGTTAGATATAAGTAGACCTAAATGATTAGCAAATAGATATTGTATATTTGTATTCACTTTTTCTGTAGGATGTATAGTGCTCATTATTTGGTGTATTTTTTTTTTTACCTGGATCTTGTAACACAGGGACCCCTAGCACAGGTTCCAGTGTCAATGATTCATCTTGTAAGCATTTCTCGTACAATAAACTTTTATCTTATCTTTATCTTCATATAATCATTATCATCATCATCCCAGCCTATATTATGTCCCAGTGCAGTCACAGGTCTCCTCTCAAAATGAGAGGGGTTGGGCCGTAGTTTTCAAGCGGGCCCAGTGCTGATTGGTAACTGAAATAATATACCTAATACTAAAAGTGGTTTATGTTATGAGACTCTATTATCGCTTATCTAAGTGGCATGACTTTTTTTCTTATTTTTTCTAGAACTAGTATAACTTGATGTCTCACCCGGTACCAGGTTACCGCTGAGTTTTTGGTCACCCTCTTCGTCCACTTAAAACGATACATAATGTCACACCATCCTCATCACAAACACCACACAAAATTGGTTTCAAACTCTCTTTCAGCTTATTCTTAAAGCTACCAACACCGAACACACATCCGTTGCCAAACAAAACGAATATCGTATGTACGATATCCATTATAGTTCAATTTGTAATACATTGCGAGTCCGTAAGCGAACGAGTTTGAAGTAGTCAACCAAGCGCCGCAATGGCATGCGACTTGCACGATATTTTTTGCAGGTCTAAACTTCATTATCATATTAGCCAAAAGACGTCCACTGCTGGATAAAGGCCTGCCCCAAAAAGTTCTACAAGCCACTTCACTCACTGGCTCGTACTTATTAGCACTATCACGTTATTCCGTATCACGTGTGATTTTCGCAAAATTCGTCTTTATAATAATAAAAGGAATTGCAAAATTTAGGCTCTCTTGGTCCAAGGACTTGTGTTGATGTTGATGTCGTCTAACGGCGCTTCTTTAATATATTTTGCAAAAAACATTTAATCCCGCTCGCCGCTTAACTCTTAACCCGTCGAATGCTGGTTTAGCGTTGTGAAATTCACCGGGGGCATTACGATTAATGCCATTAATCTTGTGTGTCCACACGCGCCGGCGCACCGCGAATATCATTGATGTGGCGAAAAACCTTGGATTGCAATCATTGTTGTTTTGTTCATTTATTTAACGCCTATTACTAAAGCGCCAATTACAATGAAACTGGAAGACTGGAAGAGGTTCCTTCAAGGAATAAATTCACATTTGTACATCTGTTTCTCTTGTTAACTGTTAATCTCACGTTATTATGTTCAATAAAAAAATTCACATACTTACATACATACATACAATGTGAAAAGGGGAATAGTAGTATGTAATCATGGCAGCCAGGGTTTACCTTTATTGCCTCTCAAGGAGGGCGCCGTGGGTTTGAGCCTGGGCTTGCACCTCTAAACTTTTCGGAATTTACGTGCGAAATTATACATCTACAGTGATACACAATGATACACACTCCGTCTTTGGCTTTCGTGTTGTATTTTTTGTCGTCAAAATATTGATGTGTCTTGTGTTGTTGTAACCTTCTTCTTCTTCTACACTATAATAATATTATAAAGAGGAAAGATTTGTATTTTTGTATGTAACGAATAAACTTAAAAACTACTGGACCGATTTCAAAAAATTCTTTGCCGTTAGAAAGCTACATTATCACTGAGTGACATATGCTACTTTTTACCGCGGGAAAATTCCTTTTCCTACGGGAAAATTAATTTATCGCGGGCGAAGCTGTGGATGGAAGGCTAATCTAATATAAAAATCTCGTGTCACGGTGTTTGTTATCAAACTCCTCCGAAGCGGCTTGACCGATTTGTATCAAATTTTTTGTCAGTATTCGGTTGGTCTTACCCCTATTCTTCGCAGACGACGGAGTCGCGGGCAACAGCTAGTAATATATATTTTCTTTCTTTCTTTGAAATCAAATGGGGATGAGAGCTGTCACTCTGGCTCTAGAATCTTGTCTAAAGTACAGCTCCAACCTAATTCCTCTTATCATCATAATATCTTCAAAATTCAACGGAATTCGTTGTTAATGTGGTTTTCTTTGTAGTCAACATGGCTGGTTGCCGGGACTAACCCCTTCCGCACCGAAAGGTCCGAGTAACCGCAAGGGTGATGGGCTCCATCGTCAACATTCAGTTCAAGCATTCTGTACCATGCCGTGTGTGTATTTATTCAGAGCTCATCTTAATTTTATATCGTTTGTTCATGTAAATTTAAAAAAGCCATTTATCCTAGTGGTTCGACTTATGGCCTCTCAAGCAAACGGTGGTGGGTTCAAACCCGGGCTCGCACTTCTGAGTTTTACGAAAATGTAGATTACATTTGAAATTTACCATGAGGTTTACGGGAAAAGAAAACATCGTAAGAAAATCTGTACACACCTGCGAGGAAATTTAACGTGTGTGAAGTCCCAATCCGAACGGGCTGGCGTGGGAACTATGACGCCTTGCAGTAAGACGTTTTATAGGCTGAAATTTCGCTACACTTTTGACATAATGGTGGATTTCAAATGCAATTTCACACATAAATTCCGAAAACTCAGAGGTGCGAGCCCGCTAGTCGAACCCACGACTCTCTGCTTGAGAAGACATAGATACGTCAAACCACTAAGCTGCCACGACCTCAACTTATATAAGATAATAATGGACATAACAGTACTTCGATATGGTACGAGATAAATAGGCGTTAAATAAATGCAAGTCACA
The DNA here is from genome assembly GCA_947563465.1 of Archips xylosteana. Classification (NCBI taxonomy): domain Eukaryota; kingdom Metazoa; phylum Arthropoda; class Insecta; order Lepidoptera; family Tortricidae; genus Archips; species Archips xylosteana. Next base: position 20,527,841 of record OX387345.1, on the reverse strand, counting down.
TTCCGTATGCCTGTCATATTTGTATCACAACAGGTTTGGTTCTCATTGTGCATCAAGTAAGTGCCCCTACATATCATTATACCGTGTTTGACAAGATCCGTCACAGCATTGTGCATTGCTGACTTGTTCTGGCGCAAGCGCTCCACAGTAGATGAGGAACAGTGTCATAAGTATCTAAAACCCAACGTACTTTATTGACTACAAATTAATAAGTAAGAATATCAGCCGAATGTAATAACATAGAGTGCAAAATGTTCTATGAATAAAAAACTCCAGACATCTTTCCTAAATTACATGTCGCCGCCTCCGGCGAATAAAATGATAATCGCAAAAACGTAACTTTTCAGGAAAAATAAAAAACACATTTTTGCCAATTACTTCTAAACAAGTGGACGTAAACTGATGATAGTCAGCGTTACGGAAAGCTAATTTTTTAAGAATCCTTCTTTTTTTAGTGTCACTTATATAATACATATTATAAAGGAGTTATTTAAAAAATTAGAAGTTAGTGGAAATCGATCATCATCTGTGATTTATAAAGTCGATTATCATTTTATTCCCGCTTTTTCAAGGGTTTAAAATACGTATTGTATGGTTGTTTTATCATTTTATTCTACTATTTTTACGGTTCGATTAGTAAAAATAATAGTTACATATCATCTTATTCTCGTTAATATTGTGAAATTTGTTTTATGATAATGTAATTTATCTGGTATTGCAATGAAACAATAACATGGTAATCAACTTTGGCTTTATTTCAATTATTAGGTTAAAATTAACAGAATCTCGAAAAAAACTAAAGCAATACAATTTATTAAGTACTTATTACTTGATTCTTAATCTTGATCATCATCTTCATCATCATTATTCATTTCAGAGTTATTTGTCAAGGACTCATAAAAAGCATGATAGTAGTTTGGAATATCACCTGCCTTACAAAGGCTAATCAGGTCGTCGTATAATATAATTGGCAAGAGCTGGGTGTATAATACTGGTCTGGTAGTTCGGTTTCAAGAACAGGGCTTGGGCTGACTATAGATTTAAGTGTATGTCTGGTACCTCGCATGCTTCTTAATTTTTGGATTGACTCTGTGTTTATTCGGAAATATTCAGAATCGATGTCATATTAAAATTTGTATTTTAAAATTGACGGCTCTGCAGAAGAAACACTGACTTTCATTATTTTATTATTTATTATTATCGGTTGACTTTGAATCGTTGTTGTGCTTTCATTGCTGATCATCGTTTCGTCCGTTAAGATACTTTCTGTATTATTTTCTGGTTGTAGAGTTTCGTCCAAATCAGTAGCATCAAGGGTCCTTGTTTGTTCTTTGTGCTTGTCACCTTCGTAAGCATCAAAAGTCGAGGGCTGGTTGCAGTTCTGGAATATTTGATTTAGACATCGTTTTGATGACCGCTGCAATGAAGATTCATTCAACGCATGCTTTGAAGTTGGTGTCAATTCAGAAGTACAAATCTTGTTATTTCCACCGACTGTCGGTAAAGGTGATGCTATGAAATCTGCTGCATTCAAAATAAGCGAAATATTTGAAATAGTTGACGGAGTTCTCAATATATTCTGAGTGGCATGTTCGTACATAGCACTTGCAGTTCAAAATCGGAGGCAGGATTTGGGTTGACTAAGGAGCTGCTGTTTGTCTTGGTTCCCCGCTTGCTTTTTGTTTTTTGGACAGGTTCTATGTTCATTTGAGAATATCCAGAATCAAAATCATATTTATACTGTAAAATTGAGGGCTGTGAGCAAGCGACTCTCACTTTCATTATCTGTGTCCATGATACTTTTTGCCCTACCTCATTTTTGACCCAATGTTTATTATTTATTAGTTCTTTTACGTTATAAAACTCCTTTTGAAGGATTTCTTTAAAGTTGTTCTTTTCTCCGTTGACTTTCGCGTTCATAATGATTGCGTACATCTGGTCCGGGGTGTACACGACTCTATTTTTTAATTCTCTTTCAATGTTGGCGTGCACAGAGTCTCCCTCACTCTGGCCATCATTGTCAAGACTGTGATGGATAGGACTCTGAAGGTCAGGACTTTGGTGACTGGGAGTGTACTGCTCAAGACTATGATGGGCAAGAGTTTGATGTGGACTGTAATCGGGACTCTGATGGGCAGGACTGCGACGGACAGGACTTTGGTGAACCGGACTCTCATTGTCAATACTGTGACAGGCAGGAGTCTGAGGGTTAGGACACTGGTGGCTGGGAGAGTACTGCTCTGGACTATGATGGGCAGGAGTTTGATGGACTGGACTCTGATCGGGACTCTGATGGGCAGAACTGCGACGAACAGGACTTTGGTGAACCAAGCTCTCACCGTCAAGACTGTGACGGGCAGATCTCTGAGGGTCAGGACTTTGATGGTTGGGAGTGTACTGCTCAGGAATAAGATTGACAAGAGTTTGATGGGCTGAACTCTGATCGGAACTCTGATGGGCAGGACTGCAACGGACAGGACTTTGGTGAACCGGGCTCTCATTGCCAAAACTGTGACAGGGAGGACTCTGAGGGCCAGGACTCTGGTGGGCAGGTCTATACGTCATGCTTGAATTACCGATAATCGTTTTATCTGAGAGTACACTGCTACAATTACTATTCCTGTGTAATGTTTCATCTAAATCATTACCGTCAAAAGGCGACGCTAGTTCTTGTTCTTGGTTATCAAAAATACCTATAGAATTAGACGATGTTGACGGCTGAGCGTCGTTAAGGAATATTTGACTCAGACATCGTTTTGAATTCTTATGAGAGGGTCCTATACAATACATTCATGTGTTGAGGTTGGTGTCAAATCAATAGAACAATTAGTGTTTGTTTCTGGAGTTCCCTTAAGTTGTTGATAAACGATTGAAGGTGATGCTATAAAATTCACAGAATTCAATACGAGGGAAATGTTCGATATATTTGATGGAGTGCTTATTATATTTTGAGAGGTTTTTTCTAAATAATCTGAGTCTCCTCCAATGCCTGAAGAACTCTTACTGCGCTGTAAATTTTGAAATCTCTCTGGGCTAGGCAAATATTCAGACACATCTGGTGAGAAATCTTGGTTCAATTCAGAATCATTTTCCTCGCAATATTTTTTTTTCTCTAGATATTTGTCTTATATGATTCGTAGTCACTACATTTTTATCCATCGCAGTTTATTCTTAATATTCATTAAACGCGATGTCCTTTGTTTGTTCATTGTCACTCACTTCACTTATACTCCAATCACACCAATAATTATATAGTTTTAGAAATCGAACACTAAAAAGCCGACACAATGTTTTCGCGAGCCGGTTTGAGATCACATTGAGAGGCAGTTTGTTATTGTAAATAAACATTGCCACGTACCCTTAGCACTTGACATGTCGATATAGATCATTGCAATTTACATTCGACCCGTTCAATGTGACAAAAGGATATGGCAAGACGTTTTAGAGTTCCGTTTCAAATGCGTAGTTTTGGTGAGCGCCATTGCACGAACAGTATTTAGCGGTTTGCGACGAGAATAAAAAGATAACTGCGCATATCATTACTTAGCGATCTAATTTTGACGAGAACATAATAATATAGATGTTTGTCATGCGATGAGCTTTCAGTATTTTATGATAAAATTATTGCACACTTTTATTCTAGTTACAAGGTATATAAATAAAAAAATTGAAAATTATTGTATTATGTTTCAATTTTGTCATTTACCGTACAAAAAATACGAAAAAAATTGAGCGGGTGCATTGGCACCTACGGATTCCAAATATGGCATAAAAATAAAACTAAGATAATGGTGGTTATCATTTTGTTCTCCGGAGCCGGCGATGTATCTCTTATCTGAGCTCTACATTGGTTAGAAAAAGGTGGGAACCAGGAGGATTCTAATTTTCGTATTCTGTGGGCATAAATTATTCCTTTACCCTAAGGTTGGCTAGAATAGTACCTCAACACATCAAATCCAAGTTTTTCTTTAATTAAAAATTAAGTAGGTATTGGTGGTAAAAACGCTTGCATTAAGTACAATACAATGTAATAAACACTAAGAAATATTGCTCCAGTACACTAACAAAATGAATACGGTAAGAAATGGGCTACAGAAATTACTGCTAGGCAAAGACATCTCCCCTGGATTTCTAACTGACCCTGTCCACACTTATAAATTATAATCTAGGCAGTCGCTTGAAAACGCGTGTAGACTAGATCATCCAGCTATCTTCGTTTTTGTCTGCCGCGGCGCCAGTAGCCGTCTTGGTTTGAATCCTGGGTTAGGTCCTTTGAGTTGAAACATGTGCCCACCTCTCTATGTGCATGCGTCGAATACGTCATTCATTCATTCATCATTCATTTTGAGCCTGAGGTGTCTCTTTGTAATATAAAATAACATAGGTAGGTAATTGTAATCCCAGATGAAATTCACTATTAAAACTAATTAATAAGGCTTGATAAATTTTATATTTAACTTTTTAATAGGCAGTCACTAATATCCTCCGGTGTTAATTTGTTGATATTTGCATTTTGTTTACATACTGATTCACTTTTTAACTATGAGTTATGACCCAGTTCTATTAAAGAGATTTGATTACAATTTGCGTGTGACATTTTAACGCCCATTACGGTAACCGGTTGGATGGCCAAGATTTTATAAGACAAGAATTATTATACAATACGTGAAATATCGCGTTAGTTGCGTTCCATTGAAGAACCGCTGGGCTGTGGATATGTAGATGATCGATCGACAGTGGCAATGTAACGCAGCACGCACGATATTTTTGAACTGTGTGAATGATAGGTACCTACTTAAGTTTCCTTGCTCAGAGCAATTCTGACATGTATAGGTGTGAAGACAATCGTTAAAATGATCTGCAATAAGAAGTGTGAAACGCATGCAAGTAAACAAGTTGCTTTTGACAGTGACAGTGACAGTGTTGTAATTCTGCACACTTCAGTACTTTTTAACTAACTTAAAAAACAAGCCGGTTCAGTTTTCGTTGCTATGTTTTGATCATGTCAACAAAGTAACTTTTTGTTATCACAGCTCCCTCTGGAGACTCCAGTATTTGATGTTAATTTAAATGGAACTTGATAATTCCACGCGTTCCTAAGGAAAAGAGCCTTAACAGATCTGCTAGGGGTTCCTTTACAGAAGCCTAAAACAAAAGAAGAAAGTCAAATCTCAATTCCATTTTTACTGAGCAGATCTTCACAGTAAATAGAGATTGCATTTTCTTGGAAGTGGACATTGAAGTCAAAATTTTATCTCATATTTGGCACTTCTAGCATTGAATTATATTCTAACTGTTTTCTTTTCATTTTCAGGTAAGGAGTTCACTAAAAAGTTATTCTTAGAAAACAGTGAGTTAAATATTTACCTTCATATTCTTAAGCGCCTGTTAATGTTATTAACATAATACTAAAACGTATATTTTTAAATAACAAAGTAGCCTTTAATGAATAAGCGACAAACAAGCATTAATTTATCAACAAATGATGCTACAAACGCACAACGGACAACGAAGTACTTCAATAAAGATTCCTTTTTACAAGCACTTTAAAATAACTTTCAATGTTCGTATTAATTTAAGTAAGAAGATACAAAGTAAGAAGATTTATTATCTTTAAATTTTGCAAGTCGACTTTAACCCCCTTTAAATGATCGGATTGGCTTGAAATTTCGTACCGATACGTAGTTTGGATGACAATAAAATTCAGGTACAGTCAGCTAAAAAGCTTTTTTTAGATATAACATTTGTATTAAAACTTTTTCTGTTTGAGGTCTACGTCTGACTAAGTTCAAAGAAAACCGTTAACCGTGCCCATTTTACTGAATTAGAGCTTCGTAAATGCTGTTTGAAGTTCAACAACCAATATTTTATGCACTTTTATCTCACAACCTTTGAAGCCGAGGTAGCGCAATAAAGATAAAATATTGCACTCGCAATAAAAACCAACAATGTCTTGAGCTTGAGCGATTTTGCAATTATCCCTATTGCTAAAGACAACAACATAATTGGAAACGACTTAAAAAAAATCCAAAGTACTTACAGTAAATTTCTAGAAGCCTATTTCGTCCTATAATTTCCCTCTTATTGCGAACTTGGATATACAGGGATGAGTACATAGAGTAACTTATTTACTGACAAATATCCAAGCACTAGATCCAGCACTAGGTCACGTGGCAGGTCACCTATGCGCTAGACTGACCAAGTGAAATCCGCATTAGGGAGCTGCGTATTTGATTGCGCTAGACAGTCCGCCAACAGGGAGAAGTGGCGGGAGATCGTGCGGAGAGCTGTTTCCACCTCTACTGATATGGACGCCTCAACGTGACCTCGATCACTCTGCCAAGAGTGAAACGACAAAGAAGAAGAGATCCAAATATGTAAAGATCTTAAAAAACATTTCAATTTATAATATTAGTTAGTAGGATGATGTGATTAATCTGTGCTTTTGCCTTGCTCCTCCATTACCACGTTATAGCAGAGCAGATCAATCGCTTACTTAAAGTGTATAAACAGGAAAAATAGTAATTAACATCATTGTCAACACAAATGTTGCGCAATTTAATTACCCTGGCAGTTCTGATACCTCTGAGCAACTCTTGGCCCTCGCCTGACATTTACCCGTTGTAGGTCACAGTAGCCCGAAAGCTCGCAAACACAAATTGTTCCGCTTGTTGTTCTAGGCTGCCTATCCTTTTGAGCGGAGCGAGAGGGTTGCTGAACGGAATCGCGGACTATGTCTGTCCATAGGCGCGGAGATAGATAGCGGAGTGAAACGAGAAAGTAAAGCGGTGCAGGGTTGCGGATTGTTTTTCCATTTACGAAGCTACGCCGCGATCATGCGACGAGTAGGGCTTATTCCACTTAATTTGCAAAATGCCCCATTCACTAAAATGACTAAATTTCAAATTTCAAAATTGTCTTTTTCTTAAAATTAGCAAGTGTCATAATAACTTTGACCATTACATACATTACGTACATTTCCTTAAAATACCGAATCACACAAATACAACAACATTTCAAAATAACTTAAACTGAAATCTGCACAAAGGCAAAGAAAAAAAAGTTAGGTATTTTAAAACTAAGTACTTTTGAAATCTAGGAGTATTGGTAAAAGGGGTAAATGAAATTGAGACGTAAATGAGCCCTTATCCATGCGACGAGTCATTTGAGCTGCCGTGGCGGGATCGCAACTGGCAGCCGAGTTTACCTCTGGTTTTTTCTCTGCCTCGCTTCCCCGCTCGCTTCCTGGTTTTATATGAATTTGTAAGCTAGTGAGTAACTCCCTGTCCACTAAAGAGGGGCAGAGATTTTATGCAATCCTATTGGTGGATTTTTAACTCGCTCACCGGTCCACTACCTCGTTCCGTTCCAATAGACAGGCAGCCTTATACTCGTTTGTGTGGACAGTCTGCTGTGACGTTCCACTGACATTTGTTATTGTACAGGGTGCTCCGAAAATCCCGCTTTTCAAATAACGACAGCAATGCAGAGAACGTTTTGCATTGCTGTGAAATCTAGACGGGAAATTTATCGTGGACGGCTTGAAGGTACACAACGTATCACGAAATCCGGAATATTCTAGCAGTGTTTGGGTAAGTTTGACCGAATACCCTTGCAGTGGCATGGAGCCATAACAACTCGATTCTTACAGGGTATTGTAAATTTTATTGACTTTTGTGATGACAAGCGTGAACAAACCTTTTGTAAACTTACTACGCGGTTCCGCATCTGATAATATTATAGATCCATTTTATGATAAGTACTTAGTAAGCCAATACGCCTGCATTTTAAAGAAATAAAGAAAGAAAATACATTTATTCACAACAACACAAGACATATCAATGTTAAAGTGTGTCGCTGCGGTTCTGACTAGGACACTTACTTGCACTTGCTTGGACTTTTACAAGGCGTTACGCGTTGGGTTTAGACTGTTGACATCTCTGTCACTCGTGCTAGAAACTACATAATTCATCTATTTTTGATCACGCACATATGCATATTTCGCGAGTAATTATATAGGGTAATTTTTTAATCAGTGCACATATTTTGATATGTGATTCAGTATCGCTGATAGATCACGATTATCTGTTCGGGATTTTTTTTACGTTTTGTTATTTGGGTTGTTCATAGTGATTCATCCAATAATTCGTCGAGATACTATGAAAAACAAAAAATTGAAGTAATAAATATTATAATGAAAATTTGTTATTTTAATAATACTGAATCACGTATTAGCATTTGTGCACTTATTAAAAAATTACTTTGTATATTTAAAGTGAAGTACATGAACTTTTAGCGGCATTTTAGCCTAGATGTTGTTTGTGTGATCAACCAAATTATTATTCATCTCATTTAAGTCTAGGCATGTCCTTATTAACTAGAGTAAGTTTTTGTTAGCTTTTTTTTAGTAGCGTGCAATCAATCACAGACAAAAAATTGTTTCTCTCACATGACATCACGGTTAGGGGTTAGTAGCACGGGGTCTAATTAGCAACTCGTCTATGGGGCAACTCGTCTAAGACGCAGGTTGTCTAAATCGCAGCTCGTCTACATATCAACTCGCCTAAAAGCAACTGGTCTACACGATTTTTTAAGTAGCAGCTCGTCTAATTAGCTTTTGACCTAGTTGGATTCAAATGTCGTTTTCATCAATTTAAACGTACAGTCAGCATCAAAAGTAGCTGGTCACTTTTGAACCTTGTCACTCTACAGTTAGGTGCAAAACGTCATACTTGATTGACAATTGTGTTATTACGACAAAGTACAAAAGTAACCAGCTACTTTTGATGCTGACCGTACCTATGTTTCTGTGGCAGCTGACGTAAGTGGAATCAACCGACGCGATATTAGACGAGCTGCTACTTAAAAAATCGTGTAGACCAGCTAGACCCCGTGCACTAGTACACGGTTAGTCGCGATGTTCGTTTTTATTAAATGTATCCCTTTCTAACTGTTTCGCTGTGACAGAGATGCCATAAACGATTAAAGAGACGTCATTAGCATTTCTACCTAACGTCTAAACTATTAAGTTTTAGGGTTCCGTTCATCAAAAGGAAATAAATCTGTCCAGCTGTCTGTCAAGACCTTTTTCTCGAAATCACGTGGAGCTGTATCAAGTTAAAATTAATAAGGAATACTTTGGACTACGGTCTCTTATAACTGTCAATAATATCTACGTTTACGCAGTCAAAAGATACAATACAATGACTCTTTAGAAATTCAATCTATTGAAAGATAATTTTGTACAAAAAACCGTGGTTATCAAAACTAAAATAGAAACAGAAACATCTTAAAAATAAAATCATACATATTACAACTAATCACAAACTTGTGTATACTGGCTTTTATTTTATAAGTAAGCATGTGGTGGTATGTGGTGGCAGTTTCATTGATTTATTGGATTTGTAACTAAATTAAAATTGTAAGTCGTTCACGCCGAAACAAACATTCACACTTGCCCGTTTTTGAACTAGATCATTAAGCATTAATTTGATTAATGTGACATGTCAAAGTCAACACGTATGTAGGGCTAATTGCGTGTCGTGTCCTAAAGTAATTAAAATTAAAATAATTCCCGTTTAACGCTCGTGTAATTTACGTTAACGTTTCGCCATTAAACTGCTTTCAGGGAATGATTTAGTATGTTCGTCAAAACGACGTGTCTTTACGTCGTATAAAATAATTTATGTACTTATTTTTATCTTCAAATGCTACGTTTCTAACAAATTTTAAAATGCATGTAATTTATGTATTTGGTAAGCGATACGACAAGATGCTATACAGATGCCATCGCCGTTGTTGTTTTAAATATTAAGACCATAATCCCCATAGGGTCAAAAAGTCAAAACACATAAGTTTTAAAAAGATTAATGGATAAAATACATAATAATTAGAAGAAGAAGATTTTGAAATTAGGGCATGAAGAGTTAGGAAGCTTGGTTCTATACCTATATGAGATCTGATAACTTTTTGACAGTGCAAGGAACATGGTATCGGCAACATTTTACATGCAAATGTTTTTTGTGGGATTTCACTTCTTTTTGACAAAACATTTTTATTTTTCAATAACTCAAGTTTTATATTTTTTTGTTGTTTTTGTACTTAAACTATCTTACATATAAAATTTCACCTTTCTAGGACTTCAGTAAGGACCCTAAGAATTTTGATGATCATCAGTGAGTCAGTGACGAAATCAGGGCTTTTTAGAAATCAATAAAACTTAAAGTAAAAGAGCTATGCAATTGAAACTTTATATTTTCAATGAGTCTACTATTGACACTATATCCCAAGAATTTTGTTTATCTGGTATAATCCAAACTCAAGTTATGAGGGTTCAAAAAAACAACGAAGCGCTTCGAGAAAAGGTAGTAATGCCATCGCGCTTCGCTTTGCTCGTCTTGGCAGGGGCACTACTGTGCCCCCAGATAGAAATTTTACTAATTTAGTAAGATCAGGTCAGGTTTGTTGTAAAACAATCCTGTAAACTCGATAATTTCTGTGAAAAATGCATTAGGTATAATCAAATAACTACTCGTATTATGTTTTTTGTACAGTAAGTATTGATAACCATTATATTTACTTCTCATTCATTTCTCTAGCTATGTCTTCTTCCCTCACGCAATCTCGATCAGCTAACGCATTACTAGCAATACCGTGCAGTTCCGCAACCCAATTGTTGGTATCTGACATTCTGATCGCGGGTTTCTGGGCCACTCAGCTAGGGGAGGCCCCCCAAATGGGCACTATTCAACAAATTGGACCGTATATTGAACCTTTCATTTAGCTTCCTCTATAATTCATGCTACTAGTATCTGGTCCGATGTTTGTTGAGCGCAAAATAAATTTTTAAAAGAAAGAAAGAAAGAAAGAAAAGAAAGAATTTATTTACAATATCACAAGACACATCATCAATGTTTTACAAAACAAAAGGCAACACTAAAGCTAAAGATAGAATGTGTCATTGCGGTTGCAAATCGGACACTGGCTCAGCATAATGCTGAGGCTTTTAAAGCACCCCAGCGCTGATTTTCAGCCAGTACCGTTGGTGACACCCGGATCGCTGTTTAGATAGATAAATAAATAAATTGCACACTAATAGCTACATACATAAAACTACATGCGTAAATAAATAATTTGTAAATTGTAAAAGCAAATAATAATAGTAAAATTTCTTGAACATATTTAGTATATCTCACTTGCCAAATATACAACCCTGCGCGAGTTAAAACGAAAAAAGAAAAATGAAATAACCGAGACAGTAAAAATCAAAGAAGTTTTGTGAAATAGTGCTGGAAAGGAGAGGAAATTAAGGTTTTTGCAATGACAACCAATAGCCTTTAAGCTTTCGCCCAAAGGTGTACCTGCTAGTCACAGTTTTAGAAATTTAATAATAGAATTGGATGTATTAAGTGTCTTGTATAGGATATATTTATAGCATTGGAAGACGCAGTGTAGGTAGGCCTCCAACAAGATGGAGCGACGATCTGTTTGGCGAGACTTGGGGGAGGTCTATGTTCAGAAATGGACGTCTTTCGGCTGAAATAATGATGATGATGATGTTGAATTGCAATAAAAAGAGAAGACACAGTTGTTTTTAATTATGTAATTATAAGATCTGTAGGGATATGTAGGGTTAAGACTAATAAGTGTCGTGAAAGAGAAAGATGTATGTCAAGATCGTAGAAGATGGAAACAAATAAAAAATAATAAAAATAAAAAAAATAAAAAATTATTTGCATTTAACAGAATGTTTTGCATAAAAGGTTGAGGCCTCCCATTAAGTGGGAACTTGTGTTAGGAGGCCTCGCTCTTCCAAGAAAAAAATTATTACTAAGACTATAACTAAACAAAACTTAAACCTAAATAAAGTGTGTGTGTGTGTGTGTGTGTGTGTGTGTGTGTGTGTGTGTGTGTGTGAGTATGAGTGTATGTATGTGAGTGCGTGTGAGTGCATGAACGTGAGTGAATGTGTGTGTGAAAGTGTGCGCATACGTGCGTGCGTATGAGCGTGCATGTCAAGTGTGTCAGTGGTCGTGTGACTGTAAAGTGTCCAGAGAATTTTTGGTGTTGCTTTACATCTGCATGTTCGAGAGAGCACCAGTATACAAACCATGATAACCCTGATCAAGCCAACAAAGGAACATCTCAATGCATTTACAACAATAACAGAAATTGAATGTCTCAAGAGATTCACAATACAAGTAATAAATAGGCACTGTCTACCCCTTTGCAGGGAAAGAGGCGTGATTGTATGTATGTATGCGACTTTGTCCGTATAGGAATTTATTTTTAAATGAAAATTCATCCCACCATAAGCCACCTACAATTTTAGATCTATGTTTCAGTGGTTTCAATTTTACTAATAACATTTCATCCCTTAATTCACTATTTATGGAAACGTACACTAACGTTAGTTAAATATTAACGTTCATAATATTTCTGATATCCGCTTAGCATCAAAATGATTCTCCAGGGTATTATTTGAACGATCAACCGGGGGTTTGTTGGAAAAAAGATAAATTTTAATAATTAACCAGTTAATATTAATTTATTGAATCAGGCGTTACTTTGCGGAGGTACATATGAATAAACTGAAATAATTACTTTGCTCAAACAACCATCACCACCACCAAACTACACCGACGCGTTTCGAACTCAACCAGAGCTTATTTTCAGAGTTGGCACCACAACCGTACGCTATGCTACCAAATGTTAAACTAACAGTCTAAAAACACCAACTAGGTGATTATAAAAGTAAAAGAACTAATTTTGAGATTTCGAAAAATCCCATGCTAATTTGAAAATGAGATTTATATGTTCAATTCCATAGGACCGGGACCCCAGTAACCATTCCTTTAGGATCACAGAGGTGCAGTAAAAATGGATTTTTGGAATTTCTCGCGGGAATCGCGGGATAGAGATTGGGAATCGACCATAAATTTTAATTGTGCACGGACGAAGACGCGACCACGGATCGGCAAACGTAGCGTCCTCAGACTCGGTGGGGCGATGATCTTCGCAAGGCGGCTGGCTAGAGCTGAATGAGAGTGGCCGAAAGCAGTGGACGAATATAGGCTGATGATGATGATGATGATGAAGACGCAAGAAAAAGCTAATAATGTTATAAATGCGAAAGTATGTGTGTGTGTGTGTGTGTGTGTGTGTGTGTGTGTGTGTGTGTGTGTGTGTGTGCGTGTGCGTGTGCGTGTGCGTGTGTGCGTGGTCGCTGGCACAAACGGATATGTAGAGAAGAAGTAGTCAGCTAGTTCTCTACAATTTTATCGTCGAAAAGCGTGTAAGCGTCCTCGGCCACCAATTTGCTGCGGGTAGAACAGTGCTGTCACATCTCATCATGGCTGGAGGGCTTTGTGACATTTTGCGGTCGTTTTGATCTAGGTGAAATTGGGATCCCTCGTACGGTCGACAAAACAGATTAATCTTGCTTAAATTGAAGAGAATATTGGAACGCCTAGATTTGGATGATATTAACGAAGCTGTAAAAATTTAAGCTATAATCCAAGTTATAGGCATGTGGTACACATAAGTATGTAAATTGTTTGTGGCAATTTACATTAATTGACCTAGTACTAGACTAATCAATGCTATTACTATAGGTTTAGATAACGGATAAACATACATCTAAGTATTTAACACAAATATTTTACTTTTAAACGGTTCATAGCTATTTGAAACTAGGGATTGCCAATGTTGATCGGAGTTATTTTCGATTATTCCTAGTAAATGAGAGATCTACACTTTTTGCTAACAAACATTGAAGAGGTTTGTTTTTATTTGAATAAATATATAATTGAAAATTAAGCATTTTGTAATGCACACGTAGACATTATCATTCACTCATTCGATTCCTTCGTGCCACCTGTTGTGAATTGACCTATACGTGAGTATCAAAATTTGGCAAATGGATAACGAAATTATTCTATCAGGGTTAAGGGTTAGGGTATTTAAGAAACTGAACCCTGTTTTTTCCTGAAATTCGTATTAATGTGTCTTCTGACTCTACGCGTAATTTGCCTTACTAATAAGGATGTTATCTGGCACCAGCTTAGTACGACGGTTTGTAGACGTTGAGTTTGTTTCAGGACTTCATTATATTTAGTTAATCAAAGTTAAAGGTTACACCGGGAGATGTTGAGAGTGGAACAGACTATAAATTAGTAGCATTTACGGCTTTTTGCGGTTTTGCAGCGCGTCGGGATTTGTCGAAGCGCAAACAGACTGTTTTTTCGCACTTTGACTGCAGAAATTAACATTATCGGAACCACATTTTTTGACATGTCTTAATATAATGCTTTATACTAAGTAGTGGCCATAATCCATGAGACAACTTTGACAATTCATTTTGCTCAAGTGTTGCCACAGACATGGTACTTAGTGCTATGATGATGTACAGGGTAGGGTATGAGTGAAAATCACGAAAGTTTAAAACAGTTTAGGGTAGTGCTGTTCGTTTCGATATTCCAAATCCAATCTGGAAATGTCAGTAGCATTTGGATAAAAAAAACCTTGTGTATACTATGCTTTAATAATTATTTACAATTACACTAAACTTGTAAATGGTACTGAACAATATTGCAGTAGACATTGAATTTTTAAATCTGCTCAGGATTTAACTTTTAAGACCAATGATTCTCTTCCCACAACTTCAACTTTGGCCGCATCCAAAACGTCACTGAAACGAAGTTTATATGGATAATATATCTTTGCAACATTCTAGAAATATATATTTTTTCAACAGTTAAAACATAACCCGCCTACTAATGACGATTATGCTGGTACTGTTTATTCTTGGAATCAAAAACATTATTTTATAGAATTCGCCAAATGTCCGTAATTAAAATTAGTGCACCAAACCCTCTGTTAATAATAAGGTACCTCTCAATATACATGAATGCCAGAAAACTGTCGAGTCTATAAAATGCCAACAATTTCCAAATTTACTTGAGTAATTCCTGAAAATGAAGAGACAAAAGAAGAAATGGGCAATCTAAACAAAATACCGTACATACCCGACACTTTTTGGCGACTGAATACTGTTTAGCGTGACCTTAACATCCCCGACCACGCTGTCGAAGTAACTCAAGTCCACGGTGTAGGATTCATCTCTAAAGTTGATAACAACCACGTAGATCTCTCCATCGTACCACCTATTGAGATAGTCAGAAATAAACTGCTTGTGATAATTGTAAACATGGCAGGAGCTTAACTTATCCTAATCCAAGTGATCTTGACACTATCGATTTTCAAAGTATTGAATAGGGTTTACTGAAATAATTTTGAAACTTACTAAACAATGTCGAAGTATGTCTGGTATAAGACAGAAATATTAGGTTTATTGAACAGTAGCCATCAAAATGACTGGTTTTTAAGAGATAATATAGAAATCTTTTCACGCAATCTTCCTAGCCGTTGCTTTAAATTTTAAACTCTTTAATGCGTTTGATAACCGTTTTTTATTACAGTATAAATATTGACAAAAGGTAGATATTCCGGCTACTTTTGTATATATTGATAGTGTATTACGCGAGAAATGATCAATAAGATTGGTTTACCAATAACCATTTTCTAAATATCGAGCCTTTACAACATTTTCAACCGTCTGATATAATTGATGGTAAATGACTAATCTAATTCTCTCACCTTTTAAAAGCAAACACATCACTATTAAGAGCTACGGATTCGTATCTGCCATATCTAAATGCAGGTTCAGCACGAAGCTTTGCAAGTGCCTTGTAGATACTAAGATGTGATCGTTTGTTGTCTCTTTGTACTTCTACATTCAGGTTTTCATAGCCTTCAGCAACTGGCAGCCATGTTTTTTCCGCAGTAGAGAAACCTGGGATGGAAACAATCTATCAAAAACCTGTTCTGATGCGCTATATGAATACGGGTCAAAGGGTGTGATAAGTAAAGGGCACACTTTTTGCAGACAAGCTATGTGTTTTTAGTATAATTTTACGTGGAACTCTAATTTTACTTGCTGACATAACCCTAGAGTAGTAATTTATGTCGTAAAAAAATGTTCTGTTCATCTTATACATACCTGAGTTCTTGTCTGAGTTCCACTGAAATGGTGTTCTTTCTGGGTCTCTAGAAGATTTCCAATAATTGATAGGGTCATCAGTATTGCATCCACTTGGATCCACAGTGTCTTCCCAGCTAACATAACCATCAACCATACCAATTTCTTCACCCTATAAAAAAATAGCATTATTATACTAACCAACATTTTCAAACTGATCTACGTTTATGCGATAATATTTATAAATTATATTTTTGTAATATCATACCATGTATGTAACAGCAACGCCTGGGAGCAACATCGTCATCATGTTCATTCCATCAACTAATTCAGGGCTGTATCTAGAAGCCACCCTACTATTGTCGTGGTTACCAGTCTAAAAAAATAATTGCAATGCTTTTAAAACCTTAAAACCTAAAGGTATATTATAAACTATTGATATTTTCAAGCGTTTCTGTGTGACATAAACTTACCACCCAGTTTGCCAATTTATCCAAGGGTTTGAATGTCAAAAATTTATCAACGGCATATTTGATTTCGTTAGCAGTAGAATCACCGTTGACATCAGATATAAGTGCAAAATTAAAAGGCATATGACCACCCTCTCGGTCGCCTTCTCCAAAATATCTCATCGTGTTTTGCGGAGACCCGTAAAACTCGATCATCATAACTCTGCTGAAATCGTCTTTAGCTTTGTATTCGTTGAACAACTCGCGCCATTGGTAAACCATGTCATATGTCTCATCTTGCCCAATAGTGTAGATGTGTTCTAAGTAAGCGTGATCGAGTGGATCATCTTGACTGTTACCAGATTTTGGTTCATCGGGATACTTTCCACCGTATAATGCTTTATCAACCTCGAATAGATGACCAATTGCGTCGACTCTGAACCCTGAAACGCCTTTGTCGAGCCAAAACCGGATGACGTTTTTCATTTCTTCTACGACTTCGGGGTTTCGGTAGTTTAAATCTGGCTGACCGATGACAAATTGATGGAGGTAGTATTTACCAATCTCTTCTCTGTATTCCCAAGCACTCTTACGGAAGACGCTTAACTGTAAAATAAAATACACTTAACGATTACCATTTTTAAAGTTACACGTTATTGTTCTAAACTTTTGCGATTTTTACTCATATATTATTACACATGGGACTTATTGTGATAATTCATTGCTTATTGTGAAAATTCGTTGCAGCGGCCGTGGACACGAGTAGACTCAAGTACGAATGTGGTAAAAATATATAAAGTAATTTTAGTAGTCAATTGTTGCCGCAAGTCCGATGTGTAATAATAATTACACAATGTTATCAAGAAATACTTTACCCAATTATTTGGTGGTTGTAAATTTCCATTTTCATCGACAACTCCATCTTCCCATACAAAGTAGTCGTAATACTTTTCATCTCCTTGAAGCGCCTTTTCAAACCACACACTCTCATTGCTCCCATGATTAGGCACCAAATCCAAGATTATTTTGATATCTGTAAAGAGAAATTTAGTTTTTAACAAACCCGGTAACAAACAAAATTATTTTTCACTTCTCATGCTCTAAAAGTAGGTCAATATAGCCTTACGAGGCGGGAGTAAAGTGAGTGCTTTAGTCCCTAGGGAGTAAAAGTAATTATTTTTTTAATTCATTTCGAGTGACTTAGATAAACTTAAACAGCCAGTACTTGCTTAGTGGCAAAACAAAATATATAAAAAAAAATTAGATTGTATGGACCATTTTAATGACGAAAATGTTACGTTCCTAGTCTACGTGGTCTAGTTCTATGCCTTTTCCGCATAGAAGGTGGCGCCATTCTATTTTTTCCAGTTTGTGTATGGACCGTTTCGCCGATGCGATTTTGTTATATCTGTGTCGGTTTGGAAAAAAATACATGCCGCGAAAACTTTGAAATTGTTGTAGAGCGTAAATCGTAAACGATTAAAATAAATTGATTATTCTCACAATGTCGCCAAGTGATAGTGAAAATTATGATGTCGAGCAAAGAGCAAAAGACGTAATTGATAATCTTTTACCGCCGAAATCTAGAAAGATTTATTTAAAAACCAATGAAAGTTTTATGGACTGGAGGAATAAGAAACGCATTAATTCTTTCACAGAAAGCGTTTTTTTAGCATATTTTGACGAGATGTCCAAAAGTATTTATTCAATGTTAAAAATGACAGTAAAAATTAAGCACGGAGTGCAAATGAAAACATATGCAAATTTGATTGTATTGCTAAAGCGATTGTCCAGTGGACATAAAGGAAAAAAGTCAAAAGTTTTTACGTCTGAGGAAGTGGATTTTTAAATAACGCTCCTAATGAAAAATATATTTAGCGACCAAGGTATGTTTATGTACAATTTAAACACTTTTAACAGTTAAAGGCAACGTAAGGCAATTAAAAGTACGTTACAAGAAATATATTTTTAACAAAACTTATTTACTTACAGGTTGCCTTGATTTTTGGCATAAGTGGCGCATGCAGAGGGATGGAACTGGTGAACATTACTCTGGCAGATGTCGAAAGCGACAATAAATTACAGGCTGAAAATTTGCCTAATACGATGACAAATAAACAGCGAATGTTCGTAATATCTGGAGAGTAATTGAACAAGCTACTACGAGTACGCGTATCAATATTCCCGGAATGACCATGATTTACAATAATAAAAACAATTCAAATTGTACATTAAACTTTAAGTAAACATTTTTATGTTTATTTTTTTATTAAATCTTTTTGTACTAAACTGACTATTTTTTTCTCACAATCGAAGAGAAAAATAGAGTTTTCACCTGGAGACTAAAAGTCAATATAAACCCTCGGATAAATAGACACCCTCGCTAAAGCTCGGGTGGCTAACACCTCGGGTTGGCAACACATTGGCTTCTTTTAGTCGATAAAAAATATACTATATTTTAAATTTAATTTACATACTTACCTAATTTTTTAGCTTTGGCTATCAAATTTTCAAAATCTTCCATCGTTCCATACTCATCGTGGACACTATAAAAATCAGCAATGTCGTATCCAAAATCATACATAGGCGACTGGAACATAGGCGATAGCCATGTTGCACCAACGCCAATCTCCTTCAAGTGTTCCAATTTAGAAGTTATTCCTGGAAAACATCACTTTTCAAACTTTTTCGTCTTCTTTTATGTTATATACGATCACTCATCTAAATAACTAGATATGCAGTATTTCTAATCGTTACACAAATTATGTCATTGAAATCATATTTCCTACCATTGAGATCTCCAATGCCATCACCATCACTGTCCATAAAAGACCTAGGATAGATCTGGTAAAATATTGTCGTCTCCCACCAATCCAACTCTCTCTTCGAATTTCCTTGTACTAGGACTATTAGTAAAGACAAAAGCGCTAATGCCTTCATCTTGATTTTTATGTCTCTAACGATGCCTCAGCTTGGCAACTGAGTGTAAACAACAGGGACGTTTACAGCTATATATTATTATGCTATCTTATCTACCAATACCGATAAATATAGATTATGTTCAAGTGATCTTATTTTATTTACTACTAGCTTTTGCCCGCGACTCCGTCCGCGTGGAATTAGTAATTTGGGCAGCTTATTTTTATTATCCAATTCGCTTTTTCATCAATTATGGCTCTCCTTAGTTCCTCGATATAAAAAAAAATACACCCCCCGCCCACCGAACCCCCCCCCCCCCCACCCCGCACACCCGCGTTCAAATTCACCACCGTACTCCCAGCGTGATGTGATGATATTATAGCCTTATAACCTTCCTCGATAAATGGGCTATCTAACACTGAAAGTATCGTATCTTTCTTATTTGTCAACCGATTCAAATGAAACAAACACTAAATGTTAATCCAAGAAAATACCAATATTATATCAGTGAAAACCGCATCCTTCTAGGTTTAGCCGTTTCTGAGATTAGCGCGCACAAACGCACAGACAAACAGACAATAATTCTAAAAATCATTGTTTTGGGTTCTATTGCGCTAATAAATAGTCCTAGTGACAGTTTTTCTCAAATATCTTCAATGTACAGACACCGACTTGTTACAGATTTATTATATTATGTATAGATGACAGTATCTCGATTGCTTGTATGCTTATCCAGTAAGTATTTCCCAATTTGTTTTTCTTGAGCCATTACTTTTAGAATATTATCTCGTGACTTGTGAAGGAAAGTTTGGTCAAATATTTGAACATGGAAATTTACCAGCCAGATATAAAGTGAAAGAGAAATACTTACAAATAAAAATGCGGCTAATGTATAAAAAACAAAATGGCAATTTTTTTCAAATTTTGCACCTAAAAGTCATCAATGGAAGCTATTAGTGAATCTCCGATTACTGTTTTTCTTTTCGTCTATGGCACGCTAATAAGTTCGCTATTTTTAATTTATTATATGCAATGGAGCGACGACCTGGTTAAGGTGGCGGGAACGTGGATGCGGATGGCGCAGGGCCGATGTGTTTGGTAAGCCTTGGGGGAGGCTTATGTTCAGCAGTGGACGTCTTTCGTTTCGTTTTCGTTCAGCAGTGGATGATGAATGAAGAGTTTATATGCATAAAATATAACCGTTCAAAATTAAAAGAGGGTCAACGGAGCGTGTTCTTTTTCATGTTTCTTATTAGATCTTAAAAGTGGCAATTATGCGTTTTATACGAAAGAAGCCATCCAAGTGCGAGTTCTGTTCACACTTGTTCCATGTTTTAGTTTCTTTTTACTATTTATTATTTAGACGACCAGATGGCCTAGTAGTTAGAGAACCTGACTACGAAGCTTGAGGTCCCGGGTTCGATTCCCGTGTCGGGGCAGATATTTGTATGAAAAATACGAATATTTGTTCTCGGGTCTTGGGTGTTTAATATGTATTTAAGTATGTATCTATCTATATAAGTATGTTTATCCGTTACTTAGTACCCATAACACAAGCTTTGCTTAGCTTACTTTGGGACTGGGTCAATTGGTGTGATTGCATTAAACTCTTAGAAAATATTCTAAAACTTACATTATAATTATTTGTTTTTGTAAGACGAAATGGCTCAGTGGTTAGAGGACCTGACTACGAAGCTTGAGGTCCCGGGTTCGATTTCCGCGTCAGGGCAGATATTTGTATGAAAAATACGAATGTTTGCTCTCGAGTCTTGGGTGTTTAATATGTATTTATTAATGTGTATGTATCTATTTATATACGTTTTATCCATTGCCTATGTAGTATCTATAACACAAGCTTTGCTTACTTTGGGACTAGGTCATGTGAATTGTTTAGTGATGTTTATTTATTATTTACAAAGGTAAATAAGGAATTTTCTTCCTTATTAAAAATTATTAACAAAGAAATATCTCAATTCTTATGTAAAATCATTATAAAAATAATTTATACAACAATAGAGACGACCAAAACATTCATTGTTATGGTATTCGATAAAATTAAAACAGCCTTGGCCCTGTGCGTCAAAACTTTAATCATGTCAACAAAAAATCTTAATCGCTTAATTTAACATCTTTACTTTGCATCTGCGTCAATATCGAGCTATTTCTATAAATAATTAAATGATCTTCAAGTAATTATAATATTCCGCTTGCTATCTCAGTTCGCATTGTATCTACGAAGCGTCTTAAATTATCTAAGACGAAGCATAATAGTGTAGAAAAATAAAAATAAAATGCATAAATCACGTTTAATTTATTTGATGTAATAATATCATTCACGGCACTTTAGAACAACTAATGTAATTTATTTAACCTTGAGTACCAATGATTCTCTTCCCATAACGTTAACTTTAGCTGCCTCCAATACGTCACTGAAAAACAACAAAAAATATTTCATTTGATTAACTAAGTATTCGCATCAATATCAAAACGCAATCAAACAAGCCATGGTAATAATAGTAATAAAATAACTCATTTTACTCCATTTAAACTCCAAAAAACGTCAACCTATTTATTCCAGCAATTAAAAATGAACGAACGCAAAATAAGTGACATACCCGATATTCTTCGGGGACTGAATGCTGTTGAGGATGATCTCTACATCACCAACCACGTTGTCAAAGTAGCTCAAGTCGACCGTGTAGGACTCATCTCTGAAGTTAATTAGTATCACGTAGATCTCCCCGTTGTACCACCTAGAGATAAACATATAGACCATAATAAATAACTTGTGATAAATGTAAACGTTGAGGATAAGCTTATCGTTGTTGAAGTGATCTTGACACTTTCAAAATCCATGGTGACAACAAGCCGAAACGGATGTTCGTAGATAAATCAATAATAGTTAAATTCAGATCTAGGTCAACTCGTTTGATAAAAATAACAGATTAATTAATTCTAGTCTCACTTTTTCGTTGCTGATAAATATATCAAAAAGTTAGTAAATGTAACAATAAGTATATCCACACTATTAACGAAAAAAAATCTGTACGAGAGTTTGGTTCGATTATGCTGGAATATATATCAAGGCTAACAATATTTGTGAGGAAGGGCATTACGTTAATGCTATCAACGCATGTTTTTTTTATTCCATTGATGGTAATTTTTATTATTCGAGGGGTGAAAGGCTAATGGCGTTAAGCGACACTATGGGCGATATTGAGTTATATACATATTCGGAATCAGCAAATTTTTCCGCGTCGTTTGAGCCGGGTTTCACGCCAATCAGAGCTATTTTTTGTCGCTTGATGCAAATAGATTTGGACGCTGTTTTTCACTCCACTGCTGACTGAAGCGACACAAAAATTAGCTATTATCTTAACACATTTGACTTGAGCTATATAAAAATACTATGGCAATGACTTAAACCGTTTTTCCTTTCCCGTCATGGAAGCCAAATGGTTTTTAAAGCTTATCTCCATTTTCTATTTCAAAAGCTGATGGTTGGTTGAATTACTTAGCTTGCTCCGTAATGCACAAATAGATGTCGCTTAATGCAAGTAGCCTGTGACCGAAATGTATGAAACTAGTCGCTTAAAGCAAATGTCTTTCCACAAAAATATAAGAAACTTGTCGCTTGAATCAATTAGCCTGCAACTAAAATAAACAAAACACGTCGTTTGAATTATTTGACCTAAAGTCTATTTTACCTTAACAAAGCTACTTAAAGCAATTAGCCTTTCTCCAATATTAGGTGAACTGGTTATTTAAATTATTATTTCCTGTATATTTTAAAAGAAAGCTGTCACATAAATTAAGACATAAAGAATATTTTTGTACTTGAATCGGGTTTCTTTCACTACAATGAGTAAGTAATGTGCGTTCAGCAAATATTTAATACTATAACAGCAGTTGATCAACGTCGTTTAAGACCAACTTAAAATATTTTTGTAATCAAAAACCTACTCGCGAATAGTAGATGTGCGCTCGCGCGGGGTGCTTCAGTCGGTCCCATATCGTCAGGGAGATTTTTTGGTGATAGTGAATAGCCTCTAAATCTTACAAAATCAGTCTCAACCTAAAGTTTAATTTCGTTTAAGTCTCTTAATTCTTTTACAAGATTCTTTTTCGTACGTCAAAATGTTTAGTTTCTTAAATACTAATAATTGTGTTTTTGTTAAGTTTTGCTATAGTTGGCTGACTGAGGTAATGATTATACTTAATAATAGAAAAAAAATAGTTTCTTAAATACTGATAATTGTATTTCTGTTAAGTTTTGTTACAGTTGGCTGACTGAGGTAATCATTATCGTTAATAAAAAATATTTTTTTTACGTCAATTTCTGCATTTTATTCTCTATCTTACTTTTTTGTTTTCTACAATGTTCGTGTTGATAGTTTTTATATTGGTTTCAAACACCAATCTCAAATAAAATTCTAAATTACCAGGATTTAAATTAATACGACCAGAATAGTGATCGTTCCATAAGCTACTTTTCCTGTTTTTAAAAACTAATGGAATGGGACTTTGAGCATATTAGCCGTAATCTATTGCACTCGTATCAAGGCAGTTAAACCTTTTAGCTTTACACGAAAACTACAGTTACAACCCTCTTAAGTCATTTAGCCTTGCGCTAATTTTCCTAGTCGTTGTTTCTTAAATCATTTAGTTGTATTCCAAAAAAGACTTAAAACGTCGTTTAAGTCGTTATTCCTTGCTCTAAAAAATAAGAGGAAGAAGAATTTTTGACTCAAGCGACACTTATTTCGTTATTCTCTCGTTTTATTAAATGAATATATAACATCAGAAGCGGTATTAAATTCTAAGAAAAACTGTGTATTTATAATCAAAATCAGTTAAGAAATTCAAAAACTACGAATTTTTTTCTAATTTTTAAAACTTTAAAACGCTCTCCTGTAAAGTTGCAAAAATGTGCTTGACGCCATTAGCCTTTCACCCCTCGTATATTATTTAACTTAACTCACCTCTTAAAAGCAAACACATCACTATTTAAAGCCACGGATTCGTATCTGCCATATCTGAAAGTAGGTTCTGCACGAAGTTTTGCGAGCGCTTTGTAAACATTCAGATGTGACCGTTCAACATTCCTTTGCACTTCTACATTCAGGTTTTCATAGCCTTCTGCTATTGGCAGCCATGTTTTGTCGGCAGTAGAGAAACCTGGTTTTAAACATATAAATTTAGCAACTTTTACCCATATCACATCAATATTTAAACTTTTAACATTTTATTGTAATAGTAGTAAGTGTACCAGCATTTTTCTCTGAATTCCACTGGAACGGAGTTCTTGCTGGGTCCCTTGAAGCTTTCCAGTAATTGATAGGGTCATCGGTATTGCACCCGCTAGGGTCCACAGTGTCTTCCCAACTTACATAACCATCAACCATGCCTATTTCTTCACCCTTAAAAAATATAACGTCATTAAAAGCTCGAATCATTTAGTATAAATCATCATTGAAAGCCTTTTAAATTATGAAAAAATCACACCATGTATGTAACAGCAATGCCAGGAAGTAACATAGACATCATGTTCATTCCATCGACTAACTCTGGACTGTATCTAGATGCCACTCTATTATTGTCGTGATTTCCAGTCTGAAAATCAATAAATAAAGTTATTTAATAGACATTTGTGCTATATATTTGTCAATTTTAGCTGAGGAGGTACGATAATTATAAAACCCTTACCACCCAGTTAGCCAACTTATCAATTGGTTTGAACGTCAAATACTTGTCCACGGCATATTTGATTTCATTTGCTGTCGATTCGCCATTGACATCGGCAATTAAAGCAAAATTAAACGGCATATGACCTCCTTCACGGTCTCCTTCTCCAAAGTACCTCATGGTCTTTTGAGGGGAAGCATAAATCTCAATCATCATAACTCTACTAAAATCATCTTTTGCCTTGTATTCGTTATAGACGTCACGCCATTGATAAACCATATCGTACGTCTCATCTTGATCTATAGTGTAGATGTGGTCTAAATAACCATGGTTGAGAGGATCGTCTCGACTGTTTCCAGATGTGGGTTCATCAGGATATTTTCCTCCAAACTTCTCCTTATCGACTTCAAAGAGATGAGCAATAGCGTCAACTCTAAACCCTGCTACCCCTTTGTCGAACCAGAAGCGAATGACGTTTTTCATTTCTTCAACTACATCTGGATTCCGGTAGTTAAAATCAGGCTGACCAATGACGAATTGGTGGAGGTAGTATTTACCGACTTCTTCTCTGTATTCCCAAGCACTTTTTCGGAAGACGCTCAACTGTAAATTGAAGATGATTTTATGATAATATTTTTCTAAGTTACATAATGCTGTTCGTAAACAAATGTTTTTTTCACTTACCCAATTATTTGGTGGCTGCAAATCTCCGTTTTCGTCTACTACTCCATCTTCCCAGACAAAGTAATCATAATATTTTTCATCTCCTTGAAGTGCCTTTTCAAACCATTCGCTCTCATTACTTCCATGATTGGGAACCAAATCCAAGACGATTTTGATATCTACAAGAGAAAATAATCGTTACTGAGAAATGATCCACATCAAAATAAAGGGTTTGTATCTAGTTTTAATGAAACAGAAAGCAGAGTTAATTATGGTTAAAAATAAACTTACCTAGCTCATTGGCTTTAGCTATTAATTTATCAAAATCTTCCATAGTTCCGTACTCATCATGTATACTGTAAAAGTCAGCGATGTCATACCCAAAATCATACATAGGTGATTGGAACATAGGCGACAGCCAAGTTGCTCCAACACCAATCTCCTTCAAATACTCCAGTTTTGAAGTGATCCCTGAAAAAAAATCCTTTTCAACTAATATTTCGTTTCTTATCTGGGTAAGGCCGCGGAGCGTTTCAACCGCTGCTCTTATATGTAACGATTGTTGTCCATTGTAAGTAAAAAGATTCATAAAGTACGAAAGAAAATACGGAAAGATGCATTCCATCTAACTAAATTGTAAAACTCAGTGGCATTTTTCACTTTATTTACCAGTAATTTGTTACATAAAAGTACTGGCGGTCGAGACGCTCCGCGGACTTACCCATCTTACAAGTACCTTCTTACAAAGTACTTCTTAACTTTAATTTAAAATGTAGGTAATAGCATACCGTTAAGATCTCCAATGCCATCGCCATCACTATCCATAAAAGACCTCGGATAGATCTGGTAGAAAATAGTAGTCTCCCACCAGTCTAACTCTCTCTCAGAATTGCCTTGTACAAGCACTGCAAGCAAAGATAAAAGTACAAACACTTTCATCTTGATTTCTGTGCTCTCCACACAGCCTCAACTTGGCAACTGAGGACAGGCATGTAAACACGAGACCGGTTTATATACTCGTACTTCTATATCTCTGGTTTCAGATAAGTTAACAATCTGTAACTGATCTTTTACTATCTGTTACTATGACACTATCTCTACGATGTATATAATGTTTATCGTCAAAAAATACTCCGTTGCATTTTTGTTATCAAGCTTATTTCCAAAATCAAGTTAATAACCAATTCTAACTGACATAATAACTGATATATATAGTGACAAATCCCGTTCATGACATAAATTATATTTTGTGGCATTTAAATCCAAGGTTGACATTACGTAGAACTAGATTTAAATTTATTAAATTCATCGCTATATTAACTTCTGCTGTTTGCTTAAATGACATATAAAATTGTCGAATATTGTGATTTTTGTAATGTGAATCCGATCTTATATTATTCAATCTTCAGCCTTAGAATTAAGCGAAGCGTTACGTCAACTGACTTGAAGCAACATTTTTTTTCTAATTCGAAAACATCAATCCTCCAAGAGTTTGTACGACGGCGGTTGCGTTTGCGCATCAGTATAAGTCGTTTTGCATGCGACTCGAATCTTTGTGAAAGTTTAAGTAAGTATCCCTAACTGCATTGATACATGTAGAAAAATGTAACATGTTTTTACAAACTTTTATTTAATTTGCAATGTATGATGTTAGGGGCCATCCATAGAATATGGTCACACCAATTTTGATCATTTTAACCCCTCCCCCTTTGCCCTTGTCACACTTAACAACTATGAAAATTGGAATTATTTGGTTTCTTGTCGCAAATCGGCAGACTGAGATTCTTTATTTGATCGGTATTCTTTTTGTAATTTTGGTATAACATGTATGAAATTTCTCAGGAACGACTTTTTAGTTCTAGCCAATCCGTAAGATGAAACTTTAAACTTTCCTGTGTTTCTAGTTGCCCTTGGCTTTACGGTGTTAGCGTGAAAATCACACATATATTTTCTGACAAACGAGAATATTTCAAATACTTACATAAAATGGCAGCAGGGTTAGCATACCTTTCGTTTCGTACGAAAATATCTTTAAGATTCACGTGCTCCTAAGTTTTAAGTCTCTCAACAGCACAATCGATGTAACGTTTAGCAACGCAATTGAAAATATGTTAAAGCAAAGTAAAAATATTTTTTAACAGTTTACTGCAGTACCTAATCAGAGCTACAAAAATATCTAACCTATTACGTTTAGGATTTAAGTAGGTAACCATAATTATTATTTTTATTATTATTAATTCTGTATTGGCTTGTGTTGAAAGATGAACATAGACATTGTTTATGTCTTTTTGTATTTGTATTATCAAAATATTTATTGTAAGATTTTTATTACTGCTCATTGTTCAACGTAACCATACAAAACATTCTTACGCGTTAAAACACTTAAAATATTAGTTGAAAATGAAAATAGCCTTAAATAATTTAGGTTACACGTATTTTATTGAATAATAAAAATTTAGTACAATTTCAACCAAACGATTATTTTAATAATAACAATTTAATTCAGATTAGTCTTCTATTTAACTTTCAGAACAAGCGATTCGAATCCAGCGATAGGAACAGATGAGGCGGCGAACTTGTCGCTGTAACAAGAGAAATTAATTTACTAGTCACGTATAGTCAATAATATACAATAAATATAAATTTAAAAAATCCCCGACGCCATAAGGTCACATATTATGTTTGAAAATAAAGTAAATGCCCGTTATGAGTCTAAGATCCCTTCCGCAGCTAGCAAAAGAGCTGATAACTTTGAAACGGCTTATTCAGACCGAACATTGATTCGTGTATTTAGTTAATTCGAGTCATTCTTCGACTCACTCTCTTCCATCTTTTCTCTTACCATCTAAAGCTGCTCTGTAAATAATATTCATTTTTAATACAATAAACCCACATCAAGCTACGAAAAGTGGTTTAATTTATGTTAGAAACAGGGCTAAACCGATTTTGATGAAACATGTCTAAGAACCATTGCCAAGAAACCTGCTTTCAAATTAAAAAAAAAACGCATCCAAATTGGTTTACCCGTTTAAGAGCTATGCTGCCGCACGCACATATTATAGCATTCAAACTTATAACTTCCCTCTTTCTGTGTGGGGTTAAAAACCGGCCAAGTGCGTGTCGGTCTCACGCACCGTGGGTTCCGTACAAAACTGTACGGAAGTTTTGTAAGTATGTCAAAATACACGGTACAGACTGCCGTATTTATAAAAATCCAGTATTAGTTGCCTGCCAGGGTTTCCATGGAAATTTAAAAAAAAACATCTTAGTGCATCTTTCAAGTTTCCTAACTCCAATAGTTAAGGGTGTGCGTTATCACACATCTCACGTCTCAGCCTATAGACGTCCCACTGTTGGACACAGGCTTCCTCTCAGAATGGGAGGGCTTGGGCTGTTGTTCATACGCGAGTCCAGTGTGGATTGGGAACTTCACACACACCATTGAATTTGTTGGCAAGTGGAGCTTTTTCTTCACGATTTATTTTTACGGACAATACAAAAAGGCACAGCCCTTCCTTACTTACAAAAGCGTTTGTAGAGACTAATGCACAATAATGAACTATACTTGCTTTAAAAAAACCGGCCTCGCGCACCGAGGGTGCCGTACAAATGTCCTATGTTTTGACCTATGTCAAAATATACGCAGCAAATATTAAAATCCAGTGTTAGCAGAGCCCTACTTTTAAGTAAAATGTACGCAGTGTGGGATCATTTTATATTGGCAAGTCCCCTTACAAATGTATAGCTTCAGATTTTTTCCTAAACTTTTAGTCTTAGACGGTATTACTTGCTAAATTTCATAATTCTAGATCAACGAAAAATACCCTATAAATTTTGATTCCATTTTTGCTGCATAAGCGGCCGTATCTTTTTTTACGTTAACTTAGAAGTTTTATTTTTTTACAGCTTCAAGGGACTGTAGACCTGAGTATATGGTTTTAATTTCAACTCGATTATTTTACGCGTTCCCGAGAAAACGGACCTTGATAGACAGACGGACAACAAAGTGATCCTATAAAGGCCACAACAAACTGGGAGCGCGGGGCGGCGACGGAGCGTGACCAGCGCGGTCAATAACACTGAATCAAATACGGTGTGCCGCACTGCCGGTGTATGTCACCGTATATTTGATTCAGTGTTATAGAGTGCGCTGGGCACGCTTCGTCGGCTCTCCGCGCTCCCGGTTTGTGTGGGCTTTAAGGGTTCCGTTTTTTCCTTTTGAGGTACGGAACCCAAAAAAGTCATTTTGTCAGTCCAGACATTTTATGCAAGTATTTTCTAATGAATTTTATACGTCAAACTTCATTAAAAATAGCCAAGACGTCGACGGGGTGAACTATGGAATTTAACGACGTTACTGCTTTGAATACTAAACGTCGAAGTTATTCCTCTCGAGGATTCTCTGGAGCGTGAAATTGAGTCTGGAAACAATCTCAAAAGATCTCGTGTAATAACAATCAATTAATGAAACTTTCTATAGGGCAAACTTTGTAAAATTTCAATAACCAACTTTTGAGGGGCATTGACCAGATTTCGAATTTGTACAAGTTGTCTAATTGTAAGTAGAATTGGAAAATGATCAAAGTTTTTGCTAATGACGGTAGCGTTCAAGTGTGATTTTTTGCTTAAAACGCTATATTTAGATTGCCATTTTTTTAAATTTTCAATGTGTTTTGTTATTTTGTTTTCAAGTTAGGGTATTATTGTATTTATTAATCTCCATATATTTTGGCCCAATCTTCGATTAATAATTTGATTTATCACATATAAAAATTTCAATCCTTGAATTCTGTCGGAGAGAAATTCAAATAACATTAAACAAGACCAAGATCGTTAAATGAAAATGAAATGTTCCGTAGCTGCACGATGCACATATTCTCAACGAAATGCATTGGTTTGAACATTAACCTATATCGTAGGCAATTAGTCGCTTAACAAAACAACTGACCTGTTATTGATTTGCATCGAAACTAAATATAAACGTTTTAATGTCGTTTAATTATAGAAGGAATTGGAACAGACCTATACTCAGCAGTGGGTAGAGAAAAGAAAAGGAATAATTATAGCAGCAAACTTGCGAATATACATACCTAAATTCATAGAAGAGCTTTATAGAAGTCAAATCAAAACCAGAAGTTTTATTAATCACATTTTAAATTTACCACAAGCTCTACAGTGAGGAAATCTACACAAACCAGCAAAGCAATTCAAGAGTGTGTGCGAAGTTGCCAATCCACACTGGGCCCGTGTGGGAACTACGGCCCAAGCCCTCATATTTTGAGTGGAGGTCTGTGCCCAGCAGTGGGACATGTATAGGCCAAGATGATGATTCAAAATTAAATCTGATGACTCACTGGCTCAGAAGTTGATTTGATAGAAATAACTATGCCATTTAATTAAGATTATAATGGGTCGTTTAAACTACACGGAGAAATTTCAAATGAGATACAAAATTAGTATTTCTAATTCAGTTAATGCTGGACAATATAGCGCAATAACTCATTCGTTTTAATTAGTCTTATTTAATTTGAGGTGTCCATACATTGAGTTTGTGATTTAATTTCAACAAAGTATGAACATTCTAAATTTTGTGAAACTAATTTTAATTATACAGTCCAGCATTAACTGAGCTAGAATTCTAATTTTGTACCACGACGTTTCAAATTTCACTTTTTATAATACTGTAAATTAGTATTTTATAATCATTGCGCACTCTATTTTGCTAAATTTTAACAAATTTATGTGTCCAAAAGCTCTACTATTTTGCCTGGACAGTGTTGTCAACTTACCCTTCATTTTTCTGCGATTGTATGCTCCTTAGCACGACTTTGACGTCACCAGAGACGTTTTCAAAGTATGTCAGGTTCACATCGTGCTCGACGTCTCGCATGTTCACAACCACAAGGTAAACCTCTCCTTTGTACCACCTGTAAACATCGTTTATTGGTCACTATGCCGATCCAACCAATCGATTTGGACCTTTATAGTCTTGGCCTAGAATTCTTATTGTAAGTTTAGTCGATAATATCTTAGGTCATTCGTATGCATTATAGATGTCTAGGCTTGTGCGTAGCTATAAATCTTGTCCAATTATAAATTTACTATGTTTAACAGGAACGTGATGATTGTGGTTATAAATAACCGTTTAATAACATAATCAGCTGATTATCAGTCACCGTTTACAACCATAATGTCTTTTTGCATTCATCTTCCCCAGGAAAGATTTTATACTTTATTATTCAAGAATCGGCGTTGATCAGTCTATAAAATCTTGGGATAATGAACGGTTAGAAAAGCCATAGAAGGGCATTTATTGGAGCGTTTCAACCGCCTCATTTATCTGGTCACATTTTTTTAAGAAGCGGCTTTAGATTTTGATGGGGTTTTCGGTTATATATTAGAGGTTCTGTACCTCTACCAAATAACTGGAAATTGTATCAGAATCTTCTGCCATTTGTTAAAAAATGTGATCAGACAAATGAGACGGTTAAAACGCTCGAAAAAACGCTCGAATCCCAGCCCAGCCCAGAAATCAAAAAATATAAAAGTGGCCTCGAACGCTGATATAAGTAAGTTATCATCGTTATTAATACGAACCATTAGTAATCTCACAATTTTACAGCGACAATTTTACGTTACCTTCTGAAAGCGAAAACGTCTTGGTTCAAAGCCAATGACTCGAAGCGTCCATGTCTGAATACTCTGTTCTGTCTCAGTGCAGCCAGGGCTTGGTAGACCTTCAGATGGGACCTTTCAGCTGCTCTCTGAACTTCCACGTTCAAGGTTTCGTAACCCTCGGCTACTGGCAGCCAGGTTTTGTCAGCGGTTGAGAAACCTTTAAAAAAATTATGTGAGCAAAATTACGACGTGAAATATAATAGCTTAATAGGTAGTAGCAGCTAAGTATTTTGGGATCTCAGAGTAAAAACAAGAAACGAAGTCAAAACATCAGGTTTGTATCATTTGCACTTTTTTTACATCGAATTCAAATGCTTTGACTACTATTGAGAACAACACAAATTTCCCAAAGATGCATTAAATAGAATAATCTCTGAATAAAATTACCAGCATTTTTCTCAGCGTTCCATTGGAAGGGTGTCCTCTCAGGATCTCTGGACCATTTACCGTAGTTGATGGGGTCATTGGTATTGCATCCAGAAGGATCAACTGTGTCTTCCCAGCTCACATAGCCGTCCACGAGACCTAGTTCTTCACCCTAGAAAATATTAAAGACTTTAAATAGCTCACTGAGAACATAAAACGTGAATTCTAATTTTATAGTCTTTGCTATAAAATAGTTATAGCCCAGAATTAAAATGACTTGTCTGAAATTATCAGTCATAAAAACGACATTAAACATGTTTATAAAAACCAATTATCGGGTATGTACACTTACCATATAAGTGACACCAACTCCAGGTAGTAATAAGATGATCATGTTAATACCATCTACTAAAGAAGACCCGTACCTGGTTGCCATGCGGCTATTGTCATGGTTGCCTACCTTAAATCATACAAGGTAAACTGTATCTATTATCTTTCATATGATGCAAAACATATTTATTATTGTTCAAAGAAATATCTTACCACCCAGTTGGCGTTCTTATCAAGAGGTTTATATGTCAAAAATTTATCGATAGCTCTTTTGATATCGCCAGCGGATGAAGACGCATCTACATCAGTAATCAGATCAAAGTTAAATGGCATTTGAGCGCCCTTCCTGTCACCTTCACCGAAATATTTCACAACGTCTTGGATGGCTGCATATACTTCAGTCATCATTACTCTAGTCAGACCATCGCGAGCCTTGAACTCATCAAGGACGTCTCTCCAATCATAAACAACATAGTAAGTTTCGTTTTGGTTCTTAGTGTAAATGTGGTCGAGGGAGTCATGGTCATCTAAGGACACACCGACGGCTCCAGAGAGAGGCTCGTCAGGGTATTGGCCTCCATGAAGATTCTTGTCGACTTCGAACAAACAGTTGACAGCATCTACTCGGAAACCAGCGACACCTCTTTCCAGCCAGAAACGGACAACGTTCTGTAACAAAAAAATATCCATTTACACATGGGAACATGACCATGACAGTGGGATAGACTCATGTTTATTATCTCACTCACTTGCATCTCAGCAACGACATCAGGGTTCCGGTAGTTTAGATCCGGCTGACCAACAACAAATTGATGAAGATAGTATTTTCCGACTTCCTCTCTGTACTCCCAGGCGCTACCACGGAAATGGCTAAGCTGAAAGTATAAGTAAAATGTTAAAAGTGTTCAACTTGAGTTCGAGTTTCATTATCAAAACAATCCTTACCCAATTGTTTGGAGGTTGCCTATTGCCATCCTCATCAATGATACCATCTTCCCAGACGAAATAGTTGTAGTATTTCTCATCGCCTTCTAATGCTTTCTGAAACCACTCACTTTCATTGGACGAATGGTTGGGTACAAGATCCAATACAACCTTTATGCCTGAAAAAACAAAATAAACGTCAGAGTCACAATTTTTTATAATATTAATTATGTGCATCCACTTATGTGCCATTTTATTTACCAAGTTCTTCAGCCCTTCTGGTCAGGGCTTCAAAATCTTCCATAGTACCATATTCGTCATGGACAGCGTAGAAGTCCGAGATATCGTAACCAAAGTCGTACATCGGTGATTGGAACATAGGCGAGAGCCAAATTGCTCCAACTCCTATTTCCTTGATATATTCTAATTTTGAAGTGATGCCTGAAATTTTAGAACAAGATTAGTATGAAATTTAGTAAGTACTTAAAATAAAAATAATGACAGAAATAAACGTACCATTGAGATCGCCAATACCATCCCCATCGCTGTCAGCGAAAGAGCGTGGATAGATTTGATAAAAGATGGTGCTCTCCCACCAATCGAGGTCCTTTTCTTTTCTGCTGGTAATGGCATTACCGAAACAGAGAGCTACCACAAACGGCAGCAAATACACTGCTTTCATGATTGTGTTTTTCAAAACTTTCTTTGTACTATTATTGGTGCAACCACCAACTGTTTCCTATCAGCTCTCCTATGGTTTATATAGTTGAGCAAGATTGCTCATGCACTTCACAATCTCAATATCTATGACACTTGAACTAAGTGTGATAAGGATAAGATATTCAAGAAAATACTACAAACAATACAGAGTCTGTTACAAACAATTCTTAAATGGTAATATTTCCACAAATCGTGATCAGACTAATCGTAATCATGTCAATTATTTCATTGAAAATAAGGCCGTGTCTGAAACTTTTTGACCAACTTAATTGAGATGATTCAATACAATAGAGGCAAAGCTATGCAATTGTTCCCTTGTGCATTAGCATTTGACGTTCGTAGTTATATTTATGTTCAATAATAGTAATAATTACTTATCTGATTGTTGTTGTGAAAACAGATTCAATTATGTAACTTGAATGAAGATATTCGAGTCACACTAGACTGTTTGATTTTCTTATCCCATCATTATTATCTCTGATAAATTTGACAAATTTGAGTATGTTCACGCTCAGTCTAGGTTAAATTTGTCAATAACCGTAAAATGTAGGTAAACTGGAATATGTTGAGATTGGCGTTCGAGACAAGGAAAGTTCTTGAAAAATCTGTAGTAGATAGAATATACAATTAATGACGTTTATTGATACGTTCCATTTAATTACAATTTACTCGGAAATGGATGATTATTTTAGTAGATAAGTACCTTAGGGGTACATCATACGAGTAGGAAATGATAATAATGTACGTCAATAAAATTGGAGTACCGTTCCTTAATGTCGAGAGTACTTAGGCGCTAGCAAGATACAATCTCATTTAAGCTAGACTACAATTTTTTTTTACCTTGCTCCTCCGCTACTTCCATAGTACTTTCTGTTTGACATGCAGAACCCACCCACATGAAACATGTGTCACACAGGCTTAACTACTAGAAACACCATACATAATGCTAACGCGTTTCAAACTGTCTACTCTTAACAAATACCCAAGCAAACTTCCGTTGTCAAAAAAAACTAATGACGTTCTAACTGGTAGGTAAACATTAATAAACCCGTGAGTGTAGTTTTAACACATTATTTTTCCCATCATTACTCTCTCAGTTGTCCTTGTTTTAATGAAATCCCTTTATTGTATTTTTTTCAACTCTCATTAAGTAGTAGTTATAATATTAAGAATTATTAATTTGACCTAATATTTTTTTACATTAAAAACTTTACGTTTACGTTACTTGTTTATTTATAATTAACCCACTTTCCTTAGTATTTCCAATTACTCTAACATCCAGATAAAATACGTTCTCAATTATAAAATTTTCATACATATTAAATACTAACAAAGACCGATTAACAAATAATTTGTAAAATTTTACCATTTCGGATGATTTTAAACATGAAACTACCGTGAGACTCACTCATAGTGAAAATAAACGGATCACTCACGTCTCAAAACGAGTTTAACTCGACATGTTTCGGGCTAATCCGTAGCCCTTCCTCTCGGTTTTGAGACGTGAGTGATCCGTTTATTTTCACTATTTCGGATGATTATTGCCCACGCGACGAAACAGTCATGCTTTTTATATTTTAACTAGCTGTTGTCTGCGACTCCGTCTACGAAGAATAGAGGTATAAATATCCCACGACCTATTCTCAGACCTACTGAATATAGCAAAAAATGTTTCATAAAAATCGGTCAAGCCGTTTCGGAGGAGTTCGATAACAAACACCGTGATGCGAGATTTTTATATATTGGAAGAAGAAGACGATACTACGACTGTGTACGTTGGTGGGAGACGGTAAAATAAAGAGTAAAATAAATTTCACATTTTTAATATTTCATTATAAAATTCCGTATTACATCGCAAAGCCGAAATGTTCATCATCAGCAGTGAAGTAAGGAAGCACTTTTATGATTATGAAAGATATAAAATGCGTTAAAACTTTTAGGAAGGAGTTTCCTCGGCACAAATATATCCGACTTTCGGGCTTCTTACTGACTTATTACATTTAAATTTCAAACCTGCATCCTGAGAACCATCGCTTCGTCGATGCCTAAATCTAGATAGTTTGCTTGGACGACGTCACTGAAAAAAATTTTTTTGCAAAATAATTCAAGGTCAGTTATTAATAGAATTCGTGTGGTTTTTAGCCAAATGCTCCCAAAAGCTTTCAATAAGTTTTCATCAACATTTTTGCCTAAATACGTGGCACTGCAGAGCACAGGCTTTCTCTTAGAATGAGAGGGCTTGGGCCGTTGTTCCCACGCAGACCCACTGCAAATTGGAAACTTCACACACACCATTGAAATTCTTTACAGGTGTTTACAGGTTTCCTGGCGATGTTTTTCTTGACCTTAAAGCTCTAGGTAAATTTTAGCTGTAATTCCGCGCATAAATTTTGAAAAACTCAGAGGTGCGTGCCTGGGTTTGAACTCACGACCATCTGCTTGAGAGACCAAAGGTAAAGGTAAATCACTAGGCTACGATGACTGTAGAGTTTGATTTATTAAATTTTTCACTCACTTCGTTGTTCTCGTGGAAAGTACGCTGCTGACTTCTACTTCTAGTTGACCGAAAATCAAATCGAATGCAGTTAAATTCACGATGCTGTAAGACTTGCCAACGTTCATTATTACAACGTAGGCATCATCATTGTACCACCTGCAACGAAATACTTGTCATTAGTTTTGAACTTAGGTATGCGCAAAATACGCGAGCCAAGTGAAATTCATGAGGAAACACAGGGTTTTTTAATACCCTATCTTTTGTATTTGAAATTTATTCAATCAATTTTAAATCGAATCACTTTGTCTCCTATAATTTCATTTGTTATAAATTTCACTTGTCAAATCAACATTTTTGCCATAAAATACATAGAAGCGTGCTGTTTTCAGGATTTTTTCAAATGACATCTTATAGAATGTAGTGCAGTAGGTTAATTTAGTTAATAAATATTCTGAAGAAAATACTATTTCAGAAATAAACCATTTTGACAAACGAAAATTATGGAAAACGATACATTATGGCATATGAAATTGGCGCAAATGATAGAGAGCCAATTTAATTATGTATGACCTCAGTTTTTTAATTCAACTCTCTTCTAATGTATGTATGTATGTAAATACTTTATTGTACATAAAACACAAAAAAATACAAAACAACAAAACAAAAAGAGAACAAAGGCGAACTTATCCCTAAAAGGGATCTTTTCAAGCTAACCTGGTGACGATAGTAAGTATACCTAATTGAAATAAAACTGTCCTAAAAAACCAGTTGTCTGTAAAGTCGGTTTACGGACGATAGTTTAACGTGACAATGTCATAACAAAACAATCAAAAACAAAAATGAAACCAGGCGGTCACCCATCCAAGTACTAACCGCGCCTGACGTTGCTTAACCGATGTTTTGTCAAATATCTTGAAAACG
Organism: Archips xylosteana; assembly: GCA_947563465.1. Taxonomy (NCBI): domain Eukaryota; kingdom Metazoa; phylum Arthropoda; class Insecta; order Lepidoptera; family Tortricidae; genus Archips; species Archips xylosteana. The sequence goes on along the minus strand of OX387345.1, from coordinate 20,489,650 downwards.
GTGCATCCTACGGCAAAATCTATGAAATTTTCATCCCCCTATAAAACCCTCGCACCCCCCTCAACCCCCCCCCCCCCATTAAAAATAACCCGAGCGCTAGTACTAAGATTGTATGTACATCCTGGCCTTCACTGCTCTGTACGGGACATGTACACATGTACGTTACATTGCGTCATACTTTTTCGTGCGTGCAGCCGGCGTTCATCGATTTATTAGACGTTGTCACGTCAAAACCTAACTATAATGCACAAATTGGCCTAAGTTCTGCCCCAGCAGAAGAGTGCCCTTAAGGCTGGGGTCCATCCTGGATTGTGGTCCCAATACGTTGGGCGAGAAATGCACCACTCCTATGCATACGAGTAATTTTCAATAAAAAAACATACCTTGAAATTATCAGACCTATAGGGTCTAATACTTCCAGATTCCGTAAATTATTTTAGCGCTTTCAACAATTTCCTGAGAAATACTAATGGCATCTACTGAATCATTCAGTTCATAATCATAAGTACCTGGGCGACCGAGCTCTGCTCGGGTAGAAACTCGGTACCAAGCGTTTTCCCAGAGATAAGACCAAGCTAGATCAATTTTTCATCCCCGAAAACCCCCAAATACCAAATTTCATCGAAATCGTTGGAGCCGTTTCCGAGATCAAAACACACACCGGAGGGGTGGGGGGGGGATGCGGGGGAGGGAGCGCATGGGTATTAAAGGGGGGATGAAAATTTCATTGATTTTGCCGTAGGATGCACCGTTTTCAAGATATTTGACAAAAACACCGGAGGGGGTGGGGGGGGGTGAGTCACGTTAAACTATCGTCCGTAAACCGACTTACAGACAACCGGCTTTTCCTGTTCTGTGCTTCCAATAGGTAACGTGCACATAGACGGTGCTGCCAACTGGTGCCATAAGGGTGCCATCAATTTGAATGTTTTACTTTGATAAGTTTGTTTTACTGTCCGCATAGTGTCTCTTCTGTCGCATTAGTGCTGCCGCCTATAGTTACTGCACGTTCCCTCAAAAAAGTAACTTTTTCTCACAAAAGAAGAAACTTGACGTTTTCTCATGAAAAATAAACTAAAAAAAAAAACTAAAAATCTTGAAAAAAAACGTGGATTCGAACCGAGGTCGGCTGGATCCGCGACCACCCGATTTCTAATGTGCCATTATGATCTGCTCGAAGTTGGCGAAATTTAGCTTTATATTATAATGCAAACAAAAATAGCCGGAAAACACGAGTAAAAGCGATTTTCTGAAAATGAAACATAGCTAGATCAGTTTTTCATCCCCGAAAACCCCCACATACCAAATTTCATCGAAATCGTTGGAGCCGTTTCCGAGATCCTGATTATATATATACAAGAATTGCTCGTTTAAAGGTATTAGATAGATTAATGATGGAACTATTTTTAATTGGTATGAAAAGCTGGGGATTAAATTGGACCTTCAAAATCACAAGAGAAATTATCTTATCTCGCCCAAAATTGGACCACCAAAGACACGTCCTCACAGCAAAATAACTGTAACATAACATCATACAACAGACACGTGTAACCTGTTAAGATAATAGATATTTTGATCGCCATTCTTAAACTTAATCTTGATAGAGTTCAATCACAGAAACACCGATAGAGCGAACTCGGAAAATTTCCTGTTCAATTTTCCGAATTCAATCATCGCGGTAATGATAACAGACCTCTTGAAGGCGAACACGTCGTGGCTGAGGGCTAAGGACTCGTATCGGCCTAAACGGAAGGCTGGGCGGTGCCGGAGAGCTACGAGACTCCTGTATACTTGGAAGTGGGAACGCTCTGACGCACGTTCTGCTCCCACGTTGTTGAGCTCGAAGTCTTCAGCTAGAGGCAACCATGTCTCATCTGCTTGTGAAAATCCTGTAAACATACGCACGCTCTTGTTACTAGCTTATTTCGAGAACGCATTTTTATGCCTGATACGTTCATGAAATTATCTTGTAAGAAAAATGCGCTACTACCCCTAATCTTTTATTTTTTCTTCATTATTATTGTATTATTTTACTAACTTTATGTGTTCCTAAATAGTCATAATTTTTTTTTAACTAAATAAATAAAAAAATAACATTAGGGGACAATCATACACAAATCGACCTAGTCCCAAACAAAGCAAAGCTTGTACTATGGGTACTAGACCACGATAAACATACTTATATAGATAAATATATACTTTAAATACATAGAAAACATCCATAACTCAGGAACAAATATTTGTGCTCATCACACAAATAAATGCCCTTACCGGGATTTGAACGCAGGACCTCTTGCTTCGTAGGCAGGGTCACTACCTACTAGGCTAAAGCGGTCGTTAAACTGCCTTCACTAAACATATTAAGTATTTATATTATCTATAATACAGGAAATAAGTTAAACACTAGTACAGGTTTCTGACTGCGAGTTAAATCGTACCAAGTCAATCCAATTGGTAAGACCTTTCGACATAAATAAACCATTTTTCTCGCCTGACCGGTTTTAGTAAATACCTATTTACAAACTCATAGCGGTGAGATACGTAAGCAATATCTCACATCCTTCTGATTAATGATCTGTCAAAGTGCTAAAATGATATGAATGGGTCTTAGAATATCATCATCCTTATAAATTAATAATACCGTACCTAGGTATATCGTGAGATAATCCCTGAGCCAAGTTTTGTGTGTATTTACGAGGTGACCTGTTTAATTACCAATGAATGTCTTCTATCATTCTAATCGCAACTTATTCTTTTTTTCAAACGAAATAAGATGGGGTTAGGAAGAGATAAAATATTAAGTATACTAGGTGCCAGATAACGCTGCCTAATCTGTGTAATCTAATAGTGAGAAAATTTATTGAATCAGGCGTTACTTTGCGGAGGTCCATATTAATGAACTAAAACAATTACTTTGCTCACCCGCGACCTAAGGACCTAAGGTCGCGACCTAAGGTCGCGGGTGAGCAAAGTAATTGTTTTAGTTCATTAGTGAGAAAATGTTGACAATTTCTGCAATGATCGCAAGTGTGAACTCAACCCTGTACCACGATAACCACGTAAAGTTTTTTTAGCTATAATTTTCATACATTTAGCGACAGTTGTTTTTAAACTTGAGATAACAATACATAATACTTGAGGAGTAATGAACTTTTAGGCAGCGTTATCTGGCACCTAGTATAAATACGATTGTTATGACGAACGCGTAAAACAAAATTACCTCGACCATACACTATGCATGTAGTGTCAACCTTGGTACAAAAACTAAGTTTATGATACAATTTAAAATTATTGACAGTTAGCTGATGCCCGTGGCTTCGGCCCCGCTGAACCTGTTCTCTGGAGCTGGCTGTACTATTAGGCGCAAGCCACACAGAAGAGACGTGGGACGGGGGCGCGTCGCAGTCGTGGCGCCCTTTGAATCAGTTTTCATACTAAATGTACAGAAGCGTCGCGATCCAAAGCAGACAGAAGAGACGGGGCGGAGACACGGCCTGCGAACAAACGACGCGGACTGCGACGCGCCCCCGTCCCACGTCTCTTCTGAGTAGCTTACACCTTACTTTGAACTGCTTGTTATGTAGTCTTAATATATAAAAGAAGAAACTGACTGACTGACTGACATATCAACGCACAGCCCAAACCACTGGGCCTAGAGATTCCAAATTTAACATGTAGGTTCCTTATAAGGTCTAGGGGTGCACTAAGAAAGGATTTTTCAAAATTCATTCCCTGAAGGGGTGAAAAGGGGGTTCAAAGTTTGTATGGGGAAACAAGATTAGTTCGACTATTTTATTCGAAACTTCACAGAAGTACTCCTAATGATAAATGAGTAACCACGAGTTTCAGGTTTTTTGAGAATTCAACCCCGGAAAGGGGGGAAAAGGGTAACAAAGTCTGAAAATCAACATGGGTGTTGTTTCTATGGTTTATCGGGTCACTGGTTATGAAACAACAACGGTTTTAAAATCCGAAGTGGCATACGTAAAATACCATCTCCCTGGATGGGGTGCAATGGGGTTGAAATGACTAAATATCAATATGGGTGTCGTTTTTAAGGTTTTGCCCAAACAACTGGACCTAGAAACTTGAAATTTTGCACATAGATACCTTATACAATGTAGGCCACTAAGAAAGGATTTTTGGGAATTTCCACGGGAACGAAAAAAACGGGATTTATATATTCGATTCCGAGTGACCCTATCTCAGTAACTATAATAACTAGACTCTTCAAATTTGATACACTAGTAGGTATTACATTAGTTAAAACATCAATTTCAGTATTTTTCAAAATTCCCACGGGATAAGGAAAAAACGGGATTTATATAATTATTCAGTTCAACGGAATCCTGTGAACTATAATTACTAGACTCTTCAAATTTGGCATAGAAGTAGGTAATTATAATAGTAAAAAACAGTTTTAAGGATTTTCGGAAATTCCCACGGGATAAGGAAAAAACAGGATTTTTCGTTTTACTGGTCGTAGAAAGCTGAAATTCAGCATGTAGGTTGCTTGGGGAGTGTAGAGGAGGAGAGGACTTTCTGAAATTCCCACGGGAACGGGAAAAAACGGGATTTTTCGTTTTACTGATCGTAGAAAGCTGAAATTTGGCAAGTGGGTTCCTTGCGGAGTGTAGGGAAGCAATAATAAAGCATTTCCCGAAATTCTTACGAGAACGAGAAAAAACGGGATTTTGCGTTTTACTGGATGTAGAAAGGTAAAATTTCAAAATTCAAAAGTTTATACTGTAAGTAGGCCACAATGGCCTCTTTAACCGACTTCAAAAAAATGAGGAGGTTATGCATTCCACTGTATGTATTTTTTTTATGTAGGTATGTTCACCGATTTTTCGGTCAATTGCGGACCGATTTTAAAAATTCTTTTTTTTTTTCGAAAGAATATAATATACTCCTGAGATGGTCCCATTGTCACCAAATCAGGATCTGATGACGGGATCTCAGGGAAATCGAGGGCAACCTTCAAATTTTGTAGGCACGCATTACGTTTTTCATATATTTTCTCAAGCTATTTAAGTGTTTGCGTCTGGTAGACATCATCTCATGTTGATGAGCTGATGATGGAAGGTAAGACTCCTTAACGGTTAGGAGTTGAGGATATTTTTTCAAATATTATAGGTACGTATAGACCGATAGTTGTATTTTTTCAGGTTATTCAGGTGAGCTGATGATGGAAGGTTAAGAGTTATAGGAATTTTCTTTAAATATCATATGCACGTATAGAAATTTAGTTATATTCTTTCTGGTTATTCAGATTTTTAGTGCCCGCTTCCGAATTAGTGAAAAACATTGTATACAAAGAAATACTATAAAGGACCGTATCTACCTGCTTGCACGCTTACTTGCACGCTTACTTGCACGCTTACTTGCACGCTTTCTTGCACGCTTACTTGCACGCTTTCTTGCACGCTTGCTTGCTTGCGTGCATGCATGCTTGCTTGCATCTTGCTTGCATGCTTGCCAGTATGCTTGCTTGCTTGATATCGTGGTTCTTTGGAATACTCATGGTACACGCGAGCGAAGCCGCGGGCAAAAGCTAGTGTTCAATAAAGAGTTATTGTATTGTATAACAAATTCGTATGCTGCGGTCTTATATTTAAATTTTCGGCTGCTTCCGAACAAGCGTACGCCAAAGGCGTGCCAAAGACATTCTGGGTTGGTGTTATTTTGCAGAACTTATCCCTTCCACGCAATGCCCGTTATGGTCTTAATAAGGTTTCGTAGAAGCTTTGAGATGTAAAAACGTCGCAAATGGAAACCTTTTGAAGATGGATTCCGTGTTTTGGCCATCTTGTGAATTTGGAAGGGATACGTTAATGTATTTGGAAAGTGTTTATGGACCGTCGACGTCGAAAGGCACGTTTTACTTGTGTGCTGACCGATTTTATTGAAATTTAAGCAAATTGTATTTTTAGAAACATAGCAAAATCCTCATTTATAAAAATATCTTGAACCTTCTCGTGGAAGCAAATCAATTTTTCGTTCGTTTTTTTCTAACACAGTGTGTTGGGTTCGAACCGACAGCTCTAAGTATAAGTATAACGTTAATTTGAATTAAAACGTGAAATTATTAATACGTTAAAAACTTTTTTTTCGTTGTGTGGGTTATTCGCTACGTCAGTTTATACTAGTTTCCCGCCATACGTCACGTGCAGCAGATTCTACGGCTTCATTTTGTTCTTAAAAACGTCGACGTTCCGAATAAAATTATAAACAAACAGGTCATTGTATTATATTCTACGGGATACATACGATGAATTTCTTAGATGAGCTCCCGATATTTCGACTCATAAATAAATAATTTATTGAATCAGGCGTTAGTTTGCGGAGTCTAACTAGTATCATGGTGAACGGTACTCTGAGGACGAGCTCTGGTTGAGTTCGAAACGTGTCAGTGTAGTTTGGTGGTAGTGATAGTTGGGTTTGTGTGATTTGTGTGTGTTCGTACAGTGTGGAGGTGAAGGAACTGCATGAACACGCATTTCTTGCATAAACGTAACTATCATAAGGTCGGGGGTGAGCAAAGTAATTGTTTCAGTTCATTCCATAAATAAAAATCGAGAGGTTATTAAAAGTAAATACGGTCTACATTCTATAGAATACAGGTAAATATAACGTTATAAACCGGGACTCATTAAAAACTGTTGTATAGAAACCTGTTAGAAACGTTATTTTCAGTAACGTTTTCAAATCTTGCATGTGTCATAACTAGTTTGTGGTCTATAGAGTGAAAGTACCTGCATTTTTCCCGCTGCTCCATTGGAACGGAGTGCGAGATGGGTCTCGGGATACGTCGACGAAGTTGACAGGATCGTCCGTGTTGCAGGCTAGAGGGTCTCTGGTTTCGCTCCATGGGACAAAGCCGTTCAGCATACCTAGTTCCTCACCCTAAAAAAACAATACTATTAGGTACCCCTTTCAAAAAACCAGCATATATTTTGTCTATGTTTGACATGAATAATAACATAAAATTTAATAATAATAACCGTTTTTATTAGAAGAATGCAATAAATAGATTGAAATCACACAATTTTGTCACAATAATCAACGGCTGTTCAGCGGAGAAAACCCGCGACGTTAATTTTATTTCATGTATTTCATTTAGGTTGTTGGTAGGTAATACTATTTGTATTATTAATGTAGAATAAATGTACATTAGATGATGAGGTTTGTTGTCTAAATATGGAAATGATGGCGTGGAAGAGTTTCAAAAAGTTCTAATAATAATTAATAAATTTAGTAATTTCCAGAAATAATTAGCTTATTATTACTTACCATGTATGTGATGGCTATACCGGGAAGCAACATAACAAGCATGTTGTAGGCGTCCACGAGCTGCGGCCTCATACGCGAACCCACTCGGCCTTTGTCGTGACTGCCACTCTATAACACAACATCATATAAAAATTAACAGAATCTAATAATATTAACTTTATTCAGACAAATTTTACAACTCATTTAGCCGATGCTCAAAAATCTTTACAGGGGTACAGTATAGAATGACCATAAAGAAACAGATGATGATCTGAGGTACGCCTTTGACGCTGACGCCAAACTACCTGCGTATGATCTAAGGATATTCCAGAGCCCGTATTGTCTAACGCGCGAAACCTTTTCTTTGCTATCACCATCTCTTTCTGTCACCATCTTATACCCTTTGACAGAAAGAAATAGTGAATGCGAAAGCAAGGGTCAGCGCAGGTTTAGTAAAACCTATTCAAATCTAAGCGGTACCGTTCAATATCCCACTCTAGACATAAGGTGTTTTGAATTAAAGTTATATTCATGAATTGGACTTGTACAACTACTGGGGGTAACATTCAGGATTCATCTTGTGATACTTTCTATATTTCACAGACATGGTTGTCTTGCATGTGTTTAGAATGAAACACGTATAAAATTTGTATTTACGGTGTTTTCGTCTTGACAGGGTCCTCTTACTTCATTACAGTTGTTATCATTGACATAATAACGAAGTTATCAAACTTAATTGATATACTCGTAATGTTATATGACTGGCTATTTTCCTTAAGCATTAATGCTAGCCTCTCATGTGACTTTGTAATTCGTGTTCTCGTGTTTGTTTCCTCTCTCTTCATTTACTGTTATTTTATATTTTTTGATTGAATTATACGTTACTTTGATTAACAAGGTTTAAGTCCATAGTTTACTATACTACACCTATCTAATTTTCATAATACGAAATTCTCTAACACTAGTTTGTGATCTATATTCCTCAATATGACACAGTGTCGGACATTAATTTTGCATTTTTTGAAGAAAAAATTCGTAGTCAAGGCCTTTATTTAGTAGCATAAGAAAACCACTTTTTAAAGAATTGTGTAACCTACACATTTGTATTCCTTTCGGGTATATGTAACGTCTTTGTAATCATAAGCAATGATAGACTTTAATATAATCTATTAATTTTAAAATACATACCATCCAGTTAGCCTGTTTCTTCAACGGTTTGTACGTCAACCACCGATCCACTGTGTACTTAAAATCTCTTGCGTCAGAATCTTTGTTTAGGTCGTTGATGAGAGCCAAATTGATAGGAATGTGCGCGCCTAAATGCATGCCCTCACCATAATATTTTACCGAGTTCTTTATTCCTGTGTTCGCTTCTGTTATCAAAATTCTGCAATAAATGATGAGCTGTTTAGAATTCATTCCTTTATACATTCAATATTTTGAAAACGTATCTGTATAGAATTATAAAATTAACTATATTACTGTGTCTACATAGATGGCCCAGACGAATAAACGTGCAAAGGCCTTTACACGAAATTCGTTTTTGCTTCTGATGGTTTTATATATACCGTTGTAATTTTTTTCAAGCCAATCCGGTTCACCGTTTATGAAAAAAATGTATTTATTTTATTTTTATTGGTTGGTAATTTTCCTTATTATTTAATACGAATAAGATTCCAAGAGAGTGTTGCTGTTTTAATAATTTTGTTACTATACACGAATAAACGTGCAATGGTTTTCTACAATGTTTTTTTTTATTTCAATAATGAGTAATATTAAATATTAAATATTAGGGGACAACCTTACACAAATCGACCTAGTCCCAAACTAAGCAAAGCTTGTACTATGGGTACTAGACGACGATAAACATACTTATATAGATAAATAAATACTTAAATACATAGAAAACATCCATAACTCAGGAACAAATATTCGTGCTCATCACACAAATAAATGCCCTTACCGGCATTTGAACCCAGGACCTCTTGCTTCGCAGGCAGGGTCACTACCAACTAGACTAAAGCGGTCGTTAAAATATTGCTTTGCACGTTTATTCGTATTAAACTTCGTTAACAAGATTCGTGAAAACTAGAATTAACTAAATTAAATTAACACGAACAAAATTGCAATCGCCGAATGCGAAATCAAATAAACTACAAAAATAGACGCTAATTTATATTGTGATGAAACAATTACACTTTTTGACATAAATAACGTTGCAATGAGCCATAACACAAAATTACCTGAAGATTTATGATTCGAATAAGAAAATAAAGAGGTTTTTCACTATTTACGGGAAAATGGTTAAAAATAAGGGTCAAATATTTACACAGTATTGTAGGTAATTTTGATATCTAATATTATAAACGCGAAAGTTTGTAAGTATGGATGGATGGATGGATGGATGTTTGTTACTCTTTCACGCTAAAACGGTTCGACGGATTGTGATGGAATTTGGCACACAGATACTTTATAATCCGGATTAACATACAGGATACTTTTTACCCCGGAAAATTGCATAGTTCCCGCGGGATAGCGATAAACGAATTCTTCGCAGACGGAGTCGCGGGCAGCAGCTCGTGATAATATATAGTACATTTATAACGGCTGCCACAACTATCAGTTATCTTTCTTTAAGTTGATTTTATTTTTCCTGTAAAGTTGTCATTTTACAATTACACGTTTATTCGTCTGGGCCATCGAATTTTATCTATGTATGTATGTTTTACGGTGTGTTTTGTCGCTCACTCTAAACCGATAAGGCCGTCTATTAAGCAATAGGTACGTATTTATTACAAAAAACGATAAAAAAAATTATTTAGGTTTACTTACTTATATTTTTATTTTACTTATACTTATATTTTTTTCATCTACTTTTTTTCTGTATTGCTTACTATGTGGTACACAATAAAGAGTCATTGAATTGTATTGTAACTTTTATCGTTAAATAAAAGATGTTCAATCAAAGAATCATTATATCTGACAGATTTTTATTACCTACGTCAACTAATTTATGCCAAGTGAAGATAATAACATTTGTTGTTACACATAATAATATTATAAATACTCGCCCCGTTAAACGACTACTTACCTGGTCATGTTGTCTCTGACTGAGATCGCGTCAAACACATCTCGGAACTGTGAGATCATATCAAACGTCTCGTCTTGGTCTTTGGTATAAACATGGCTAAGGTATCCATAGTCTTCAGGTTTGACCCCTGGCTTGCCTGTCTTCGGTTCATCGGGGTAACTTCCACCGTATATATCCTTGTCCACTTCAAGCAAATGATTCACTGAATTCAACCTCATACCAGCAACGCCTTTTTCAAGCCAGAATTTTATTACGTTCTGTAAAAAAAGACACGATGAAGCAAGTTGATCTATCTCTAAAGAATGTAAAAAAAGATTATAGACTGTAACCAACTAATATTGTATGTATGTATGTATGTAAACTCTTTATTGCACATAAAAAATAAAAATACAAATAAACAGAGAAGAGAACAAAGGCGAGCTTATCCCTAAAAAGGGATCTCTTCCAGCTAACCTAGTTAAGAGAAGACAATTTAATATATAATGGATAAGCAGACAGTTAAAAATACGTGCGGTAAAAAGAAAAACAGAAATACTCAAAAGAGAAAGGAAAAAAAAAAAAAATAACAATAATAATAGTGATAACTAAATAAATACAAAAGAAATTAAATACAAAATTATTTACATTAAATGCAACATAAAACACATAAAACATATTACAAAAGCGGACACAATCTCGCCTCAGATGTCAGTGTCAAGCCATAATTTCTTTAACCTCTCCCTGAACGAGGCCACAGACGGAGATTCCCTTAAAGACAAAGGCAAATCGTTCCACAGCTTGACAGAATGGAAAGTGAAAGATTTAGCATAAGAGCGCGCGTTGTTAGGCGGGAAGGCAAGTGGAAGTTTGGAACTCGACCGCAAACGGTGTCCGCTTCCAGTGGCCATGTAGCTAAATCTTTCAGATAAGTAAGAAGGAGAAGCAGGATTAAACAGGATATTGTTAAGAAGACTAAAGACACCGTCTAGTGTTAAGTAACTTTTTACCTTTATCTCATCAACGACGACAGGATTTCTATAGTTTAGATCAGGCTGCGACTCCCCAAACTGATGCAAGTAATACTGATCTCTATTAGGATGGTACTTCCACGCACTTTTTTGGAACATGCTAATCTAAATAATCAAACGTAGTTGTAAATCTAATTAATACATGATTTAACTATTATTAAAAACACGTTGAGAAATCTTTGGGTAATCTTTATCTATGTTAAAAAAATATATTTTACGGGCACAGGAGCAGAATCAAACTACCAAAAAGATGGCAGGATGATCTGGCCTGTATTTTTGTGACTAAGTATAACAATTCGAAACACATCACTGACTTCAGGAGTTCGATGTCAAACCGGATATCATATTGCCTATGTAGACCGCTTTGTAAGAGTCATAAAACGACTGTCACATTAACGAGATAAACTACAGTTGGATTTGCGTGTCATAATTGACTCCATAACCAAAGGCAGCCAAAGACCAAAGATGGTCCTTTCCGTCAGGTTTCTCCCTATTTCCAAGCCAAGGAGGTTGCAGTGGGATATCATTCAGGCTACTTAAATGATTGGTTCATACCCAGTTGTTAGGTGGACTTCGTACGCCATGATTGTCCATATGTCCACTCTCCCATATGTACCAGTCGCTGTAGTACTCATCTTTATTCGCTGATTTGAGGAACCATTCGCTCTCGTTGCTCGTGTGATTTGGTACAAAGTCTACCAAGACTTTAATATCTAAGAATAAACATGATTTATAATTACCTATTCTACTCTAATGCAACCTGACATGCAATATAATTCAGTCTCTCTATTTAGTTGATTGAACTGAACTTGGATGAATAGATAAATGTCAATGCTAAGTCTAATGAATAGAATGAATGAATCGTAATCAGTGGGATTTTATTAGATGCAATGAAGCACAGTAATTAATAGGTGGTTCATTTATCTACACTTATTACTCAGTTTTCCTTGTGCAATTCAATATTCATACCGATGTATCTTGAATTATAAATACGATGAATGAGACAGTGAAACTAACTTACTCAGTTCCCCAGCTTTCTTCAGTAGATTTTCAAAATCCTCAATAGTGCCATATTCGGGCTGAATACTATAGTAATCAGAGATGTCATAGCCATAATCGCGCAAAGGTGACTTAAATATAGGTGACAAAAATACTGCATCCACATTCAATTCTTTTAAATATTCTAGGCGGTTGGTTATTCCTGAAGAAAAAACCACAGAGTGTAATAAAATATTTTGCATAATGTCTACAGGTTCCATAAGTATTAAAATAGATTTAGAAGAGGATTTTGGATTAGGCAGATATTACTGAAATTGAGACTAAAATTTATTTATTTACACTTAAATTTCGACTGATTTAAAAGTCATTGGTAAGCTTAAAAATATTTAGATTACTTATATAAAATTCTATTCTTACCAGGAATATCCCCAATGCCATCGTCATTGGAGTCCATGAAAGACCTGGTGTAAATGTGGTATATCGTGGCGGTTTCCCACCAGTCTTGCTTTATGTTCACATTCTCGTACCGTCCATAAACGGTCGCAACGAGCGATGCAATCGCAAATACTTGCCACACCATACCTGAAAAAAAGAAGTATTTAAAAGTAAGTGTTATGAAAATAGTCAGCTTTTTAAAATATTATAAAGCGACGTTATTTTGATATTAAAAAAATATATCTACCTATATATCATGGAACTATCGTCCCCAAAATTAATCTAGTCCCAAACTACGCAAAGCGTATTTTATAGGTCCTAGGCAATGGATTGCCATAAGTACTTATATAGATAAATAAATAATAAACATCTGTGACTCGAGAACAAAAATTTATATTTTTCATACAAATATCTGCCTCGACCGTCGAACCGAGACCCCAAGCTTCATAATCAGTTTTTCTAACCACGTGGCGTGGCTTTCCGGTCGTCAGTCGTCAATGACAAGTCAATCATAATGGTCGGCAATTTTATTCTTTTGGCATAACCCACCGATTAATATTGTATTGTGTTGGTCTACTGTTACGTGTTTTTTTTTAAATAAGTATACCTATAGGTATGTAAGTGAAACTGTCACTGAAGAAAATACTTCACGTCTTGAATAATTGTTGCTACCAATCTGAATGAGCAGCACAATTTTTATGCAGCAAAATATAATGTTTGCTCTCACTTCATAATACGAGTTCGTCTGACTTCATCGGGAGTAGATATGGTTTGACCTTTCCAGTTAATTCAGCCAAAGTTTGAATTAGTTTTTCTTTTTTGTTTGTTTCCTCGGTAACCTGGAGTTTATCTTAAGTGATATTCTTTTGTTTTCTGATAAAGGAACTTAAAATAATGGCCGTTTGAGATTGGACGTCTGATACGGTTCATACGTAGGGTATGCGGGCAGCAAAAGGGATAAAATGATAATTTTGTTTTGTTCTATTCAGTAAAGCTGAGATCATGAAAGATTTCGTTTCTTATCAAATCTAAAGATGACGTGTTAATTTAGAAAATTAAAGCAAAAAATATGGTTATAATTGTGTGCTGTCATCGAAAGTACGTTCTTAGTTTTTTTTTTGATGTTTGCGAAAAATATCTTTCACTCAACGTTCTCAACCTATCTTTAATTATTGGTGTCTTTTTAACCCCCGACGCAAAAAGAGGGATGTTATAAGTTTGACCGCTATGTGTGTGTGTCTATCTGTGTGTCTGTCTATGGCATCATAGCTCTTAAACGGGTGCACCAATTTGGATGCGGTTTTTTTTAATAGAAAGCAGGTTTCTTGGCGATCGTTCTTAGATATGTTTCATCAAAATCGGTTCAGCTGTTTCGGAAGGGATCTTAGACGTATAACGGGCATTGACTTAATGTTCAAACATACGAGTGACATAATTGCGTTGGGAGTTTTTAAATTTTTTAATTTATAGTTATTTTATTTCAAAATCAAACCAATATCTGCCCCAACCGGAGATCAAACTCGAAACCTCAAGCTCCGTAGTCAGGTTCGCACTAACTACGGGGCTATGTGGTCGTCAATAAATATGCATAATAGGCATAATAGGTATGATAGGTACGAAATAACTTTTGCTTTAATGTAATTATTATGAACCTGGAAATCATATCTGTAAATTTTCTAGTTACGATTTTTTTCCAAACTTAAAACTTTAAAATCGCTTTTCATTTTGAATTCGTAAAATATCGCTTCGCTTTTTCTTCTTTCTACCGTCTGTCATGGTCTGTAATAAAAGCTAGTAAGTATTTATGGTCATAAAACTGTTGAAAACGAATTAATGATGAACTGAGTGTTTCTAGTGTAAAAGATAGTTGAAACTATTAAAAATGATTTAGAGTAACCTTACCTTTATCAGAAGTAACTCTTAACTACACGTTTCAATTGTACTTTGTAATAGAATGTAGGATCACAACACTCCTAGTAGCTCAACACTCGGGAATGTTGACCTACTAGCCACTATTCGTAATTTAGCCGAGTAATACATATACGCATAGTAAATATTGTCATTAATAAACCCGATTAACATTACACGGCCAAATTACAGTAGCAAGTAGCTTATAACTTTGAATTAAATAATGAAATACATAATTTAATTATGAATGAAATTATTCATGACCTAGCCGTAGTCACACCAATTTGCTACACTGGTGTAATTATGGTTCATTTTATTTATCCGTAGTCACACCACTATACTAACTCACCCTTGACTAAATATAAATATTTAATCTAAACCAATTCAACGGAGCCCCGCTTCGTGGTGCTCCTATTTTTGGGGGCTTTACCCTTCGGGCAAAAGAAACTACCTAACTAACCTAACCTACCTTTTTTCTGGACTGAATTATGGTTGGGGGGTGCATTGCTGTGGTCGGATAAAATAAACGGTAGTCACACCATTGTAGTAAATTAGTGTGACTACGGATCGGCCGTTAAATGGGCATTAATTGTTAATTTACTGACTGCCGCTAAAAAAAACTGTACTAATGACATGTAGCCCATCTATTCCCCTATCCTGCGTAAGTTCTAACAAATCCTGTAGCCGAAATCACAAAGGCAACCTCAAAATTCAACCTTCTAGGGCCATGGTTTTGGAGTGAGCGTTGATATTTCGGTCAATCAGTCAGTCAGAGTGTCAGTCGGTGAATCAGTCAGCCAAACGGTTAGGCCTTTTCTTTATATTTACTCCGTCCGCGGTTAATACGGGTATTAAAAATAGCTTACAACCTATTCTCAGACCTACCAAATTAAGACAAAAAAGTTTAATGAAAATCGGTCAAGCCATTTCGGAGGAGTTCGATAACAAACATCGTGACACGATATTTTGATGGGTACGTATCAAAATATATAAAGTTTAAAACAAATAATGGACGAAATACATAATGGTCATAATACATACTAAAATTTTCTATGAAACTATTGATTAAACGAATTTTTTTAATCGTGTAATCTACAGATTGGTTTAGGTTAGGTTAGGTTTATTTTATGAAAATCCTGTAAAGTTGAGAATTTCCAAGAAAATTGCATTATTCAAATGACCATTATGTATTTCGTCCATTATTTGTTTTAAACTTTATAGATTTTGAAACGTACCCTATTTTTATACATATTATTAGAAGAAGATGTGTAGATCTCATCATCAATGATGATGAATGAATGGACGTATATAGGCTGTGATAATGATGATGATGATGACATCATCATCATTATCACAGCCTATATACGTCGCACTGCAGGGCATAGGCCTCCTCTCAGAATGAGAGGGCTTGGGCCGTAGTTCTCACGTGGGCCCAGTGCGTATTGGGAACTTGACACACACCATTGTATTTCTTCGTTGGTGTATACATGCAAGTTTCCTCACGATTTTTTCCTTCACCGTAAAGCTCATGATAAATTTCAAATGTGATTTCGCAAATAAATTCCGAAAAACTCAGAGGTTTGTGCCGGGATTTGAATCCACGACCCTCTTCTTGAGAGGCCATAGGTCAAACCGCTAGGCCATCATGGCTTTTTCAAGGCATGTATAGATCTAACGCACTATAAAAAACATTTCCTGACCTGATCCTTTTACACCACACTCTGCCAGTTCCTTACAAAAACTTTTAAAGCGACCCCTCACCACACCTAAGTAACTTAATATAAAAACGACACGCACGAATACCCCTTCTTACTGCCGGTTAATCGTGTTTCCCGTCCATTTATATAGACGACTTCACCTTAGGTGTTTTCAAACATTAATTGAATAACTTTCATTGTCATTTGAATACTTTTATAACATGGGACAGTATAATGTCACGGGGTACTGTACCGTGCGAATTCATTACTACATATCCAATGCTTACCAAGCAAGCACTTCTGTAATATGATTAAAAGAATCAGATTCTAGATTCAATGTGTTTATAGATTTTTGCGTAACATGGGAGTCACTTCGTTTCTCATAAATTGCATTTGTCGTAATTTAACTTATCATACCAACGTTTAATGAACTTAAAAAATTACTTTGCTCACCCGCGACCTTATTATGATAGCTACGTTTATCATAAATTTTGGTTTGTTAGTCTAACATCTGGTAGCATAATGAACGGTTGCGATACTCTTAGGATGAACTCTGATTGAGTTCGGAACGCGTCAGTGTAGTTTGGTGGTGGTGATAGTTGGGTTTTTGTGATGTGTGTGTTCGTATAGTGTGGAGGTGGATGAACTGCATGAACCCACATTTTTTGCATAGCCGTAGCTATCATAAGGTCGCGGGTGAGCAAAATAATTGTTTGAGTTCATTGATACCTCCGCAAAGTAATAACCTGATTCAATAAGATTGCTTGATTGATTGATTGAATATCCAAATAAGATTGTTGAAAGCCATAGTTCCGCTCAAAATTAAACATATATGTGGTAATAACCACATTAAATTATTCCAGTATTGCAGAGTGCTTAACGTGTTTGACAAGGCTAAGTTGGCTGTTGCAGTTGAATATAAGGATAGATTGGGGGAGTTGGTTAGACATAAAAGACCATCTAATTTGAGGAAATTGCACAATATACCTTATTTCCTTGTACCAAGGAGTAACAACCAATATGGTAGAAGAAATTGGTCTAATTACCTGCCGCACGCTCTGAACAGCTTCCCAAAAAAAGTCATTGATAATGTTTTGAGTAAGCCAAACTCATTTAAATATGTATTAAAAAAGGCACTTATTGATTGTACTTAACTTTGAAGACGCACACACGAGTCCTTCACAGGTCCGTTTTTGTATCCGTGTGCACCCCCATTATAGCTTACCACAATCTTAAAATATAAAGATTTTTGTAGCTATTGGTTTTTTGATGTATTTGTTTTTTTTTTATTGAATTAAACAGTTTTTAAATTTAAATTTTTTTTTTTTTAATAAATTATACCAATGTTTTTCATAAAAGCGTGCTGTTTTCATGATTTTTTTGAAATGTTGTCTTATAGAGACTAGACTAGAATAAAGTAGGTTAAGTTAGGTTAGTTTAGTAAAAATTCTGAAGAAAATACTGTTTCTGAAATAAATACAGCGATATGCTTGGGGTGTGTGTCACTTAAAGGTTTATTGTCAGGAGACGTCTCTGTGTCAATGACGTCAATGTAATTTTATTTCATTTAGTTACATACTTTTTTGTTAATTCAATTATTATTAACTATTCGTGTCTTTAGGGTATATTTCTTATCAATTTAATCTATTGTTAGTTTAAATTTAGTCTTATATTTTCCTCTTGTAATTTTCTAAAAATTCCTTTTTTCATTTCAGGTAAGCCGATCACTACAAAATAACTTAGGAAATAGTAAGCAAAATATTAATATTATTATTATAAGCGTATAACCTAATTTTATGAAATAGACTACCTTCTACCCGCATCTTTGCTTGCGTAAAACATAAGATCTGGCAGTCGAAGTGAAATTTCGGGCTTTTACTAAATTCAAATAAAAATTCAAAAAAATTACGTCGTGGTCTTATTAATCGCATTTCATGGGTACATTGGATCTTAAACTAATACATTTCTCAGTCATGAAACCTTGTAGTAGGGCACTACAATAGAACTTAAACCTATTATTATGATGACTGTGGAATAATATTATAAAATAATTTTAAAAATTACATGTAATAAATATTATTAATAAATGAGTACGAGTATTAGTATGAGTATTATTCGATTGAATAGTTAACTAATATTGTACAATTCTTCTTCTTCGTCGTTTCACTCTTGACAGAGTGGTCGTGGTCATCATTTTCTAGGTGCTGATAGCAAGCTTAACAATACGCCTCCATTCTTCCCAAACAGTCGCCTTCCTTATGCTTGCGTGTAGTCCTTCTTTTGCAACTTTAACCTGGTCTGTCCATCTCATAGGCGATCTACCTCGTGGCCTAGTGCCTTCGACTTTCCCCTGAATCACAAGTCGCTCCATAGCTACGTCTCCTCGATGACATATGTGTCCGAAAAAAGTAAGGATGCGAGACTTGTACAGTTACAATAGTATAAATGGGCCGATCAACTTTTCTTTGTCACTCGTTGCTATAGTGACGGTCTCCTGAGTAACTCTTTAAACCGTTAGTTTATCTGATTAAAATTTGTGGTAGTTTTAAACCCCTTTTACAATTGGTCATCTAATAAGTATGTTAGTTAATGTGACACAACATTTCTTCTAATTAAACTGTACTACTTTTGTCCCCTCGCTGACGGGACAGAATAACAACAAGAAATAGTTGATCCACCCAAATAATGCAATGTATTTTATTGTTTTGGAAAATGATTAACTACATTTATTGACACACACACACACACACATACTATGCCCTGCAGTGGGACGTATAATTGGCTGGGATGATGATGACGATGATGAGGAGTAGGAAGTAGGATGGTTTTACTACTACAAATAAGCCTATATTTATCCGGGTCAAACGTCGCTTCGGGCGTATCTTCCCGGCCGTACAAACCACTTCAAACTACCCAGACTTATTACCATGTCAGGATAAAAGGGTTAGGGAATGTAGGCCCTTTGTTTTGTAAAATATTTGTACCATTATGCTGGGCACTTTAGGCAATTTAGCCGCAGTTGCTTCATACATTACATGCCTTTTTAGGATGGGAACTTATGAACTTACTATCAAGTTTCCGCTGTCTGTTCGTCCGATTGTCACAAAGCTGATTATTTTGAACTGTATGAAGCAGGCATTATTTTAAAGTATCTAGGCAACCGAGCTCCGCTCGGGCTGAAACTCGGTACCAAGCGTTTTCCCAGCGATAAGACCAAGCTAGATCAATTTTTCATCCCCGAAAACCCCCACTTATACCAAATTTCATCGAAATCGTCGGAGCCGTTTCCGGACCCGGAATCAGAATCTCAGATATATATAAGTATATACAATAATTGCTCGTTTAAAGGTATTAGATTAGATAGGTAGAGTATCAGTTCTGATACCGATGGCCAAAATGGTTCTGCTACTAGTGGCCGATGGGGCAAAAAGGTTCTCGACTGGCGTCCACGGACCGGAAGACGCAGTGTAGGTAGACAACAAGATGGAACGACGACCTGGTTATGGTTGCGGGATCACGATGGATGCGGATGGCACGGGACCGATCTGTTTGGCGAGCCTTGGAGAAGGCCTATGTTCAGCAGTAGACGTCTTTTGGCTGAAATGATGATGATTATGACTTAGAGTACGTATTGCTATAGCCGCTATATAGCTATCCAACTTTCTAATGTTTTAAAACTAAAAGTTTTGTGGTGTGTTGTGTGGCGTGTTTGCTTCTTCACGCTAAAATGGCTAGACGGATTTGGATTAAATTTGGTATGTAGATAGCTGGTTGTCTGGAATAACATAATAGTCTGCGTTTTATCCCGATATTCCCATGAGATCGAGATAAAATCTCGAAATCTCAACTAGGTTTTGGATTCCTTATTTTCTTATAATTTAGTTTAGTTTGTCATAGTTTCATTTGTCATATCAACGTTTGTCATAAAATATATAGAAGCGTACTGTTTTCAAGGGTTTTTTATACTGTTTTAAACTTTCGTGATTTTCACTCATAATTATTATACTGAACGGGACTTATCACGCAAACAATATTTGTCCTCGACGTCACTTCCACATTGCAGCAGCCGTGGTCACGAGTTGACTGTTTTTTTTTTTAGTTTTCATTACTTACATCACATTTTCGTTTCTAGGTCACTTTTAGCAATATTAGGTAAAGGTAAAAGTAGTATAAATAGTGACGGGTTAGTAGCCCATCGCCTACAATGTACCTACCTGAACCTAAGCTATTTCCTTAGTCGGTTTTTACGACTACCATGGAGGAAATGGAGAGTTGTAATTCTAAACTCAACACTACACGAGGAAAGAAAGTTTTAGTTTATGAAAATAAACTTATACGACAATGTGCATATTGGACACCGGTTTCTAGATTGTTTTGCTTTCCGGCTTATCAGTGCATTGCGTGTGCCGCTAGGTAACCACTGTACGGCGAGCGTCTCGGCCGCGCAATGAACACAGTAAACGCTTGCCGCGCCGCCAAACGCGCGAAGTCGTGGCCGGGTGGATAGGCCTCCCCAATTGATATGAACAACTATCGATCCCTTATCAATCCCATCCAACATGCTCCTACCACCTTCTTTATATCATCTTCACACCTTCGATAATGTCTGCTTCTTCGGCTTGTTACTATGTTATAGCCGTGGTGGCCTAGCGGTTTTATCTATGCCCTCTCAAGTAGAGGGTCGTGGGTTCAAATCCCGGCTCGCACTTCTAAGTTTTTCGGAATGTTTGCGCGAAATTACATTTCAAATTTACCATGAGCTGCATACACCCGCGAAGAAATTCAATGGTGTGTGTGAAATTCCTAAACCGCACCGGGCCCGCGTGCTATGGCCCAGCTCCTCTCATTCTGAAAGGAGGTCTGTGCCCAGCAGTGGGCCTATATAGGCTGGGATGATGATGATGACATCGATGTTAATACTGGCTATAGTAAAATTGTTAGGTGGTACGGAGCCCTTCGACGGCGACCCCGACTCGCATATGACTGGGTTTTGCTAAATTGGATCTATCTAATCTGATCTTATTGAAATATCATTTTATGAGAACAAAAAGTCCTTTGTTTGCTAAGGTTACGTTCCCTGAAACCTAAGGCTACGTTCTGATAAGCAATTGTTGTCTTTTAAATTCTTATCAACGATAAAATTACCAGCGCATTAAAACATGCATTTTAATTACTTAGGCCTTTGATCAATTATAACTGAAGATACACATTGCCGAACAAAATTCCCTTCAAAGAATGTCCGAACTTTTTTATTTGGTTGCGTAACAAATAAAATCATCACATACACAGAAATTTGAACCTAGTCTTTACTTCATTACAGTCGAATTTCGGTAGCGGCAAAACTCTACTTGACAGCTAAACTTGACAATTTCACGCAACGTTCTGAGAAAAAGAAGGCCACTTTTATCAAAGTGGCGCTCATTTGGCTCGGACATTTTCGGGCGCGCGACTGTGGATCTACAGTTATAATTGATCAAAGACTTAGAGGCCTTTAAAATCTCGTACCTTTACCTTTGCGTAGAAATACTGCGTAGAAAGAACTGAAATATGAGATAGTTACATTAAAAACCATTTTTATATAAGGTAAACGTACCAATGCTCGACACCTCAATGCCCAGTAGATGACACCCATCTGTCACCTCTCTTGCTATGACATACGATTGAAGGTGCCATATTATTTGGGCTAGTGTCGACCACAAGAACGTTAACCTTAGCAAAAAATTTTCAGTCATTTGCCTGGAAGTCTCAATGGCAACACATTCCATTTAAAAATCAAATATGGAACAGTGTTGCTAACGACTCCACCTCTCTTGACCTTTGACATCGAAGCGTTTATTCAATGCAGCCATTTTGCAGAAATAAAAACTCAGATAAACGTGATTTACGTGTCCACGTGCCTCACAGAGTTGGTGATATAGAAATATTTTTCCTACTCGTGCTTTTTTTAGTGTTTCGTGTTTTTTTAATATTTATTTAAGTATGTATCTATCTATATAAGTATGTTTATCCGTTGCCTAGTACCCATAACACAAGCTTTCCTTAGCTTACTTTGGGACTAGGTCAATTGGTGTGTGTACAAGTATTGTACATCATTTTAGGCATCAATGCACGCGTAGCTTACGCTAACATTATTTAATGTCATTCACCTTGCACGCGAACCAATATAGTTTTGTGTAATTTTAAGCATATTTTTATAATTTGACTCAGTGTACGATTGACCAGCTTGAATATAGCACCTCTACCATATTCGCGGTCTTTTATTCCTCGGCACTCGTCCTTTAGCATTTGACATTGACATTTTATTACATCTTTATACATTTTTTTTGGTCCTTCGAACCGGATATTTATTGTCCCGTGATATTTATTTTATTTATTTAAGCATCTCTAAACCTAATCAAAAATCTTGTCACTGGCTACTGTACCTAATTTGAAAAATTTCATTATAATTCTGTATTTTGTGTGATATTTTTAAAGTCAATATATAATTAAATATTCTGTGAATATTTCAAGCGTCTACCTGTTGCCGTTATCAATATCGAGCAAAAACGAGCAAAAAAATCACGTTTGTTGTATGGGAGCCCCCTTACATATTTATTTTATTCTGGTTTTTAGTATTTGTTGTTATAGCGGCAATCGAAATACATCATCTGTGAAAATTTCAACTGCCTAGCTATCACGGTTCATGAGATACAGCCTGGTGACAGACGGACGGATGGACGGACGGACAGACGGACGGACAGATGGACGGACAGCGGAGCATCAGTAATAGGGTCCCGTTTCTACCCTTTGGGTACGGAACCCTAAAAATGAACGCACGAGATTATTTTGTTTTAATTGAATAAAATGTTTAGCGTTTTAAATTTGAAGCAACAATAACTTCAGTGTATTTTTATTTTCACAACATTAAACATCGACAACAAACCTCGGTCCTTTTATCATGGTATTGTTTTAGTATTTTTATCGTTTCCTTTTATGAAAACGTTGGGAAATAATGATGCAAATAAAAACAGTTTTCAAGATAGCATATAACAGTACTGTGCTAACGGTATGCGGAATAAAACATGACAGTAAAACTTCAACGCTGGCATAGTTAAGGTACGACTAATAATGTAGTTAGATATAACCTAGTTATTCATAAACCCATTCATAAACTCTCGTTCAAGTTATATTAACTTAAAATACGAATGTTTGTGCTCGGGTCTTGGATGTTTAATATGTATTTATATAAATAAATATCGTGGGACATTTCACACCAATTGACCTAGTCCCAAAGTAAGCTAAGGAAAGCTTGTGTTATGGGTACTAGGCAACGGATAAACATACTTATATAGATAGATACATACTTAAATACATATTAAACACCCAAGACCCGAGAACAAACATTCGTATTTTTCATACAAATATCTGCCCCGACGCGAGAATCGAACCCGGGACCTCAAGCTTCGTAGTCAGGTTCTCTAACCACTAGGCCATCTGGTCGTCAAGCTTTGCTTAGTTTGGGCCTAGGTCAATAATTGATGTCAATCAACATTCAACATCATCATTTCAGGCAACAGCTAGTATTACCATATAAATTACAGCTTTCTATTTATTTATGGTTCTTGAGCCTATGGCGGACAGACGGATAGCGTAGTGATATTATCTAGGTTCTGTTTGACACATTCGGGTACGGGACACTAACAATCTAATACAAGCCTAACCGTACAGCTAAGGAGTGGAGTTCCCTAGGTACCTACGACAGTGCTCCCTGAACTCTACAATCTGGCCGTTTTCAAGTTTACGGTGAATGACCATTTACTAGGCAAGCGTGCTCCATCGTAGGCCTCATCTTTTCGTTTCCATCAGGCGTGATTGTGGTCAAACGTAAGCCTATGTTGTATAAAACAAACAAGCCTTATTATAACCACGACAAGATGAAACACGATTCCTTGCAATTAAACCAAACCCCCCACACACTTCAGACGTCGTATCGTAAACGATTTCTTCAGCCAAGACCTATGCTAACGCTGTTAAGGACGTCATAAAGATGGATGACGTCACGACTATTGACGTCTTAGGCATGAAACGCTGTAACGGGTTATATTCGGCATGAATTATAATGATGGTATGTTGCAGCCCAATTTGAGAAGGCCTCGACGAAATTGATGAAGTTAAAGTGATGGATGTTCTCTCCATACTATTTGTATTTTCATAGATTTTACTCAATTACATTACACGCTAGTGAAATGAATTCCTTTTTGAAGTACTAGGTTGCAATAATGCATTTTTGAGTAATTCCTCCAACGGCGATGGTTACAGAAAAATGAAATAACTAATGCTTTGAAGCCAGATAGCATTTCTACATTTCTATTTCTCTTATTAATATTTCAGCACTTGAAATTTATAAAAATACTAGCTGTTGCCCGCGACTCCGTCCGCGAAGAATAGGGGTATGAAAAATAGCTTGCGACCTATTCTCAGACCTACTGAATACAGAGAAAAAAAGTTTCATAAAAATCGGTCAAGCCGTTGCGGAGGAGTTCGATAACAAACACCGTGACACAAGATTTTTATATATTAGAAGAGTAGGAGCTCAATATGAAAATTACATATACGATCGTAAAGAAGAAAGAAGAAAAAAAAGATGAGTTCAAAATATTTGTATAAACTTGTAAAACAATTTTAATATTTTCAATCCCCATTGGCTTTTATTGAAACTAGGCAGGCAATGTATGGCCTCTCGTTGTGGCTTAATAGTAGTTGTCTAACCACATTAAAACAACGTCATATATTCTATTTGGTCCTGGCCTCAGCGCTAGCAATACGGGTATGACTATCGTGTTCAGATAAATAATATAGTATGTTACTAATAGTCTATTTATTTAGTCTGTTTTATTATTTCTGACATTATAATCCTCTTACTAGTTGCACGGGCAAAACGGAAATTCAATATACCTACTTAGTGTCTATTAATAACAGAAAATCTAGCAGCAGCTTTTAGTAATGATATTAATTATTTTGAACGGGCAGCACGAGCGTGGTCAGTTCGTGAAATTTCGTGAGCATTTGATAATTATATTACTTACTAGCAGTTGCCCGCGACTCCGTCCGCGAAGAATAGGTATAAAAAATAGCCTACGATCTATTCTCAGACCTACCGAATACGGAGAGAAAAGTTTCATAAAAATCAGTCAAGCCGTTTCGGAGGAGGAGTTAGATAACAAACACAGTGACACGAGATTTTTATATGTTAGACTAGCTGTTGCCCGCGACTCTGCCTGGGAAAAAAAATTGCCTACGACCTATTCTCAGACCTACCGAATATAGAGAAAAAATTTCATAAAAATCGGTCAAGCCGTTTCGGAGGAGTTCAATAACAAACACCGTGACACGAGATTTTTATATTAGTTGATTGACATTTACTTATAGTTATTTGTCAAAATAAAATTCTTCTGTTGTGAATGCTCTTGAGATAACTCATTCATTGCATTTACTTGATCGGATAGGAGGGGGACAATTATTGAATAGTACAGATACGGAACAAACGAAATAAATTTTATACACACTCATTTCACTATTTTATCAACAGTAATTACAAAATTAGAAGATCTCAAGTGATCATTGAAACAGTCATTGAATACTGTACATGATATTCAAAATAAAATTTCATTAGTGAGGGTGCACCACAAATTGAAATTGATTCATGCAAAATTAATAAATATTAACTAAAAATCCAGGCTTTAAATCTGTAAAAATTATTAATCAGTGGTTAGAAAATAAGGAAGTTTAAATTGACAAAGGTGTTGTAAACAAAAGCTGCATAGAGCATTACAAAAAACTACAGTTTTTGCCAGTTACATCTGTAGAGGTCGAAAAATCATTTTCATTTTTAAAATGGATTTTTAGAAGCAGACGACGAAGTTTGACTTCATATAATTTGGAAAAAATATTGTTAATTTATTATGAAAAAACATACTTACAAAAATAAAATAAATGAAATTATTATTTTTTCTTTAATTTCATAATAATTTAAAAAAAACCGGCCAAATGCGAGTCGGACTCGCGCACGAAGGGTTCCGTACAATTATCTATAAAAATCACGTTTGTTGTATGGGAGCCCTCTTTAAATACCTATATTTGGGAGCTTATAATTCGAAGCCGATTGCTCGGGAATAGACAGACATACTCTCAAACCTTAATTTATATACATAACTATATACTAGAGCCACCACAAAATGTGTACAAAATTAGAACTACTGAGGTGATTGGTTGTCAACCGGCATCGATTGTTAGTTAATTAGCAAGCCATCTAGTTCGGCAAATACATTGTAGATGGCGCTGTAATAAACAAATCATATTTGTTGTATGGGAGCCCCCTTAAATATTTATTTAATACCTTTTTTAGTATTTGTAGTTATAGCGGCAACCAAAATTCATCATCTGTGAAAATTTCAACTCTCTAGCTATCACGGTTCCCGAGATACAGCCTGGTGACAGACGGACGGACGGACGGACGGACGGACGGACGGACGGACAGCGGAGCCTCAGTAATAGGGTTTCCGTTTTTACCCTTTGGGTATGGAACCCTAAAAATCACTATAGCAGAGCTCTGGTAGGTATGGATCTCTTTTATTTTTATTATTTTGATAATGATGTTAGTGAGTGAGTGTGAGTAAATGAACTTCATTTTTTATCGATTCAGATTATCGAAGCTACCCCATCACTTGCCCCCAAACTGAGCGTTAGGTAACGGGGTATACTAATTACGTAATAACTAAAGACAGAAGGTCCCTTAAGTAGGGACTTAATAAAGTAACCGACTTGGTATGTATTACATGGATCTCACAACTTATTACGGTAAAAGAAGTGAGTTGCGAGTGTAGTTGCGAGACTTGTTTTTTTTTACAATTTTGTTTCTGATGGCATTTAATATTCTTGCCTACCTACAAGTACTTGAAGAAACAAGTCCAAAAACCGTTGCAAAGTACATGAACAAGCTACACGAATCATGAACCTTTTCCGCGCACAAGAAACTATTTATCAACGGACGCGTAAAACTACGTTAAAACCAAAACTACGCCAAAAACGAAATTACGCCGCGTCCATCAAACCATTACGGGTGACGTCAGGGGCGATAGATTTAATCCCTTTGAGCTTAGATTTCGAGTTCACGGGGCTTTGGGCAAATTGAATAAGGCCGCTAAACGCGGTGGAGACCTCAGGGCGATCGGGTGCGAGTTGTCTTTTACGGTTTCCTTGGCGTAACGAAGTCGTTCTGAGAATAAATGTACGTGGGAACCGCTAGAGAAGTGTGCAGATTAAACGTGCGTCGGTGACAATTTCTAACTCTAAACCATCACTCGATTGACATTGCCAGTCTTTGTCAAAACTTGTGTAAATTCAAAATTTTCGTTCTATTAACTTTTCATGGTGTGCCTACTCTTGTTTCTGATGTCCTGTTAATCCTTCAAAGAGATCTCTGTAAGGGATAAGTACGCCTTTGTACATCTGTTTCTCTCATTGTCTGTTAATTTTATGTTTTATGCACGCGTTGGATGCGGATGGCGCAGGACCGATCTGTTTTGCGAGCCTTGGGGAAGGCCTATGTTCAGCAGTGGACGTCTTTCGGCTGAAATGATGATAATAATGATAAATATTACATTTCCATTAGTTCTCCTCGTGTTCCAGCCTGTTGCCTGTAGTAGCGATTCTGGAGGAAGGGTCTGAGCAGTTGTGCAGCGCATGCGTATCGCTTACATTACAGTGCCCCGTATTTGTTACACTGTTGCGATACGGTTTGCACTGCTTGGGGGGCGCACACAACACCTCGCTCAACTGCCTTCTTTCTGCTTATTCCCCTTAATTCAAGCCTATGGTGCTCCATCGTAGGCCTCATCTTCGCTTTCCATCAGGCGTGATTGTATTCAAATGCAAGCCTATAAGTGTATAAAAAAAATCTCCGTATAGCAATGACTTAACACTTACACTTGTCTTGCTCTGAAAACATGATATTGTTGTGAGAGTCAGAGACAAGCGCAGATCAAATGATTTATCCTGTAGTCGACAGTCAAATTACAAATTGTTAATGTCGAAGTGTTAATTATATTTGCCAACGGCGCAATGTGGTTAATCTGAAATGTTAATCCGTCAGTGGGATGTTACGCGTAATGTTATTATAAGAGCACATTATTGCACAGGCCTGAAAGTAGGCAATTACTGGCTTAGTATTGGTTTAAACGTACGAACTTGCGTTTGTATGAGAAATTGCATAAATAAATAAATCAATATAATATATTTTACGATTTTAATATAATATATTTTTACCTGTTGCCCGCGACTCCGTCTACGAAAAAAATAGCCTACAACCTATTCTTAGACCTACCAAATGAAGACAAAAAAGGTCTATAAGAATCTGTCAAACCGTTTCAGAGGAGCTCGATAACAAACACCGTGACACGAGAGTTTTATATATTAGAACTACACAATTATAATTTTTTGCACTCAGCATTTATTTATGCACACCAGAATTCAGTCACTCGACCCTACTTATTTCAAATTTTCCTTCTACACGAAAGTGGTTATAATGTACTATACATACAAACATCACACCTTTATTCCCAAAGGAGGGTAGGCAGAGCACAATAACACAACAAATTTAAACCCTAGCCTCCTACAGTCCAAAATACAACCCGTCATCGCCGTCCTCGAGAACTTTCCGCGGATATCTTTGACGACGCTTCCTTGTAGTGCAGGACTCTCATTACGGCAGGCTGAATGAACGCTCTTCAAGAATAATGGCGTGTGAATGAATGGGCCAAACGCCTTTCACGTCTGCGTGCACACGGCTAAACAAAGGACTGCTCGCGAGACGGTTGTGCTAGGTTACTCTATTGTTAGAAGTAAACGAACTAGCTTTATAATTTACTCGCAGCTTCTTCAGCGGATTTTACTAATTTCCCACGTAGACGTGTGTTCAGTGTACAACGTAAATGAAGAATACGCAAAATTTTATGTCACTAGACTTAGTTAGCGGTTAAGATTTTAGGGTTATATATGGATTTCGCGGGAATATCAGGATAAAAAGTAGTTTAAGTGTTATTCATGACTTCCAGCATCTATGTATAAAATTTTATCAAAATCCGTCCAGCTGTTTTAGTGTAAAGGAGTAACAAAAAAAAACACACATAATTATATACTCGCAAATTTTTGGCTGTATGTACCCTATAAATCCTATAATATTATTAGTCGGATAAAGTGTCTTTAGGGAGTGCGGTGCCGGTGGCATAATTGTGTAGTATTTTTTGTACTTGCTTTGCCAGTCAGGATCCAGTCGTCGAATTTACTTAGTTTTTATTTGCTACTGCAGCTAGCCTATTAATACGTCCCACTACTAAACCAAGGCCTTCTCTACCTTCTACGCGCGACTAGTGACACGGAAAGCGTTTTTTCTATACATTACGTGGCTAAGACGCTTGCCGCACTGTGGTGATTACCTCCCACCACACGCAATGAAAACTTAAAACGTCGACCTTGCCACGTTGCGCGTAGTGGCTTGGTACCCAGGCTGCAAGTTATTCTGGCATCTTCTTTTCTGTTTGCCTATGCCACAAGTCTACTCTAAATATGTAGAGAAGAAAATTTAAACGATCTTAAACTAACAATATATTTAATAAATACACAAAATTACTGACTTAACCAAACGCACATTACAGGGTGATTTTCTGGCACTTTTTTTTCACGGATTTCAAAAAACCAATACATTGCTGACATCGTGAGCTATGACGTGCGCACAAAAGCGGTCATTGCAAACGTTTCTAAGGTCTTTTATTTTAAAGATCTAAGAAACACGGGACACAGAGACCTGTTAATACCATGAGCTTAAAGAAATGTATCTTTATTAAGCATTTCGCAAATAAAGATAAAATGTTTCGAAGGCTAAAAGGGAAATGTAAATTAGCATTGTTTTCCCATTCAGGATTTATGTTTGTAAACAACATGATACGAGGGGTATTTTGGAGTGCCTTGAATTTCAAGATTGTGTTTGAAAACACTTGACGGTGATGAGTGGCGGTTAAATGAATACTTTATTTAATGTTAGCGGCAATAACAAGTGATAATAAAATTGTTAGAAAATTGATTTGAAAACGACTACGTGACGTGACGCGAGTACGATAACAATGAATCGTATTCTACCTAAATAATGCCACATTGTGTCTTAAGGGCGGTAAATAAAGAAACGAGACTCTGTTCGAAGCCCGAAGCGAAAAAGAAGAACAGTATGGATTCCATAGCCTTTCCCAATCCCAATGAAGTTAAATAAAAAAACCAATGGCGGCGCGGCGACAAAGCTGCAAACATTCATGACAGATTTTAAATACCGAAAAAATACAGATTTTTAATCTGTTGCTTCAAATTATAAATTCATTTGTGAATAAAAATTAAGTTGAATTGCTAAAACAATTGTACTTATACCTAAATGAAATTTTAAGTAAATAATTTTCTGTAAAAATTTCAACTGTCTGGCTATCACGGTCCATGAGATACAGCCTGGTGACAGACGGACGGACGGGCAGCAAGAAGTCTCAGAAATAGGGTCCCGTATTTACCCTTTGGATACGGAACCCTATAAAAGATTTAAAAGGACCTGGGCAGTTCAGTGTCCATGTCATTTGGCCATAGGGTGTCTACGAAATTGTCAGAATTCTATTGAAATGGAGTTTACCTATACACAGTCCTCGGGTTGTAATGCAAAAGAAAAGGCTCAAGGTTTATTTAGAATATTCCAGCCAAGTTAGCCTGCTTTTATGACGCTGTTTGCGTGCAAGTGTGATGAAAAATCCATTACATTGCTACTTCGCTATCTAATACTTATCTTGAAAGTAATTGGGATGCACCAAAAAAAATAACCTATAGTTTTTATATTTTTTTTGGAAAGAATAGGATATTTTAAGACACCATTTTCATCGATTTTGAATTTGGTTGAGTATTTAATTTTTTATATTTTTTTTTTTAGAAATACGTTGGATGACGTCACAGTGAGAGAGCCACATTCCATAGCCTAGAAAAATTCAAGTCGTACATAACATAATCTGTGGCACTACCACGGCACTACTGAGACCCTACTACGAAGTGCATAATTCGAACTTCGTTTCATGCCGTCCCGCTCACGCTAATATGATTTGACACGAAAGTGAGAGGGATGATACGATACGAACTTCGAATTTTGTAGTAGTGCCCCTGATTTGTCTTGTCACTGTCAATATTACAAGCACGGCTTAGGGTCCTAAATGAACCATGACAAAATAGTTTTATTTATTTCTCTTCTTTTAGCTTCGATTATTCCTGTTTGTTTTATGGTGTGATAGTAAATAGATATTTTTTATTAAAATCTGATATTTAAATTCTTTCATATTTACTTGTAACGTAGTAATTTAATAATTAAATTTGTAAAAATACATTGCGAGTATTGTATACATTTCGGACTTTATGATAAATGACAACTGTTTAAAGCCAGGTGTGCATCATGTGATTAAAGTTCTGTCTTTGTCACTCTTTGCTATTATAAGCAGGACAACAACATTTTAAACTGTCAATTTGCTTTAGAGTGTAGACCTGCTTTATATCTGCCTTTGTGACGATTCACTGCAGGGGTCAAATGAAGGTCATTACTTAAATTTTCTTTATTTAATTCAGATTATCATATTTTTGGAATCTGATTTCTGAAAACGCTTCACAAAGCCTATTTCTCCAAACGGTTTTTGATTTATTATACGTTGCCAAAAATTGGGACATCCCAATTGTCGCTGTGAAACAGCAAAGCAATAAGTTTTATTTCATGGATTTCTACCACACGACGAAGTTTCATATAGGTACCTACTCAGAGGAAAATTTCAGATTCGACACACATTTATTGATCTTATTTGTGATTTGGAGCTCTAGATTTTTTTTTGTGTTAAAAATAACCGTTTTTAAAATTTCACTAAGAAAAAAGATTGGCAGGGCACGTCCGATGGAGCCAAAAAGTTCTCGTACGGTGTATACGGACCAGAAGACGTGGTGTAGGTAGGCCTCTAACAAGATGTAGCGACGACCTGGTTAAGGTCGCAACTTTAACTAGGTCGTCGCTACATCTTGCTGGAGAAAGCGTTTGATATCGATGGTGCAAGACCAGTTTGTTTGGCGAACTTCGGGGGCGGCTTATGTTCAGCAGTAGACATTTTTCGACTAAAATGGTGATGATGATTCATAAAAAAAGTTTCTTATACTTAAATAAAATAAATTTAAAAAGTCATCATGACTCTGTCTTAATGATATCCCAAATTCTTAAAGCTTAACTAAACTTACGTCCTTATTTAGGTAATTAATATTTTCCGTTATCGCGCGACTTATTTTTTTCGTGTAAATTTATCTGTAATGAAAACGCCTCAGCCGTCAGTAACACGATACCCTGCTAAAAACGATACGGTATTAATCTTACCAAAATATTATTGTAATACGCTTAATGATTGCTTTAATATCCAAAAGCCTTTTAGGCGATATGGTGATGATGAAGTTGTAAACAAACCTATGTTTTCACCAAACAATTCGCTACAGGTTGCATCTTCAATGTATTTCATATAGCTAAAATATTACGAATATTTAATATTTAAAAACAAATTTCAACTTATCAGACAGTCCATACCTATCCAACTCAAACTATTTTGTCTCCGGTATTTAATTCTTATAATTCTGCTGTTGTTGCTTCTGTTTCGAACTGTGGGAAAGCAAGGGAATATTCCGTGTTTCTATATGAAAATACATGTATATTTACGACTTTTTGTGCACGAAGCAAATAAATAATGCATGGCGTGAACAACCGAGCGGTAATTCATCGTTTGTTGTGCCTAATTACCTTTTCAGGAGTTTGCTGTTGTTGTTTACGTGATTCTAGGTAACACATGTGATTTATAATCTAAATAAGATGAACAGTGTGACAAGATAGTAATAAAGTCGTTACCTATCTATCAAACTGTCGTATTTGATGTAACGGTAAGATATCTAACCAGGCATTTTTACACTTAGGGTGTTAAACTGACTTAGCGACGGCGTCGTTTTGTTAATAAATGCAGAGTGTATGTCTCAAGTCAAAAGTCTTTGATCAGTGTGTGACTTATGGCACCGAGATGTGGACGCTAACTATGGGCCTCATAAGAAAGCTTAAAGTCACACAGAGGGCGATTGAGAGGGCTGTGCTCGGAGTTTCCCTGCGGGACCGCATTAGAAATGATGAAAATCTGCGCCAGAACTAAAGTCACCGACATAGCTCGAAGAATCGCCAGACTCAAGTGGCAGTGGGTAGGGCACATGGCTCGTAGGACTGATGGACGATGGGGCAAAAGGTTCTTGAGTGGCGTCCACGGACCGGAAGATGCAGTGTAGGTAGGCCTCCAACAAGATGGAGCGACAACCTGGTTAAGGTTGCAGGATCGCGTTGAATGCGGATGGCACGGGACCGATCTGTTTGGCGAGCCTTGGGGGCGGCCTATATTCAGCGGTGGAATATGATGATGATGTATGATGTATGTTCAGACGAAGAAACTGAATTTCGTACCAGGGTGAACACTTTTCATTGCAAGTGTCATATTGACATTTCATACATCTGCCATGGAAAGCATCGGATTGTGGAAAGGTTCCATCCTGGTACGCGATTCAGTTTCCTTGACTGTATGTATCGTATGCATGTAAACCCCTTATTGTACAAGAATAAAGAAAAACACTTATAACAACCGTTGAGATACGTGTACAAAAGGTGAACTTATCCCTTTAAGGTATCTCTACCAGTCAACCTTTGAGTGGATGAGAGGAGCATTTAGGTAGGGACCGAGAAAAAGTAAGTTTAAAGATCAGATTATAGCATAATAAATAGAATAATAAATGTGTTACATTTGCGCCCTTCTTCGCATAATGAAATGTAAATAAAATATTGTTTTCTAAGTCCATATATTAATGCTTGTGTTAATTACGAAAGGCTTATGAGTCTGTTTGAGAACAGGGTTTCTATATACGACTTAAAATTAATTGAAGAGATGTTTACAAAAACAACATAACAGACTGACTAGCTGGAAGAACATAACTGGCACCTATAGTCAGTAATAGTAGATTGTTCAACAAGGGACTAAAACAAGCCATAATGACACAAGATATTTAGCCACCCAAGCAGAGCGAGGGTGGCTATAATTCGCGTGTCATTATGGCAGTTTAGTCTCGCGTTAAACACTCTACTTTTCAGTTTGAATGCGAGGAAAAAACGATGTTTTAGGTATACTAATCTACAACATTATTTTTATACAACGTACGCCCGATACGAGCAATGGACGTCTGTTCAGAATTAAAATAGCAATTTAAATTTTGTTCCGCGGTTTTTTTTTGTTGAGTGACGCTTGAAATGTTTGCATATTTAGGCAACAGATTCAAACTTAAAAATTATTTCATAGCTAATTGGACTAAGTATGCGTAATAAAATGAATTAGAATAATAGAATTAGAATATTAATTAAATAGATTAATATTCGTAATTATTCATGGTGTTTCACGAAATTATTATTTCTTTTATTAGATTTGTTTTAATAACATGTTCTGCTTCTTGAAATCACATATTATTACTTGTATTGTATTGTGAATCTCTTGAGACATTCAATTTCTGTTATTGTTGTAAATGCATTGAGATGTTCCTTTGTTGGCTTGATCAGGGTTATCATGGTTTGTACACTGGTGCTCTCTCGAACATGCAGATGTAAAGCAACACCAAAAATTTACTGGACTCTTTACAGTCACACGAGCACTGACACACTTGACATGCACGCTCATACGCACGCACGTATGCGCACACTTTCACACACAAATTCACTCACGTTCATGCACTCTCACGCACTCACATACATACACTCATACACACTCACACACGCACACACACACACACACACACACACACACTTTATTTAGGTTTAAGTCTTTTTTTAGTTATAGTCTTAGTAATAATTTTTTTTCTTGGAAGAGCGAGGCCTCCTAACACAAGTTCCAACTTAATGGGAGGCCTCAACCTTTTGTGTAAAACTTCTGTTAAATGCAAATAAAGTTTATTTTATTTTTTTTTTTTTTTTTTTATTTAAAATATTTTTTATACAGTTGTCATTTTGAGGTTATTTCCACGCCCTAAAGGCTTCCACAGACCGAAGCGCAGGGCACTACGGAGCGCTACGGGGTGGGCGCTACGGAGCGCTTCGGAGCGTCCGCAGCGCGCTGCGGTCTGTGGAAAGCTTTAAAATTGTCTATGCCCAGTCACTGAAAATGGCAATAATCCTCCATCCACAAACACCGTGTTTGGCAGTTCAGGGTTTCCAAAGTAAATTAAAAAAAAATTACTTTAATCCCTAGAGATCAAAAAAGAGCTTTAGTCCCGATATGCAGAGACTAAAGTAACATTTTAAGAGCATGAGAAGTGAAAAATTGTTTTTCTACAAGTGGCAACCAGTCTAGTCAGTCATGTTTTTTTTATGAACATCCCTTCAATTAATTTATTTCAATTGAAACCAAAAAAACAGTATGCAATCGTTTACTAATAAATTTAATTACTAATCAGTAAAATAGGTTCAACAATAATTCATCCTGTTTTACGTTTTTTGAAAACGTCAAATTGAATATAAAATTAAATAACAAATCAGCCAGTATATTTCAAACAACCACCTATTCCGTAACTTCGTATACCCCGTACAAAGATATACCTTGTACCAAGCAATAGCGATATTGATTACAACGCTTAAACACTACGCACTATGTTGAAAACGTAAGAATGAACTAATATTATGAGTTGAAATCGGGTTTTGTTCCGCGTACCTTAATTTCAGAGAAGCCCGATATTTCGGCACAGTTGCATGCGCCATGATCACGAGACGACTGGAGAATTGCGGGTATGCTGGTATAACTGTCAGTCAAGAAAAATGAATCAGACGTAACCGATCTACCCTCTTCCTAACAAGTTGCCCACTACTACTGGAACTCGAACTCACTTCAAAGTCACGGCAAAATACACTCACAGTATCACTCACTTTCCTCGTATCATCACGAACACTGTGATACTGTGAGTGTATTTTGCCGTGACTTTAAAGTGAGTTCGAGTTCCAGTAGTAGTGGGCAACTTGTTAGGAAGAGGGTAGATCGGTTACGTCTGATTCATTTTTCTTGACTGACAGTTATACCAGCATACCCGTAATTCTCCAGTCGTCTCGTGATCATGGCGCATGCAACTGTGCCGAAATATCGGGCTTCTCTGAAATCAAGGTACGCGGAACAAAACCCGATTTCAACTCATAATATTAGTAATGACCGCGATAGTCTAAAATATTCTGTAAGAATGAACTATACGTAAGTCTAATTGTATTAAACATTTAAATCATATTATATAAATCGTATAATATTTTTGGCGTTTATTTTCTTATTTGCTGTGCCTGTTATCCACAATTTTTTTTAATAGCATATTAGACGTCCCACTGTTGGGAAAAGGCCTCCTGTTTTTATTTCTTTCCTCACCCGTCTATATCCTTTCTTAACCTTTTGGGAAGGATCCGCCATTATTTAAAATAAAACCGCTAACTGATATCTTAGTGCACGCTTTCTTTGTCTATTTGTTTCTTATTGTATTTTACTATCTAGCTATAAAATTAAAAGATGTAATCTTTTGAATCAATTTGAACTAGTATATTTATGACGAATAAAATGTATATGTACAGAGTCAGCAATTGGGGATGTCTATTTGTTTGCAATGTATAGTAAATCAAAAACCATTTCGAGATAAATGATTTTTAACTCGTTTTCTGTAGTTATTTAATTTTAATATTATGTAATGAATTTATTACATAACAAATAAGCAATGACCTTCATTTGACATTGGTGTAAATTGCGTGACCGGTCCAAGTCGTACTTTATTCTGTGTGGTTAGAATTCCTCACAATTTACGCGTGGATTATACTACGGAGTTTGATTTGGACCTGCTGTCTGACATCAAGCACTTTGACAGCGCCAGTAAAGTGACACTAGTTACAGTGTACCACTACGCAAAAAATAATTAAAGGGGTTGCCTTATCGTACGCATTTAGATAGATTTAGAAATTTGACAGTGTGGGAGCCCTCAATTATAATCTGACGTCATCAACCAAAATAATTACAATAGTTAATTTTGAAAAAAGTAGTGAACTAAATGACAAAATATTGAAATTAGTTTCTTATAGTTGACTTTTCTATACAAAAAAAAATATAAAAACCACTGGTATTTTTTTTAGACATTCCCAATTCATTCTTTATTTCGAAGCTATTCAATCTTAACTAACTTCTACATAGTACGAGTAAGTTAAACAATAAGATATGAATTTCGAAGTTTATTGACTTGGCTTTAAATTATGATTCACATTCAAGTTCGTGATTTATAAAGAAAAGAGCGCATATTTTTTGAATTTTGGTTACATACAAGAGTTTAGCAGACTTATTGTCTAACGCTTCCGACGCTTGCCTTCGCAATCACTATCTCTTTCTGTCAAACGGTATAAGATGATGACAGAAAGAGATGGTGAAAGCGAAGGCAAGCGTCAGAAGCGTTAGACAATGCGGCCTCTGGTTGCATACAACTCATTAAATTCAAGTCGCCGTATGGCACAAACTAGACTTTTGTATAAAACCGACCGCAGTAGACATTAGGTAAAGTCAACATCTATACATATAATAAATCTGTAACAAGTCGGTGCCTGTACATTGAAGATATTTGAGAAAAACTGTCACTAGGGCTATTTACTAGCGCGATAGAACCCAAAACAATGATTTTTAGAATTATTGTCTGTTTGTCTGTTTATCTGTTTGTCTGTGCGTTTGTGCGCGCTAATCTCAGAAACGGCTTAACCTGGAAGGATGCGGTTTTCACTGATATGTTGGTATTTTCTTGGATTAACATTTAGTGTTTGTTTCATTTGAATCGGTTCACAAATAAGAAACATACGTCTATTTTAAGAATTTATGGAACAGTTTTTAGAAGTAGTGACTTTGGAATAGGTATGGTGGTGAATGTGAACGCGGGTGTGCGGGGGGGGGTTGCGGGGGGTGCGGGTAATTTTTTATATCGAGGAACTAAGGAGAGCCATAATTGATGAAAAAGCAAATTGGATAAAAAAAATAAGCTGCCCAAATTACTAATTCCACGCGGACGGAGTCGCGGGCAAAAGCTATCATAAATAAGTGATCACTTTTGTACCTTGTCACTTTAACGTCATGTTTGAAAAGCCATACGAAACTATGTAACGACTGAAAGCGATAAGATACAAAAGTGATCACTTATTTATGACGTTGACTGTACGTGACCGAAAATTTCCGACTCCCAACTCAAAAAATTACGTTCGTCTGGCATTACCTGGCTTCATCCAATTTCTGGAAGGTCTAAATTAAATATTATGTTATTTTGAGCTCACACGCTGTTGATCTTAGGCACTGGTCCTACCGCCGGCGAGTAAGCGATGAGCTATCGGCTTTGATCAATTATAACTGAAGATACACATTGCCGAACAAAAATCCCCTTCAAAGAATGTCCAAACTTTTTTATTTGTTTGCATAACAATTAAAATCATCACCTACACAGAAAATAGAACCTAGTCTTTACTTCATTACAGTCTAATTTCGGTTGACACTTGACAGCTAAACTTGACAATTTCACGCAACGTACTGAGAAAAAAGAAGGCCACTTTTATTAAAGTGGCGCTCATTTGGCTCGGACATTTTCGGGCGCGCGACTGTGGATCTACAGTTATAATTGATCAAAGGCTATCGGCGATTTTCTCGCCCAAGAAAACAACAAAAGATAATCGCTCCCGTGTAAATAAAAGAGCGAGATATATATTTATAGTTCATCGCTGGCTGTTCACACTGCCGGCGAGTACGCTCTCTTCAGTAGTTGATCGCAGCGATAAAAACTGTCAACGATAAAATTTGCTCAGTGACACTCGGCGATAAACGCTTGGCGATCAGAGCGATCATTCTTGCTTACAATCGCCCGTCGCACTCGAGCACTCGAACATTCGCTCATCGCCGGCGGTGGGACCAATGCCTTATGCAAGATGTCTTAAAATGTATACTTACTAAATATTATAAATGCAAAATTAACCCTGTCTGTCTCTTTGTTGTTACCTCTTCACCCTTAAACCGCTGAAACGATTTACATGAAATTTGGTGTGGCGATAGTTTAAGACTCTGGAAAAAGTATGAGATAGTTTTTATCTCGAAAGATTGCATAAGTAGTTCCCGTGAGATAATGTTAAATGAATTCTTCATAGACGGTTACAGTGGCAACAGCTAGTATGGAATATTGCAGCAGTGATAGTTAGTTTGATTAAAAAACCTTTGTAAATGATTTTTTCGATTTTTTTCACTGTGGATGACAAATGTGTCGATGAATTGATGGTTCAAAATGTACTGCGCCAAAGGCATGACTAAATCTTGTTTAATTTTATATATGACAAGGTTTGTGAAGTCATTTTAATCTTTGAATGTTTGTTAGCCAATAAAATTGTATGGCAAAACTTTGTCGCAAGAAACAAATTTCAATTTTGACTCTCCTAAACTGAGCTCAACACTAAATCTAATTGTAATTTTTTCCAGTGAATCGCCATTATACCTATACCCTGTCTATTTAACAGAATTAGCAAAGCGTTCTCTCTGTTGTTTTGTATGCAAATGAAAGGGACAAGAAAGTCAAGAAACTGTCAGTGGGCGTCAACAATCGCACGTCGATGGCGGGCTGGGCTTCATGCCGTTTGTTGGAATATTCGTAATATTTCTCGTGATTCTTGAGGCACCTCAAATAATTACATGTCATGTTTATTCATCTATTATTATTTATGTAATTTAAAGTAGTAGATAATGATATTTAAATATGTGCCCTGCAGTGGGACGTATATGGTGCATCGTCCTTATCGCTGACCAATTACGTGCATTCTCTGTTTTCTAGTACTAACTCTGTTAAATAGACAGAGTATAGTCACAATTTAACCGCATATTCTAATATCTTCTTTTTAATTTCAGGTAAGCAGTTCACCCCAAAGATACTCTAAATCAGTGAGTTAAATATTTACCCCCTTAGTCATAAGAGCTTGTTACCCTTTATATGGTTTTGTATATTGTGATATACACTGCCAAAAAAAATCTAATCACTTTTAAACTTTTACAAAAGACATTTAGTTTTCGGAAAGTGGTCACATAATCTTTTGTAAATTAGTAAAAAAATAGTTATTAGTCGCAGCACCACTATTATTATGTATTGTCTATATAATAGCAAAATGTCCGAGGGACGGAAGTCGACTACACTTCGCAAAGTATTTATTGTTTTTTTTTTACATTTATGGCAATGTGTAAGGTAAAAGATGGTATTGATATGCTCAAAGGTATGTTTGTGGTACTGGTTTTTAGATTGAAATGCACGATTTTGTGTCATCTGTGCTCATCTAAATTTGTTATAGTAATATATTTTTATTAAAACATATTTTTCAATAATTAATAATTAGTAGGAATTAGTAAACGCAAAGCGGAAACAGATCAATAGATGATTTTTAGTTTTTTTTTTAAAGTATTATAAAAAAAAATCCATTGTTCCTTTAAAATTTTATCAAATTTGGTACGAACTGTTCTCTATCCTCATTTATTTAAATACGCTTTCTACAAACCAATTGGAGTTGACGTTTGAAACAAAATACAAAATAATGAAATCCAGAACAATGGTCGAAACTATTCCATGAATTTGAGTTTCAAAACAAACTGCTAACGAACAAGAGCGTTGAGATTGACGTATTTGCTAATTAGCTGTTAATTAATGAAGACTGCTGGGGAAATAACGACAGTCTTTGTCTGGAAATTGAACTTAACTTTGTTATAGGACTTGTTATTAATAATAAAGCTGCTATTTTTACACCGATACCCCGAGAAATATAATTTGTCACGGCCTTAAGAAATCACTGGCTATTTTATCTTACACAATGCAATAGTTTTATGGAACAGCTAAGGCATACTGTTGACCATAGAGAATTACGATTTGTAGAGTTAGTACTAGTAGAAGTCAAAGCTTAGTTTCTAATGAAATCTGATAGCTTTAGCAGTGAAATTGTTATGGTTATGATCCTGTGTGGTTAGGCAACCGATATTACTTACATATTCTTATTTACTTTGTCTTGCATGTGTCAACAGTGAAGTGAATATGTATAATAATTTATGTTGGAAAAAAATACTTACTGTCAAGTTTCATGCGGCGCATTCTTCTTGTTATTGATGGTATATTGAAAGCACTGATAGAGCCCTTTGCGGCCTATTTACAGACTGATTTTGATTTTTAATCATCATCCCAGCCTATATTCATCAGCACAGGCCTCCTCTAAGAATGAGAGGGCTTGGGCCGTAGTTTTCTCGCGGGCCCATTGTGGTTTAGGCACTTCACACACACCATTGAATTTCTTCGCAGGTGTATGCAGGTTTCCTTACGATGTTTTCCTTCACCGTAAAGCTCATGGTAAATTACAAGTGTAATTTCGCACATAAATTTCGAAAAACTCAGAGGTGCGAGCCGGGATTTGAACCCACGACCCTCTGCTGGAGAGGCCATAGGTCAAATCACTAGGCCACCACGGCTTGATTTTGAATGTGCTCTACTTATAACTCGACAGGAGCAAATAATGTCTATTATAAATTACTAGCTCTTACCTGCGACTTCGTATACGAAGAATAATTCTTAATTTATCGCTATCCCGCGGCAACTATGCAATTTTCTGGGATTTAAAAAGTACCTATCTTATACGTATCCAGGTTAGAAACTATCTGTGTACCTTATTTCATCAGATCCCGTCAAGTGTGAAAGAGTAACAAACCACACATCCATCCATCCATACAAACTTTCACGTTTAAATATTAGAGAGATAAACACAAATCAAATGATATTCAGCTACCGCATGCCCTCCCTCAAGATTTGTCGCCGAACATACCCGAATTACCTCGATGACTTCCGAATTTTACGTGGCACGTAATTTAAGTCGAGTGTCCACGGGAAATTGGCGAAATTGATCCGGGGCTTGTAATCGGATCCAGTGAGGAGCGAGGGGCTTTATTGCCCGTGATATATGTCCTTTGTTGTTTCTTTAGGTCAAATATTAACCTTGTCAAAGGCTACAAGGTTGACGTTCAAGCATAAAATTTTATTTTTACACGCTTTATTTTAGCATTAGACTCCTCTCGGCCATCAACCAGCTGGCTTTGCTCTTCTTCCAATTACAAACTGTATATGTATAACAGCCTAATTATAAATCGTATTGATGTGTTAATCTCTATAGAACCTTATTTCTAGCTAGATACGGAGACTTATTCAATGCCAGCCATATTTGAACTAACCCGAGCCCTGGAATTTTCCGCATCCTTGGCCCTAACAATTGTTCGAGAATTAACAGAGCATTTGTAACAGTAAGAATCCTTCTGCCCAATTAAACAGTTGGCAAGAGTTTGTTTTCAAAGTGAAGCCGGTAGTCTGAGGACCCTCGCTTTGAGCTCTCGTGTGGTTCATTCCACATTTCTTTACATGTATAGTCGACCAAGAAAGTGCTTTACCGTTTTTGACAGTTCCCGGTCATTTTTATATGTATTTTCTTATCTCAATCGCTTCATGCACCGTTCTGGAGTAGTAATGGCATCCAGTGGAGAAGATTTTGGGATTGTGAAACTTTAAACTTAGTCCAGATTATATCAAATCCAAAAACCCTTCAGTTTGTTCACAAACATTCCATCGTGC
This sequence comes from Archips xylosteana, assembly GCA_947563465.1. NCBI lineage: Eukaryota > Metazoa > Arthropoda > Insecta > Lepidoptera > Tortricidae > Archips > Archips xylosteana. The sequence goes on along the minus strand of OX387345.1, from coordinate 20,446,430 downwards.
GTCATTAATATTGCACAAAAATTCCCGTGCAGAATTTCACGTCTCTTAACCTAGCAGTTGCAATTTTCAGATTTATTATTATTCTAAGTGTTGCCATAATGTTTTTTTTTAGACACATTTAAAACAAACGGGTAAGTAATAGAAGATATAACAACTTATTATCTAATATTCATAATATATACGCTCACTTTATATAAACTCGTTTAGTATAACGTTCACTGGATATAATGAACGAAAAGTATAATTATAAAATATCTAATTTTGTAATGTATAACGTTGTTTATATATAATATCAATTGATATAACGATCAAAGCGTATAATGTTCATAACACCTAAGATTTAAATCGTATAAATTCACTAAAAACTTTGATGCAAGCAACTAATCAAGCAATCCATTCATTTTTTCCGCTCTGTTTCAAAAAAAAAACCTAACCTATCCAAGTCGCTTCTGCCCCGAAAAGTCTTGCTCGCTCGCTTCGCTCGCTCGCCGCCACATAATTTAACATTTACACATATTACTATATATCATGACTATTATACCTAATGTTTGTTATGTTAAAAGAAATTAGTCCATATAAATCTTACACAAGTTGAAGTTATATAAAAATAACGTTATATAATTTAAGCGTTATACGTTAAAAGTTATACTTTTTGTTGTTATAGCTAACGTTCATTATATCCTGTGAACGTTATTAAGATGAAATTAGATATTTTGTAGTTATATCTTGTGGGACGCACCCAAAACAAACACGTAAAAAATGTAAAATTAGTAGCTACTTTTAGCATAAATCTCAGCGCCAAGAGCATAATTTAGTAGTAAGTATACGTCGTTTAAATATTCACTTTATGATGACCTTCAGTAGGATTATACGTTTTATTTTTAGAGTAGGTTATATGTGTAGCTAGGCAATGACTCTTAATTAACGAAGTTAACATTTCGAGTAACGGATTAACTTTTAAGTTAACTTTAAAAACTCTTAACGGACTTGAACTTTTGTTGATCGTTACTTGGCATTGGCACGGCATTTCAAAAAAATCTGGAAAGCAGCGCGCTTCTATATATTTCATGATAAACACAGGTATACCAAGGGAAATTATGACTAATGAAATAATGGGAAACAAACGGAGCCGACCGTATTAATTAGGTGTAAAAATTCTCACATCCTACTGCACTGATTTAAAATTTATAATTCCATCAAATAAGTTTTAGAACTCTCGGTCGGTAATCCTAGATCAACTATAGCCCTAATACTAATAACAGATTACCCGTTAATCTAAAATGGGACAGGTCAACAAAATTAATATCTAATTACTTGACTAGAAGCGGAAACAGATGAGAGCCAAACTTTAAAATTCATCCGTGAATCCTTCGTGGATCACGTGAAATTATCAACAATTATGTGCTGAACGTGTCCAGAGTCATCTTTGTTAGTTAGTTTTATCTAATAAGTTCTGGCAATAACAAGGCCGGCGGGCAGGAGTTTGGCAATAATTTGCCAACTATTGGCTGCTAGCGGCTACCGACGACGGCTTAATGCCGTTATGACCGAACTCTCTGTATTTATCGAAAAACTTTTGTCTGGGCATTGTAGCTGATCTGATTTCAATTAGTCGTAATTATGCCCTTTATGAATATGATCTGAAATTAGTTACCTCGCTACTTTGCAGCCTGATGTGCAACACGCCTGTACAACACATAATTACGCCCCTGCTTCGACATAAACCAACATAAATAATTAATTATGTTAACCAAACTCAATTATGTTTCTACTCTAAAATTGTTTTTAAATTACTCTCTTGAATGTACAAGTTTATTATTGTGTATAATTTATCTATGTGTGTTCTTTTTTAAAGAAAAATAGCGATTTATTTACTATGCAACTATGATCAAATTGAAAATACAATATTAATTAAATTAGTCACATCCCTTAACTCGATGTTAAAAGGTATTTAACGTGTGTCTCTCTTGAATTGCATTTTATTAGAAATTAATTAAAAGGATACTAAATTATGTATTGGCACACATATTTAATATTGTAATGACCGTTAACCAGAAATATATATATAAAAAAAAAAACAAAAATGTAATAATTAATACGATACGATTGAATTTCAAAATGTCCTATCTAAAGTACCATAAAGCCACGACACTTAGTAGGTATCAAACTGCTCAATTTGATAAATTTGTCATTTTGATATTTAAGCTTTGCAATACCAAGCTGGTTTATTTATTTATTTATTTATTACGTTTCACATTGTACGTTGATACCTACAGACGTGTTGTTATTTAAGTACCTATAACGTTGTTTTTTTAATTTTACTGGGCAAGGGCCTTCTCTCTGGAGCTCCACAACTCCCGGTCTGACGCAATGTCAGACCAGTCCTTTGCATACACGTCCAAATCGTCCCGCCAGCTCTTTCTTAAAAAAATTTAATTTAAGTCATAATAAAAAAAAAATATTTAAGAGAAGAGGCCTATTCCCAGTTGTTAGACGTATAAAATAATGATAAGATACTCCTGCGAAAGAAGGCTGTACGATGTGGTACCAATCCCTTTTGAATTTCTAAACGCATTTTGACCCTACTTTCTGAACAGTGTATAAATCAATCTGCCTTATTGTATCTACTAAATAGAAATACAACTCAATGCAAAAGTAACTTGTGAAAGCCCATTAAATAAAAGTACAATTCCATTACTCCCACCCGCAAACACAAGCCAAAACAAAACGTCAAAACAGCATTTCATATTCCCGATGAATGCCGCGTTAAGCATCTACGTGGATGTTTTATTCACAACGTAGCGCTAGTAAGCGCTAATGACGCAAATCGTGACGATTCACGCGATCGCAACAACTTAAAAAAATAAAACCGGCCAAGTGCGAGTCGGACTCGCGCACGAAGGGTTCCGTACCATTATCTATAAAAATGCCAAAAAAATCACGTCTGTTGTATGGGAGCCCCCCTTAAATATTTGTTTTATTTTAATTAATCAATTTATTTTTAAAGTAAATATATAACTAAATATTCTGTGAATATTTCAAGCGTCTCTTTTGCCGTTATCGAGATATCGAGATATCGAGCAAAAAGGAGCAAAAAAATCACGTTTGTTGTAGGGAGCCCCCTTAATTATTTAATTTATTCTAGTTTTTAGTATTTGTTGTTATACTGGCAACCGAAATACATGATCTGTGAAAATTTCAACTGTCTAGCTGTCACGGTTATCACGGTGACAGACGGACAGACGGACAGACGGACAGACGGACGGACGGACAGACAGACAGACAGACGAACAGCGGAGCCTCCGTAATAGGGTCCCGTTTTTACCATTTGGGTACGGAACCCTAAAAAACAGGGCAAGTGTAAATTTTGACCTAAAAAGCGCTGGATCACGTTTCATTCTATTGTAATAAATAAAACATAATTTTAAAAGATATCATTCTTAGGGATGGTATTTTTTCACATTTAAATGAAATCGAACGGAAAACATACCCTCCCAAACAAAAAGATCTTTCGTATCATAAGTGACGGAGCTCTAAGATACTCGTAGCAAACATTAAAACATACAACGTAGTAGATCCTCCTCCTCTTTAAAGTAAATTGTGGCATCATCAACATCCTAGCCTATATACGTCCCACTGCAGGGCACAGGCCTCCTCTCAGAATGAGAGGGCTTGGGCCGTAGTTGGGAGCTTCACACACACCATTGAATTTCTTCGCAGGTGTATGCAGGTTTCCTCACGATGTTTTCCTTCACCGTAAAGCTCGTGATAAATTTTAAAATTTATTTCGCACTCAAATTCCGAAAAACTCAGAGGTGCGAACCGGGATTTGAACCCCGACCCTGTGCTTGAGAGGCCAATATGTCAAACCACTAGGCCACCACAGAGTAAATTGTGTAGTCAAATTTAAATTTAAAACATTTTCCATCTTCTCGACAAGAATATTTTCATCAATATAAAAAGAGATTTAATTCACGATTAGATGCTTATCACTGGTGAACGTATAAACGTATGGAATAACCACTCACGATTAGATCTATGCTTATCACTGGTCAACGTATAAACGTATGGAATAACCCACTCACTCTGTTGCTGAAATGGCGAATTCCTATGGGAAATTACAAGAACATTTCCTACATTAAAAGGTTTGCTGACGACAACGGGCATTTAAATAGGTATTTGCTCTCCAAACTCAATAAGGGACATATTCGATGATAGTATCTCGTTACTAAGTAGATGCTAAAAGGGTAGAAGTTTCTTTTGTTTTCCTGCCATCGACGGAAAATTCTGTGAATTACGAACTCAAGTTCAGCTGCAGAATGATTCTAGATTTTTCCTTCACTCCATCTTTATATGTCGATCAAAGGTTTTATTTAGCAGTCACTATTTTCTACACTAATTACTAAGGTACTTACTACGCTTCTTTGACTCCTACATAAAATGGGTATGAGTACGCAACGTCTAAAATTCTCCCTTTCAAAGACTTTACAAAGAAGTTAGTTTGTGAGAGTGTGTTTCTTAATCTTTCACCCTAAAACTATTGAACGAATTGGATGATGGTGTTGGATTTGGATAGCTGGTTCATGGAAATAACAGGAAGGTACTTTTCGTTTCAATATTTTTAAATTTTGCACAAGTATAACTATAAAATTAAAATTTAAAAACCCCCAACGCAATTAGGTCGCATATATACATATATGTTTGAAAATAATGTAAATGCCCATTATTGGGTCTAAGATCCCTTCCACGGCTAAAAAAAGCGAAAGTTATTCATATAACTTTCGCTACACAAAGGAAGCGACCGTGATTTTGTTTTTATTAAGCCCTTAACAATGTACATTTTTTTTTGAAAATGACCCTAATTTATAAAATATTATTTATTTTTCAACATTATTTCTAATGAACTGCAACAATTACTTTGCTATCCCGCGACCTTACGATGATTACGTTTATGTAAGATATGCGCCTGACATTTATTGACACACTGAAAACTGAGTCTAACATTTGGTAGCATAGCGTACGGTTGTGGTACCTACTCTCAAGATGAGCTCTGGTTGAGTTCGGAACGCGTCAGTGTAGTTTGGTGGTGGTGATAGTTGGGTTTGTGTAACTTGTGTGTGTTCGTACAGCATTCTTACATAAACGTAACTATCATAAGGTCGCTGGTGAGCAAAGTAATTGGTTCAGCTCATTGTATGGACCTCCGCAAAGTAACGCCTGATTCAATAAATGATTTCTAACATCATCATATACCTAGTAAGTTTTCTTCGATATGTTGTCTTGCGATTTTACTCCTTGGAATTCCGCTCGGTCTTTAAAGCCCAACTCGGTGCGAAGTTCAATCAATGTTTCCACATCTACGCCCCTAAATTGATTACCGTGTGTTTCACGTGCCGACGGACACAATCAATCAATTTGTGTAAAGCCATCAGGTGACAATGGCAACCGTGTTGGTGCCACGTTGCCACCTCGTATTGGAACAGATTAAGAGATGTTGAAAGGCAGTATGGAGTAGTGTTGGCTAAAAGCGGTACTTTCCACTTTGAACCAAATGGCCGAGTGGTTAGGGAACAGATATTTGTATGAAAAATACTAATGTTTGTTCTCGAGTCTTGGCTGTTTAATATGTATTTAAGTGTATATCTATCTATATAAGTATGTTTATCCGTTGCCTGGTCCCCATACACAAGCTTTAAACTTTGGGACAATTCACACCAATTGACCTATCAATTGGTGTGAATTGCCCCGTGATATTTTTTTCCATTTATTAAAAATATTCTTTGTCGTTACAGTTACAAAAAAATCACAGTGAAAATAAATAGTGACTTTGTCCCACTTGTCGCTCACATAACGATATAGACGTATATACATTTTGGTAGACGTCATACACGTTATAGACGTTTCGGTCGGTTTACTCGGAGTGATATGCACATCGTAGTATGCAATTCCACACAAAGATTTCGTCTTCATTAATTGATTTTAATGCATTGACGGATGCCCGATCGTCATTTGATGTTGAAACATGATTGGATTCATCAAGCGGATTACTAATATGCAAGTGCAATAACAAATAACATTGATTGGCAAGCTCTTAGCTCGTTTTTCGTGTATGGAAATCACAGGACCCAGATGTTTGCACTGCGGAGAAGTGGAAAAAGATCTAGTAATCAGCACTATCTGGCCGTTTTCAAGTATAAGGTGAATGAGCATTTACTAGGCAAGCGTGTTCCAACGTAGGCCTCATCTTCGCTTTCCATCAGGCGTGATTTTGGCCTATATTGTATAAAAAAAAAGTAATAACTACTAGAAATGTGGTCGTTGTAGAGTACTGGGATTTTTTTTCACTTCTTCGGAGTGTGAACGATTGGGATAAAAATCTCAGTAATTCACAGTGCGAGTAAAGAGTGGTGAATGAGAACAGCAGATCACGTGTGGATTTGAAATTGGATCAGTACCTGTTGAATTTATCAAGCATAGTTTTCATTCTTGCAAAGACTTCATTGTTATATCATTACGTGGCCCTCAAGCATAGCAGGTATTCTTTTGTTTTAGTGATAATCCTGTTATATATGCTAATATTTACAACTTACCATAAATTAGTTTATCACAACATAACCACATTTGACATAAATATAAAAACCTTGCAGTTTTCAGGATTTTTGAAATGTCATCGCAATTAGACTACTTAGATGTTACTTATTCCACGAATTTAACAGACAAGATGAAATAAGTTAAGATTTTGGATTATTTATGATTTAAAAATAAGATCGAAGTTGTTTTTTTAAAATTTTAGCTATAAGAAACGATTATGATTGCGCATCCAGCACGCTTAAGTTTCTGGCTATGTTCCAAGAAGTTGGAACTTGTTTAAGTCTGCAGCTAATTTTAAACTTAATCAATAATGTGCTGTGTGACGTATTAGGATGACCCGTTGCGCACTATCTATACAACACTAGAAATCATCATCATCATCATCATCATCATCATTATTTCAGCCGTAGACCGTCCACTGTTGCACCTATATTAAAAATCCTAGATCCTACTAATGAAGTCATAATTATTAATGAGAAGTGTTTTGATTTTTATAAAACTTGGCGTACATTTAGACAAAAATAAGGATTAATTCCGTTAATGGATTCCCCTAGGATAATATTTTAATGAGACGACCGGATAGCCTAGTGGTTCGAGTACCTGACTACGAAGCTTGAGGTCCCGGTTTCGATTCCCGGTCGAGGCAGATATTTGTGTAAAAAATACGAATGTTTATGCTCGAGTCTTGAAAGTTGAATGTGTATTTATTTAAGTATGTTTAGCCATAATCTAGTACCGTTCCGTTAGCTTAGTTTGGGACTAACTTGATTGGTGTTAATCTTATCGTCCCATGATTTATGGTCAATTGGTGTCAATCGTTCCATGGTTATCGACACAGCCCACTTCATTAGCACGCTGAAGTGGCAATGGACCGGCCATATAACCCGAAGAACCGATAACCATTGGGGTAGACGAGTTCTTGAGTGGAGACCACGGATCAGCAAACGTAGCGTAGGACGTCCTCAGACTCGGTGGAGCGATGATCTTCGCAAGGCGATGGCAAGAGCTGGATGAGAGTGGCCGGGGATCGTGCTCAGTGGCGTGCCATGGGAGAGGCCTATGTCGAGCAGTGGACGAGCATGGGCTGATTATGATGGATGTGATATCCCATGATTATTATATTATTATTAATTTAAACAAGAATAAAGAACACTGTCCAAGAACGTTTAGGAAGATATTTACCTCGGCTTTCGAGATGACGCATTTACTTCGTCTGCAATCAATAGATGGTATTGTTCGAGAACGAGCATTTTCAGACACTTAATCACAGAATAAGTAATATGTAACCAGTAATCCAACTTCATACTAGGGCGTCCGATCGACGCACGCACGCAGCCAAGCGTCTTACACGGCCGCTAACCAATCTTCGCTAGACAAAACAATGCAGTTCCCACGCTCGCGCCGTGTAAGATGCTTGGCTGTGTGCGTGCGTCGATTCGGGCGCTCTAGTATGAAGTTGGATTACTGGTTAAATATTACTTATTCTGTGACTTAATTATGAAATTATGACTTATTACTAAGAAATTCACACTGAGGATGCAAATCAAAAGAAACAGGAATAAGTAGACAAGATGAAACTTTTTGAGAATCCATTGTTTTTTCAATGCGAGGTTTACAATATATCGCACATCATCTATACAAGATGCAGTTCCTTCACAAGCTTATTAAAATAATAATTTTGTTGGTGCTTATCTGTAAAGGAAAACAAAAACAGTTAATTAAATTAGCATTAAAAACTGTGGGGTAATTGACACCATGACTTAATTAGCATTATTTTAAGGGCCTCTGAAATAGCTTAAGATACGCAATAGCGCACTAGGACGTCACGTATTTGATTGACTATTAAATTGATAGCAATTAAAAGTCAATATACCCAGTTAAATTAATAAGTATGTTTTTCCGGGTTTAAATGATCTGTTTTTTTGTTATAGTTGTGTCTTTGTAATTATTGATTAATAGTGTCAATTAGGTATAGCTTGTCTAGTTTAAAATGACGCGCCCCACCACCGCACTCACGCACAGAATTCGAAACTCAATTCAAGCTACAATAGACTCCATTGTAGCTCAAATTGAGCTCCAAATCCCGTGCGCAAACGCGGTGGTGGGGCGCGTCATTTCAAACTAGACAAGCTCTACCCTGTCCTAAGCGTTTTTCTAAAATTAATATGTACGTACAGTCGAGGGAACTGGAACCTTTTTGCTGCAAATGTCTTGTTGACATTCCCTACATCAACCAAAGAAATCATCGGGATATTGACTGTGAACAGGTTCTACCATGGTACGCGATTCAGTTTCCTCGATTGTACGTATACGTATAGTCTCACTGTATAACTTAAACTTAGGGTAACATTGATTAATTAAATTCTCAAACATTTTGCAGTTGTTTTATCTTACGAGCGCAGATATTCTCATGATTGTGTGCGTCGATGTACATACATAATTGTCTTTGTATGCGTAAGCCTAAGAGCACTCAGTACTGAGCGCTCCTGAGCTTATACTATGAAATTCAATTTTCGAACTTTCTATCGAACCGTTCCGTACAAACTAAGGCGAGCTTGCGCGGACCTGGGTTAGCTACATAACTCCGTGTTAACTGCTAACCCAGGGTTAACAAATGTCGAAATGTATGGAACTATCATCCTTAACCCAGGGTTACCGATTTAATTTTTTAACCCTGAACTGTGCAAGTGGCCCAATAGTATTAAACAGAAGAGTGATAGGCATGACACGATATAGACTTCGAACTTCGAATTTTGTAGTAAGTAGAAGCTTACGTACACAAGGCGATATGTATATGCATTGACACATACACATAGCGTTCAAACTTATAACACCCCTCTTTTTGTGTCGGGGGTTAAATATGGCTCTACACATTAAACTATTTTAGAATATTAACGTTTGAATAACTCTTACTTGCAATATCTTTTTTTTTGTTTTGAATTACCTTTGACTTACCTTTACTCTGTAATTCTTCTATCACTTACCTTTTCCAAGTATTTCTTCTAAAAAAACAATTATAATTCAAAACAATAATCTTGTTAGGTTCGAAACTTAATACTAAGTTAAATACTTACTGGCAATCTGCCTTACTTCACGTCTTTTGCCTGAAAACAATATGAGAATAACAAGATGTTGCTTTCATCATTAAGTTATTTTTTTATAGATATCTAAGTATCTATTAAATTCGGGTATATAGTATTAGTAGGCTACGAAGTGTGTGATGATGGTTTGTCTATGTACTAGCGGATTTTGGTACGAACTTTTTTTTTATTATAATTTTACTCATACGGATAAAGAAAATGTTAAAATTTAAAATCATTCTTCTACAATTTGGTGGAATTTGGACATACATAGATAAATAAATAATAAGCCATTTCAAGCTCGCTTTGATATAGGTACTTAGGTAGGTTTTGATACATTGTAAGTGTATTATTTTTTTTGGACAATTCACACCAATTGACCTAGTCCCAAACTAAGCAAAGCTTGTAGGTACTATGGGTACTAGACAACGGATAAACATACTTATATAGATAAATACATACTTAAATACATATTAAACATACAAACGTTTCTTTAAACATTTCACGTTCTTTAGCTGTTGCTCTAGATTTGATAAAATTCTGAGAAATAAAATCACTCCCGCAACTTTGCAGTTTTATAATTTACTAGTCTTTTAACGTGACTTCGCTCGTGTTAATCATTAAGGGTGGCAGTGGAATTGAAATTCTGGGATTTTACAGAATTCCCTTTACACCGTGAACTTTACTAACGTATGAAGTCGTACAATTTTCATGTCTCTAATAAAATATCTCTAGATGTAGCGGATAAGATTTTTGAGATTTTGCGTGTATTCTGCAGAAAAAAATAAAAATAAATAAATAACAATAATATCGGGATAAAAAGTAGCCCTATGAGTTATTCCGAAACTCCAGCTTTTTAACATAAAGGAATAACAAACGCACACACACGTGCGCACACGCACGCACATACAGATTTTCGCATTTATAATGTTAATTAGGATGTTTTGACAAAGTTTATGAAAAACTCTGTGAGACTCACTCATAGTGAAATATACGTCCATTGGCATAATGTGCTCCGGGAAGAAAGGGCTACGGTTTAGTCCGAAACATGTCGAGCTAAACTCGATTAAAAACGTGAGTTATCCGTATATTTCACAACAACTCCGTACACTCACGGGAAAAAGTAATTCCCAACTCGTTTAAACGTTCGAACGCCTCATTCGGTCCGTGTGAACAAATTTTAAACTCTCTTTGACATTCTTCCGAAACATGCAGAATAAAGAATTTAAATACTGATTACTTACTAATGAACTTGGCGTATTTCTTTACAACTGTTGAATTAAAATCTCTTGTTAATTAAAGTGCTTCTATTAAATAACATATTTTGTTATTTTTTCATGATTCCAACCTGCCAGAGTTTCTTTGGAATCTTCCGTATATCCGCTATCCGCTCTGAGTTCTATCGATGATTCTCGATCTGAAAATTTATTAAAAAATATACAAGCAACTTAGTTTTAATTAAAATTTCTTGGATTAAAATAAAAACGAATTACTTAAAACTACGTACATCTAGTCGAGACAACTGGAGAAAAAGGGCCAGCAGATATCTCTCTCAACGAATTAGCTTCTCTATTCAAGCGTACTAACGAGGGAACGCTGCTAACCTCTCGAACAACATTTAGGTACGGTAGGTAGATTGTAAGATTGTAGGTACGTTTTAATTATCTAATACCTTTAAACGAGGATTTCTAGTACATTTATTAATTAATTACGATATCGAAGAACCTTGCTATTTGAGTGTTTTCGGGGGCGAAGAATCAATCTAGCTTGGTTTTATCTCTGGGAAAACGAATGCTTTCGAGTTTTAGCCCGAGCAATTGCTCATGTCATTCAATGAAATACAACAGAGTAACTAAACCACACCAGTGGCCGTATTGTCTAACGCTTTTGGCGCTTGCCTTCGCTTTCACCATCTCTTTCTATCATCCTTTTATACCGTTTGACAGAAAGAAATAGTGATTGCGAAGGCAAGCGTCAGAAGCGTTAGACAATAAGCCTACAGATGCACGGACTCTCGTTATCGCTTTTATCATCTCTTTTCCTTCTTCTTCTTACGTGGCTTTTCCCATCACTTGGTAGGGTCGGCCCTCCTCGTTTCTAGGCGCCAGGATGCTCTGTCCTGGGTTGACTGTATTTCTAGCTGAGCCCGTTCCAGACCTTTGGTACCGGTTGTCCACCACGTGCTCTCGGTCCCTTTTCTTCTCCGGAATGGCCACCAACTTTTACCGTTTGACAGAAAGAAATAGTGAATGGGATAGCTAGTGTCCGCGCGTTAGACAATAAGCGTACACTGCTCCATTGAATGACGATAACAGTTAAGAGAGATAACTAGGTGGTTGACAGCCCTAAAGTTCACTAGTCATGTCGATCAGACTTACCCATGTCGGCCCTCGGCCTTCTTGCCACCGCTATCTGCAGCGTCAATAACACCTAAAAATTAAATAGGATAAGTACAAACATTCCAATTACAATTGTATCTCCTTTGACATTATTAATAATATTTAAGAGAATAGAATGGAATAGATTTAATATTATTATTATTATTATTATTTTTTTTTTTATTCTTCAAACTTTGCTTTAGTGTAGGTAATTCTCTAAGATGAATTGAACTATATTGTATTGCATGGAATTCTTTAAAGCAATAAATGACTGAATACTGAATACTGAATTCAACATAAAATTCATTATTTTAATAAGTCTAGAGTCTAGACCCACAAATTACGAATGTGACACACTTCACAAAATATGCAGGTATTATTTCTAAAGCAGTCGATTTTAATTTTGTACTTGGTAAAAGATAAAGTTAAGTTTGTCTTTTAAATAAATCTAACAAATTTTTAAGTTATTTATTCTTACTGCACAAAACAATGTCTTCAGTATCATTTTCCAAGACGGATTACTTTACGAGTAGCTGATTACCGTTTACTTCTTGAACAATTAATAAAAACTTTATGGCAGTAATTCCCATAACAATTAATCAAACCTTAAATGCCTTAATGCATCTTATCTTATCTACAAGGTCGTACCTAATGTTTGCAGTTCCAGTAGCTCTGTTAGTAAAGTTACCTTCATACAATCATTTTAACAATACACCTTAAATAGCATTCCATTACGTGATGTTTATTTCAGATATTGTTTGTATCGGAAATATTATAATTATAACAAAATAATACTTTGCTTTGGCCCCAAAGCAAAAGGTAACTTTGGTCATTGGGATTAACGCATCACCGTCAAATTCGGGACTTCGTAAGATACCTACCGCTCCTGATTTTATTATTACAATAATAATATGATCTTACATATCACATTGGCATACAGTTGGTTTTAGCTGACCACCCACGTTTTTATCTGTATGTGGTTTTCATTATGTTTCTAAGTATCCTCAGTTGGTTGAAAGTATCCGCTTTACGGTAACTATCTGGTTGTTAAGATTTACCCCTCTATTTCAAGTGAAACGGTAGTTGGTACCATTTAAACAAAAAAATCAAAACTAATAAATACTAAACTGTCGGTTTTGAGACCGTGGGTCCTTGGGGTCCTGGCGCACACAACTTAATTAAAGAAATACAAAAGCGTCTGGTCGACACCACTGGAGACCAAAGGGCTGGCAGCTATATCTCTCAACGAATCGCCATCGCCATTCAACGAGGGAATACTGCCAGCCTTTTGGGTACGATGCCACGGGGGCCTTTTTTAGACTTAGTCTAGCAGTTTTTAAGTTAGATATTTAGTTTATAGTTTTAATTATTAAGCCGTAGAACGTCCACTGCTTGACATAGGCCTTCCTCATTGATACCCAATCATTACGGTTGGAAGTGGCTTTCATCCACCTTGAACCTGCAGCTTTTACCATCGTCCGTTCACCTCGTTGACGGGCGTGCCACGCTGCGCTTGCCGGTCCGTCCGTGGTCTCCATTCTAGAACTTTTCGGCGTGCTAAATATATGGCCTGCCCATTGCGATTTAGTAAATACGTCAAAGCAAATGTCCCCTTATGGCATTAATATGAGGATTTGAATTATCAGGTCGTAAGTACATTGCAGTTATTCATTCAGGTCGACAATTACGGAGACACATTTTAACCGCATCCATGAAGGTGATTGTCACTTGTCATTGAAACTTAGGGTGGGTCAAGGAATTTTTGGTTGGTGATTGTTAGGCCAAAAAATAATAATTATGGTTTATTAAATTTATTTGATTGTATAGGTATTACACAATAAGAACAAGTTTGTATTTATTTAATTAAGGTTCTTTAACATCGGCGGTGGTTTATGCAGAGTGTCACCGTATATTTTCTTCAAATTGTTGAACAGATTGTCCAATGTTGCTTCTTCGTTTTTTACTGCAAATATATAATACCGCCATAATATTGTTATTTATTCATAGTACAATGTAGTAGAGTGGTTTAGCGAAACTAAAAATGTACAAATCAAACTATTGCTATTGCTCAGTATTTTACGACGTAAAAGTTACAACTATTATAGTAATAGTTGCAACTTTTACGTCATAACATAATCATAAAATACTAAGAAACGGGACCTTATCATTATCATTCAAATTTTGTTGTATACATATAAAGTTTACCTACCTTACCTTCACCTGGGCATGATCTGAATAAATATGAACTGTCTACTTTAGTAGCAGTGACAGAAAGTCTATTTTACACTATATATATATATATATATATATATATATATATATATGTATATTGTCAACTAATAGTTGACACCCGTAGGTAAAGAGCTAGTGAAACGCAAGCGCGTGTAAATAATAAAAAAATATGTAGATAGTAGTAGAAGTACAATGAGTTCAACAAGCCACTATATCTGGCCTTCGTGGACTATCACAAGGCATTTGATAGTGTTCACCATCCAGCCATACTTTCAGCCTTACGTAGTCAAGGTATAAACAGCACCTATGTTGAACTCATTGGTACTTTTTATAACATCAGTACAGCCAGTGTCAAGTTGCATGCTCCGGGCCCTATTTTTGACATTGAGAAAGGCGTGAAACAGGGGGATCCGCTATCTCCGAAATTGTTCACCAGTTGCCTCGAGGAAATATTCAAAAAGCTGGCGGTCTCTTGGGAAAATACAATGGGCATCGATGTTGGAGGTAAAAGATTATCAAATCTGCGCTTCGCCGATGACATCGTTTTAATTTCCCAAACACCACAACAACTACAGCAAATGCTCCAAGATCTGAGCACGACGAGCCTTGAGGTTGGACTCACAATGAACACAGCAAAGACACAGGTAATGACCAACAGCGTGAAACGTAGAGTCACGGTGGATGGGCAAGACATACAATACGTCGACGAGTATATTTACTTGGGCCAGATAGCATCCTTCGAGAACAGGCAGTCAAGAGAAATCGATAGGCGTATCGATAATGCCTGGAAGAGCTTCTGGTCCATGAAGATGCTAATGAAGGGCAACCTTCCTCTGTCACTTAAGCGCAAACTCGTCGACATGTGTATTCTTCCCATCTTAACCTACGGCGCCCAGACTTGGTCATTAACTGAAGCTCAAAAGTCCAGGCTTAAGGTTTGCCAACTAGCAATGGAGCGCAGTATCCTGGGTGTTCGAAGAACTGATCGAATCAGAAACACGGCACTGCGCTCCAAAACTCGTATTACGGATGTGGGTGTCAAAACCGCCAAGCTGAAGTGGGACTGGGCCGGACATGTCTGCCGAATGCATCCGGACCGATGGCCGCGAATCGTTACCGAATGGGTTCCGAGGGATGGCCAAAGGAGCAGAGGCAGACCCAAGAGGAGATGGCAAGACGACCTGAGCGCTTTTCAGCTCGATTGGCAGGTGCATGCCCGGGAAAGAATGGCGGAGGAAAGGGGAGGCCTTTGCCCAGCAGTGGGACATATTATAGGCTATATAAAAAAAAAATGTAGATAGTAGTTTGCAAACCAAATGAAAAACTTACAATCTTCCTGCATATCGTGACCTGGAAACATTTATTAATTGAAATAAAATACATTAAGAAACAATAACAATGAATAAAACTTAACTATAAACTAAATATCTAACTTAAAACCTACTAGACCATAGTCTAAAAAAGGCCCCCGTGCCGTGGCATCTTACCCAAAAGGCTGGCAGCATTCCCTCATTGAATGGCGATGGCGATTCGTTGAGAGAGATAGCTGCCAGCCCTTTGGTCTCCAGTGGTGTCGACCAGACGCTTTTGCACTTCTTCATTAATTAGTCTATAATTTAAAAGAAATTATGTAGTTAGTAGCTTTAATTCCATTGCGCGTTAGAAATACCTTCACGAGAATCTTTTACAACCTTAGAGATTTGCTTAGAGAAAAAATTACAGCAAAATTTTTAACGTACAATGTTCTCGGATAGCGCCGTCTGATTCGTGTTTAAAGCTAAAATATTATCCCCGGAGAACACAATACATTATAGGGATATTAAGAATCCTGCCTCAATTCAGATTTTTGTCTATAGAGGTATGTAAACCGCTATTGCATAATAAATTGACTAACAAACATACAAACATCCAAATAGCCAAACGTCCAAACATCTCCATAAATTTACTCATTTATAATACTATATTACTAGGATTTATAGAATACTTACGGTATTTGTCTTTTACTTCCTGTATGCGTTTTTTGCCTGTAACAGAGTTTTTAAAAATGTATTAAGCACAATGTTTAAAGTATTTTGTATCATTTTCTTGAATGTTTCACTGAGAGGGTTTTTCCAAAGTGTAATCCCGAAGTTAATGTTACGATATAGCCACGATAATGCCCGGCAGGCGTGTGGCGAGCGAATCCTCTGTACATTGCGCAGTCAAGAAACTCACTAACATAATTTTATTCTAAAAAGGAAGGGTGTGCCACGGCGTGACGCCTAAACCCCTATATAGTACCGTACTATTCGAGGTGAGAAGTACAGAGCTAAGCTATTTATCATTTAATTTTTGGAATATTCATTAAATGGACATGTTTTAAGCTACTAAGCTAAACAGTGGACATGTAATTAGGCAAAATTTATATTGAAACTAGCTGACCCGGCGATCTTTGTTCCGCCTTAGAGTAGAGGCAAAAAAAAATGAAACCCCTTTAATACCGCCGCACCTCCACCCCGTACCCCCAAACATTTACTCGCCTACCAAATTTGAATTTTTATTCCCTCTTAGCAGATGCTTATGTCATGACCATACATATATTGACCATCATTCCTAAATATCTGTGGACCAAATTTCGTTACAATCCGTTCAGTGGTTTTAGCTGTGCGTTGATAGATCAGTCAGTCAGTAACGGTTGCCTTTTATATACTAAACAGATTTATTTAGATTTCTGTAGGTTCAAGCGAGCAATGTAAAAGAAAATCGCTCGACGACGCTTGTCGTGCAAATCATGGCCGTATAGTTTACATACACTAAAACAAAAAAGACGATTGCTTACTTATATATTTGTTGTACTGCTTCATGACTGTTGAATAGAATTTAAAAGTTAATTTTGTATATATCAAATTACTTATATATCACTATGGTTTAAACATACGTCGATAGGCTTCCTCAGAATCTGAAAAATCTAATTCGGCGGAACCTGCAAATATAAAACGTTAATTAATTTTAATATTGACTTACTTCCTCCGAATACTGCTATAATTTTTGATTAACATTAAAAAAAAATTCAGCAGTTTTTTTTTGTCACTCAATCACTCAAAGGCCTGCATAGATAGGTATATAAAAATACGAAAAATACTTAACGCGGTTAACGCGGGAAGCAGACAAAATTGTGGGCAGTAATAGTAGTTTTCAAGTTGCCTATTCGTTTTAGTCATTTTCAAAGCCTAACGTGAAGATAGGTAAATAACGGGATACAACTTACTACTGTCTGAAGAATGTTTCTTAGCCGACACGATTCCCACCATCAACATCACCTTAAAACGTTAGAAAACAAATTTTTAGATGCGGTAAAATGTCTTAGGCTCGTAAAGCCCACTTTTCTGAAATGTGCTATTCATTATATCACTTTCTCGGAACGTACACTATCTCAAAAGTTTACTTCGTAATAGGCAAACTTTCTCACCTGGTAGTTTCCCAGATGATACACTTTTTCAAAAAAACCTTTAAAAATTTTACTCAAAAGCAGGGTTCTGCTAACGTTGCATTTTTTTCTAAATTCTTATAGGGTACTAGCTGTTGCCCGCGACACCGTCTACAAAGAATTTGTCTGTTGCTATCCTGCCGGAACTGCGCAATTTTCCGCGATAAAAACTATGAGAAAGTTTTTCCCAACTAAGTTTAAGTAGGTATACCAAACTACGTTGAAATAAGTTCAGCAGATTTTAAGCGTGAAAAGGTAACAGATAGACACGAGTTATTATTAGTAAGGATAAAGATTCTTACTGCACAAAACAATGATTTCAGCATCATTTTCAAACGTTTAATACTGGCATAAACTGTAATTAATATTGACGGCTCTTTGTAGTTATTAATTTAACCTTTATGGCGGTAATTCTGGTAATAATTAATTAAAACTTGAGTTGTTTTACGTAATATGTTGCTTGGTTACCTAGTTGATTACTGGCACAGGCATTTTAATCTAATACTTGGTTCGCAAACACTCTGCTGATGCGTGAGATTATGGGCAGCGGTGGTCGCTTACTAAGCGACCTGCATGCCCATATGCTTCTTAGAATGTATTTCAAAAGTAAGTTGTCTTTCAGACGAATAATCATTAAAGAACCTAATTTCTTGTCAAATTACATTTTTAGTTTCTTTGTACCACGAGCTTTATGGCGAAGAGGAACAGCGTGAGGAAACATGGAGACACCTGGGTGGAGCTCTGAAGTATCCCGTGTGTCCCGAAAATAGACTAAAAATAATGTCCGCCAACTAAAAATCCATGACCATCAACACACGTGGTGTGTTGTGTGGACGCATAATTACAATAAGTATTAGATTCTGGACATTATCCTTAGATTTTACGTAGGTAACACACGGGATACGGTAGTTAAAATGCTCCAAAGCCCCACCCTTTGCAAAGCAATTCAGTGTTGTATGGAAAGTTCCCAATCCGCACTGGGCCCTCGTAGGAACTAAGAACCCAATCCCTCTTTTTCTGAGAGGAGGCCTGTACCCAGCAATGGCTTGTTTATGGGCCGGAAATAATGATGAAACTTTCTCTACGAGTATGTTGTTTTCTGCACTGTTGTTGGTATACATTAATGAATCATTAGCCTACAATAAACCATAGATCATAAAGGTTTTCTGACAGATGGTCCGTTTGACATAACGTTATAAACCAAAACCTAAACGTGATACAAATGTCAAAGTTGTCAAACGGATCTCACGATACTAGCGCCGAAGCCAGCCACAGAAATCTTCATTGATTAGTCAGCAGATTCGGAAAGAATTCAAAATTATTTTTAAAAATTTCTCCGCCATACATCAAAATTGCTGGCCAGCGCGAAAATAAAATTCTACGCGAAAACATACACCTCCGCCGAAGCATGGTAATAAAATGATAATAAAAGCGGTTTACGGTTGTGTCATGAAGGCGGCTTACATCTATCTCTCATGATTGCATTAACCATAAATCCTTGTCTTCAAGTCCGAAAGATACTGTGAAATGAAAACGAGGAGTATATTCTAAGTCACTCTACTTGTCCTTCTTATATTTTACCTAAATGTGTGATATAATAGGTTTTATTCAAATTGGATACACGGGTCACTGACATATTTGCTGTAGAGAGATGCCCGACATGTTTTGGACCTAAATGTGAAATGATCATTGCATTTAAGCCTCACTATATCAAAATAACTTTCTTGTACCGAAAAAAGTTGTTGTGGTTACAGTCAGCAATGAATGTCCATGAACACATCCAAATTTTCATAACACCTGCACGCTGTAAAGTTTCATATGTTACTGAACATAATGTAATATATGACGGGGGAGGGGCTACGTTCGCTCATGTCAACGGATTTTAGAAATAATAACTTCCTAAGGTTGATTAAGCGTGTATTAAGCGATTCCAATTACATACACTCAGAAAACACTACTAGGTAATCGGATGTTAATCGATTGCAAAACGAAACGTGGTGAATTCGATACTTGGCTGACTGCACTACCGCTCTAGACCAACGCGTAACGAAAAGTGAGTGATTCCGTCCCGTTCCTAACCTGTCAACGTTGTCAAGTCTACCCTCAATTAAAATAAGAGCTGTCAGCCAAATATCGACTACACCCAAGCCTAAGGCTTGACGTTTCAAAAGAAAATAAACGTTTACTTCCGTGACTCGAATAATCTGTTTACAATTTTAATGCCAAACTAGTTCTATTCTCCGCCGCGTGTGGCGCCACTAGCGCTGTCACTGCGACATATAAATATCGATTGGACACTTGCAAATAACAGAAAACGGTGTACACTATTTTTTCAAAAGTTGCTGAATATGTTTATTAGATTACATACTTCTTCCTCTCTCTTCTTCCTTAATGGCGGCCACTAGGCTTGTGCCAAATGTCAGTTAATTGCTCTCTTTAGGAGCGACGTTGTATGTACTTCAACTTCAACTTGTTTTGATTGTGGCAACCGGTCGCTTGAGGTTAGCAACCATTACTGCCAATGACACCTAAATGTACTTCTTAACTTCAGTTGAATTTTGACAATCATCGAGAAGAGTGCCAAAGTGTCACGCATGGTGTCACGTCATTTCATCTCTTTCTTTCATTATGGGTATGTATATGACATCGCCGTTGTCTTTTTTTACACCGGCCAGTGTTTCTTGTTTATGTTAGGTAAAATGTGTACCAATCTCTTTGGTTTGAATTGAATGAAAAAATAATAAATCTGACCAAATACTTTGTGAAAAATAATTTGCTTTGACATTTGTAATTATAATGTCCAGTTACTTCTGAAAGTATAATGTTCAGCAACTTTTGAAATTATATTGTTTAGCTACTATTGTCGCCGCAAAGCGCGATTAATGCCGGACGGTAAGTAAACTAAAACTGTCATTGATTTTTGTACTGGTAACACTGAGGTGAGTGGGGAGCGATCTTTTTTGGTGACTAGACAACGGTGGCTAGTTTGAAAGTTAACGGCGAAGGCGCGACTGGTAAAAAGGGCATTAACTTGTATTGAAAGTATGTATGAAGGATAGGGGAGATAAATTGCACTGTGCGTTTGTGTAGTGAGTAAAAGAACAACCAATGGTGAGTCCCTAAACGTTCCTTATGTAATGTCGTGCCTATTGTAGAGCAATATGATCACAAGAATGAACCGTATAATAATCAATCAAGTTTAAGGAACAGTGCATGTTAAGCACACAGCACAAGGTAACTAAACCTTGTATCACAATCCCGAACCGAGTGTTGGTTCAGGTGGTCAGGGCTGGCTATGAGGGGATTTGTTGGGAGGCCAGTGGGCGGAAGCCCGGTTGTGATTGTAGATTATTAAGGACAAACAAAGTAATAATGATTGGGGTCCATTCAACGATCATATTGTGCTATAAATGTGGTTACAGTTATCGTAGGTATATTGCGAAGCTATACCATACACCCCTAGTAGAAGGCGTCGCCACAACTATTGGCATTTTAAGATGTAAACGTAATTTTGTTTGTACTTCTGTTCAGTAACTTATGTACAATGAATGCGTCTAGTAACTTTTAATATCTTATTTTGTTCGGCGACTTTCGTTGCTGACTGTACAATATAGGTGAATATTCTAATGAGAAAGTTTATGAAGAGATTTGGATGTTCAGATGGAAAGCGAAGATGAGGCTTACGATGGAGAACGCTTGCCTAGTAAATGCTCATTCACCCTAGACTTGAAAACGGCCAGATTGTACTTAGTGTTAAATGCATACCTACTTCGAAACACGTTTTTCTGCGAGCTAATATTTAAAATTTTACTACTTCAAAAGTGTCAGTATTGTCAGTGGGTACATCAGATAGTTGGACCTTAAAAGTTTAATTGTAGAAATCTATCAAAGGTTCTTCTCTAAGCCTTTTTCGTATCTGTAAGTACCGTTGTAAAGTATAGTCGGGGTAAGAAAAGGTTCGTCACTTTTCGACTCTATGTCAACGAGTTAAGGTCGAAAAGTGACGAACCTTTTCTTACCCCGACTATACAGTACCCGGCCATAAAGATTGCACATCGGTCTTTGGAAAAAGGCTCGGCAAATGTCGGCTTCGTATAGCGTTGTCACACACTACTTATGTGACGTTTGTCAGTCGTTGTTCAGGTGCCGTAGGGTACGGACGCGTTCCGATGAAAATATATAATAAAGAGTTATTGAAACCCCCCAACTTTAAATTGTATGATGTATTACACTGATAGACTAATAATAAATACGGCTGATAGTGACAGTGATATTGACCAAATTGAGAGCACAGATAGTGAAATAGAAGGAATAGAGATTTTTTGAAAATTTAAATTTACGAAAAAATAGGTGTCTTTTAATCTCTTTTTTGACTATCCTTTTTCTAGTAGTTGCAACAACCCTTTATAGATATCAAAACTTTACATGTCATTAATTTGACGTAAACTAATTAAGTCCATGGAGTCTTTGATCAATTATAACTGTAGATCCACAGTCGCGCGCCCGAAAATGTCCGAGCCAAATGAGCGCCACTTTGATAAAAGTGGCCTTCTTTTTTCTCAGTACGTTGCGTGAAATTGTCAAGTTTAGCTGTCAAGTGTCAACCGAAATTCGACTGTAATGAAGTAAAGACTAGGTTCAAATTTCTGTGTAGGTGATGATTTTAATTGTTATGCAAACAAATAAAAAAGTTCGGACATTCTTTGAAGGGGATTTTGTTCGGCAATGTGTATCTTCAGTTATAATTGATCAAAGCATGGAGTGCAGTATTTATTTGATATCAAACGTCACTTAATAAATACGGCGATTGATGGACGGTCGCCAGTGTTCGGAAATCGTCGTAAACTGCGAATTGTCTCTTGCTAAAGGCCGATGTGCAATCTTTATCGCCAAGTACTGTACACGGCTAATTGAAAAATTTAATTAATTTGCTCTCAGAAGCTCTAGACTTACCTACCTAGTAGAACTCTATCCGACACTATCCGTACTTAGTTAATTAATACTGGGAATATTGCAAATGTAATATGCTATTCAAAATCAGTGCTTGATCGAAATTAGACTATGTGTCTTGGCTTCAGAGATTTGATTCGTTATTGCCAAGGCGGTACAGGCTACAGCAACTATGCGAAGAAGGTCAGATTTGTGTTTTCAGGCGTACTTGCTATTCGATATTTGTATTGGTATTTGTAGCTCCTCTTAAACAGATGTTGTGTCTATTTATCTTGATAGGTATTAGTTTACCGTAATCACTATAATATAATAATACATATATATTATATACGTAAGTACTTATGTGTATTTTTACTAATGCACTATTTGCTTAGCTTAATTTTAGATTTCGGTACTTTTTACTTTTCATTCCATGCCTACTCTTGTTTTTGATGTCCTGACAATCTTTCAAAGATCAACTGGAAGCGACCCCTTAAATCCGTTACAAAATTAATCTTTTTTATCGACTCAGTTGCTTTTTCTTTGTTTTTTACAAGCTTTTATTTAGCTCACCCGTTTGTTTTATTCTTGGGACAAATCTTAGAAGTCGTATTTGACCCACTTCCAGTGGTTGGATTCACCTGAAATTTGATATACTTATGTAGGTTGGATGGCAATGCAAGTACAGTCAATAAAAAGTACAGACAGCTAAAAAGCTTGCTTTACAAATGAAATTTTAACAAAACTTATTTTCTGTGCATCCATGCTTCACTTCGTATTTAGTATGAAATATATGGATTTCACGGGATACTTAACCGCAAAAGTAAAAAATGGAGTTGAAATATAAAAATACAAAAAGATACTTCATACCAATCTTGAGCTAGTTAAAAAGATAAGTATCCTGATGCTTCTTACGAAACTGACACTCGTCGAAATTGTATTTTGTAGGTAATTTGTGTTGTTTTCGTGCACGATAGATGATTGCAAAGCAAAATAAATCGAGTTAGGAAGGAAATTATCAATTAAATTACTACAAATTATACTAGCATTTTGTTATTTTGTATGTAGATATGTAAGTAAAACTTTTTATTGTACATAAAACCATGAAATTAACAGTTAACTAGTAAATAGTAAGAATATGACCAGCTGTCGTCTATACTCTCGTTTATTATCACTTTTTGTTACATTTTCCTTCATACTTTTTCAGAATATTTTGCGTGTAAATGTTTAATGTAACCCACGCGGCAAGATCCTCATTTCATCATGTCGTCCAACTAGATTAAAGGCTCACGTATTGGTATGCAAATAAATAAAATATAACACTTTTCGTCGGGCGAGAGAGATGTGTATTCAACCCAATATTGACACGGCACAGTGGGCTCGACACGGGCAGAATGCCAGACAAAAATGAATTTAATAATAAAGAATTTTAGAGACGTTCAAGGTGTTGAATTTTTCCATTTATTCAAATACTAGCTTTCCGTCCGCAGCTTCGCCCGCGATAAATTAATTTTCCCATAGGAAAAGGTATTTTCCCGCGGTAAAAAGTAGCCTATGTCACTCAATGATAATGTAGCTTTCTAAAGGCAAAAGAATTTTTGAAATCGGTCCAGTAGTTTCGCAGCATATTCAATGCAAACAAACAAACAAACAAACAATCAAATCTTTCTTCTTTATAATATTAGTATAGAAGAACATTTCTCCTCACCTGTCAGCTAAAAGATTAAAAATTGTGAAAAAAAAAACTTGTCAAGCACGACTCGGACTCCATCCGTTTCCATTTTTATTAGTCATCTTCACCTCGATCTATATGCTTACACTGCAGGCCATAAGCCTCCTCTCAGAAAGAAAAATCTTGGGCCGTAGATCCCACGCGGACCTGGTGCGGTTTGGCAACTTCACATTACACCATTAGTCTCTGCTGGTACTGGTTTTTCTTCACATACACTACAAAACTCAAATATGTGAGCCTTCATTTTAGAGGCCTTAAGTCAAACCGCTAGGCTACTGCGACTTTAAGGATAATTATTATTTTCTCTTATAACAGACATAGCAGCACAGACATTCAAAATTTCAAGAATTCTTTGACAGACAAACGTACAAACAACGGTGTCTCAGTAATAGAGTTGGAACTATTTGAGAAAATAGGTACTTACGAAGCTCCAAAGTATCAAGATTCGGATCTAACCGAAATGTTGCTTAATTAAATGGCCATTAAAACCAGCCTTAAGCTACCGTGATTTTTATTTAACGTCCCGTACCAACCATCGGGAAAAAGGGCTTATAAAATTTTGTATCTGGCCAGAAACTTTCGATACCGTAAAAACAAATGACGCTCGTAAGTGATTATATCCAACGCCTCGCCGCGTCAATTTACGTCACGCTGTACGGACGGCATAGTAATGTGCTCACTTTGCCCTCGTAAACATGACGCACTGTGGTTCCATCCAAAGCCGCGGCGGAACAAATTCAATTAGCACGGGACATTGTTCCGGGCAGTGCAAATAGTGTACAGGCAGCTGGTTTGTTGGTTTCGTATTTAAAACAAAAGAAAAGAACAACATTCGTATTTTCTGTATTTGAGTAGGTAAAAATTCCTACACACAAATTATTGACGTGTATCAGAGATCCTTTATGTGGACGAGTTTATATCGTACCTATTTTAATTCTATTCGTTATGTTTGTTTCTTTATTTTTGTACAGCAAACATTTTTGTGCATTTGATCACGCGCTTACAAGCAAATATACAAAATGAAATTAGAAGCAATATTTTTGTTGGAAAAAATGATCAGTCGTCTCGTGATCATGGCGCATGCAACTGTGCTGAAATATCGGGCTTCTCTGAAATCAAGGAAGGTACGCGAAACAAAACCCGATTTCAACTCATAATAATTATTAGTAATGACCGCGATAGTCTAAAATATTCTGGAAAAAATGAGTTTTTGCCAAGAAGAATGCGCCGCAAGAAACTTAACAAACTTTAGAAATATTTTTCTAACAAAAATTAATATTACAATTCACTTAAGTACTTAACTATTAATACAAGTGACACAATAGTAGATTGTTCAACAAGGGACTAAAACAAGCCATAATGAAACGAGATATTTAGCCACCCGAGCGACAGCGAGGGAGGCTATAATTCGAGTTGTCATTATGGTAGTTTAGTCCCGCGTTAAACACTCTACTTTTCACTTTGAATGCGAGGAAAAAAACGACGTCCAAAATTACTTTTTTACAACGTATGCTCAATACGAGCAATGGACATCTGTTCAAAATTCAAATAGCAAAAAAAAATACCGCTGTCTTTTCTTTTCTTTTATATTTTTTTGTAAAGTGACGCTTTAAATCTATATATATAAAAGAAGAAACTGACTGACTGACTGACTGACTGACTGACTGACATATCAACGCACAGCCCAAACCACTGGGCCAAGAGATTCCAAATTTGGCATGTAGGTTCCTTATAAGGTCTAGGGGTGCACTAAGAAAGGATTTTTCAAAATTCACTCCCTAAGGGGGTGAAAAGGGGGTCCAAAGTTTGTATGGGGAAACAAGATTAGTTCGACTATTTTATTCGAAACTTCACAGAAGTACTCCTAATGGTAAATGAGTAAACACGTGTTTCAGGTTTTTTGAGAATTCAACCCTTAAAAGGGGGGAAAGGGGTAACAAAGTCCGAAAATCAACATGGGTGTTGTTTCTATGGTTTATCGGGTCGCTGGTTACGAAAACAACAACGGTTTTAAAATCCGATGTGGCGGACGTAAAATACCATCTCCCTGGATGGGGTTGAAATGTCTAATTAAACTAAAGTACCTGGGCGACCGAGCTCTGCTCGGGCAGAAACTCGGTACCAAGCGTTTTCCCAGAGATAAGACCAAGCTAGATCAATTTTTCATCCCCGAAAACCCCCAAATACCAAATTTCATCGAAATCGTTGGAACCGTTTCCGAGATCCTGATTATATACACCGGAGGGGTGGGGGGGGGGGGGGGGGTTGAGAGGGGGGGAGGGGATGCGGGGGAGGGAGCGCGAGGGCATTAAAGGGGGGATGAAAATTTCATTGATTTTGCCGTAGGATGCACCGTTTTCAAGATATTTGACAAAAACAACGGAGGGGGTGGAGGGGTGAGTCACGTTAAACTATCGTCCGTAAACCGACTTTACAGACAACCGGCTTTTCCTGTTCTGTGCTCCCAATAGGGAACGTGCACATAGACGGTGCTGCCAACTGGTGCCATAAGGGTGCCATCAATTTGAATGTTTTACCTTGATAAGTTTGTTTTACTGTCCGCATAGTGTCTCTTCTGTCGCATTAGTGCTGCCGCCTATAGTTACTGCACGTTCCCTATAATACTTTTTCTAACAAAAAAGTATCTTTTTCTCGCAAAAAAATAACTTTTTCTCACAAAAAAGTAACTTTTTCTCACAAAAGAAGAAACTTGACGTTTTCTCATAAAAAATAAACTTAAAAAAAAAACTTAAAATCTTGAAAAAAAACGTGGTATCGAACCGAGGTCGGCTGGATCCGCGACCACCCGATTTCTAATGTGCCATTATGATCTGCTCGAAGTCGGCGAAATTTAGCTTTATATTCTAATGCAAACAAAAATAGCCGGAAAACACGAGTAAAAGCGATTTTCTGAAAATGAAACATAGCTAGATCAGTTTTTCATCCCCGAAAACCCCCACATACCAAATTTCATCGAAATCGTTGGAGCCGTTTCCGAGATCCTGATTATATATATATATACAAGAATTGCTCGTTTAAAGGTATTAGATGACTGTTGATATATCAACGCACAGCCCAAACCACTAGACCTAGAGACTTGAAATTTTGCACATAGATACCTTATACAATTTAGGCATCCAGGATTTTTGGGAATTCCCACGGGGACGGGAAAAAACGGGATTTATATATTCGATTCCGAGTGACCCTATCTCATTAACTATAATAATAATAATAATAATACTAATAATAGTTCAGTTTATGAGATATTGAAATGGTAGGTGTCCGTTATCTCACTCCATAGCCCGGTAATCCTATCCACAACATCCCAACCCCATAGCCAATTCCATGTCGCTTCCTACCTGGCAATAGTTTGGCAACTGTGGAGGACTGTCCGCTAGCACATCCTCATGGTGTATTAGGGGATAGACCTCCATAGTTGCGCCCATCTCATTTATATTATATGGTACCAAAGGCCTCTTCATGTTGGCTTCGGCCCCATGAATGCCTTTCAAATGACCGGGTCCCCATGGGCCCGTGATCGGAAATCCGTACCAACATAATAATAATAATAATATATTTATTTCTTAGAACATGGTACAAAAGATGGTCGAATTATAATTAGTGCGTCATATCCTGCCTCTATTGGCGTAGAAATGTTACAATTAAGCACTAGTTATTCACAAAGATATTGCTAATGATTCATTATAGGTACTGTATCAGGTATCAATTTCTTCTAAATCTTATAGCTACTTAATAATTGGCGCAATAATAGCTAATGTCTATTCACAATTACAATAACAATAAAATACCTACACAATTTTTCAGATTACATTAAAATAATTAAGATAATTAAGATAAATGCTTCATTAATAATTCAGGAACTCATTAATTGAATAGAAACACATGTCAAGTAACCAATCAAATATTTTTTTCTGAAATTTACTTGTATCTAGCGATTTTAAATCATTTGGAATCTTATTATACAATTTAATAGCCATTACGTATACATTTTTACTAAATATTTTAATTTTTTGTCTGGGAACATACAATTTATTCGGATATCTTCCATTTATTT
Organism: Archips xylosteana; assembly: GCA_947563465.1. NCBI lineage: Eukaryota > Metazoa > Arthropoda > Insecta > Lepidoptera > Tortricidae > Archips > Archips xylosteana. The sequence continues at coordinate 20,417,947 of OX387345.1, read as the reverse complement.
TATTACGAACGGCATCATGTAGAGGAAATAGGTCCGGGTGCTTCCTGACAAATTTAGCTACCTCGTATATGTACAAGCAGGGTAAGGGAAGAATTTTTAACTCCTTGAATATTGGTCTGCAGTGGGCTAAGTATTGAGCGCCAGATACAGCTCGAACACATTTTTTTTGAGTTATAAATGCTCTCTGTATATCAACTGAGTTTCCCCAAATGATCAGTCCGTAGCGCAACACAGACGATACATATCCATGATATGCAGAGAGGGCGGCCTCTCTAGAGCTTAGAATGTAAAGCTTTCGTAGAGCAAACACAAATCTGTCTAGTCTACCGCATACGTTATCAATATGTTGTTTCCAGTTTAGATGCTTATCTATTGTCAAACCAAGGAAGGAAGCTGAGTCAACAGTATTTATTGAGTTGGAATTTATACTAACTTTAAGATCTAGATTAGGAGAATTGTAGTTCTGAAAATGTATTATTTTAGTTTTATCTGCGTTCAATTTGAGTTTATTATCCTCTAGCCATTTAATAGTCTTACATAATTCATTATTTGCTTCGGTTTCCAGTTTAGTCCTATCCTTACTCTTAATGATTAAGGTAGTATCATCGGCAAAAAGTATACAGTTGTGATTTAGGGATGTCGGTAAGTCATTGATGTACAGCAGGAATAGAAGGGGACCGAGAACGCTACCCTGTGGAACGCCACTATATATCGTTTTTGGAACAGATTTATAAATACATTTCTTATTTTTTATAATATTTGTAATTTCAACGTATTGCTTACGTCTGCACAAGTAACTGTAAATCCAGGAATAAGCGTTACCCCTAATACCATACCTCTCAATTTTATTTAGTAGAGTTTTATGACAAACTAAGTCGAAAGCCTTACTCATATCAAGAAAAATGGCTAACACTGATTGTCTATCGTTGAGGCACTTACTAATATTTTCAAGTAGGGTAAAGCATGCAAGAGATGTGGAGCTATTTTTCCTAAAGCCAAACTGGTTGGGGTTTAAAACATTAGTCTTTTTTAGAAAAGCCTCTAGTTTAGCATACATTGCTTTTTCGAACACTTTCGATAATACAGGTATTAAAGCTATGGGCCTATAGTTATTCATTAGTTTCCGGTCCCCTTTTTTAAAAAGAGGCTTAACTATTGAAAGTTTTAGCCGTTCTGGAAAACACCCCTGTTCAAAAGATAAATTAATGATATAACTGAGAGGTGCCGCTATATAATTGGCGCATAATTTGATGATTTTAGTAGGTAACTCGTCATAGCCTGTACAGTTAGTGTTGCTTAGAGAACGAATGATTTTTAAAATTTCATGCTCATTTAAAGGAGTAAGAAAAATACTCTGTGGCAACGTATCTATCCGTGCGTTATAATAGTCGGAGGATGAGTTTTTTTGTGTTTGTTGGATGAAGAAGTCATTAAATAAATCACAAATCTCGGTAGGTTCATCACAAGTAACACCGTTTGATTCTATTTGATCCAGTTGGGCATCTTTAGTACGAATAGAATTTAGGTTATCCCTTATAATGTTCCACGCCGCTTTGCCCTTATTGTTAGATTTTTTTATATATTTGATGTTATTAATCTGTTGCGACTGTAACATGCATTTTTTTAATTGCCTTGAGTAATTTTTATACATGATGTTATTGTATTTTTTATTTTTGTGGTCATTTAGATATTTAAAGTAGAGCATCCTTTTTCTTTTACATGATTTTTTTAATCCTCTCGTGATCCATCTGTTTTTGATTGGTTTATCCTGTATTTTAACTTTTATTAATGGGAAACAAAGTTTAAACAAAAGTACAAGCAAGTCATGAAATACCGAGAAAGATTTATTGCAGTCTGTTTGTTCATAAACTTCACTAAAAGTCAGACAAGACATGTGCTTGCAAAATTTATCCATATTTTCCTGGCTAAAATCACGTCTCTCCTCAATCCAGTATTTATTTTGTTTTTTAATGCGGTCCGGTTTTGGGATGGAGAAGGACAGGGACTGCCCAGTATCATGATCGGACAACGCAAGCTGATGCGTATTGCTTTTTACGGTAGAAGCGTTTATGTTTGAAGCAATTAGGTCTATACAAGATTTTTTCCGTGTCGCTGTAGTTACATGGATGGTAAAGTTGAAGTTACTTAACAACGATGTCAATTCCCTAGCTTGGTTACTGGATTTTAGCATGTCGATATTCCAATCTCCACAGATAACGATTTTCTTATTATTGTTGTATGTCAATTTATTTAATATTATTTTTAATTTGTAAATAAATAGCTGAATGTCATGTTGTGGTATTCTATAAATGCATATTATGATAACATTGAAATTGTATAATTCAATTCCACAGCATTCAAAATAATATGGACTGCATAATTCACGAGTAATTGGTAGCTGTGTATATTCTAGCCCATTCCTTACAAGTATACAGGAACCGCCTCGTTTATGATGCTTCCTAGAGAAATATGCGGCGAGGTTATATCCTTGTAATTTTAAGTTACTTTCTGATCCATTCCTCATAAATGTTTCTGAAAAGCATATTATGTCAATAGTGCCAATTTCCTGAGAAAGCACCGCTAGTGTTAACTCAACCAATTCATTTTTGCTGAGTAAACCCGCAATGTTTTGGTGAAATAGTCTAAATTGCTCAAGCTGTTCATTATGATCGAAAAAACATATTCCTATTATTGTCGTCAGCAAGGTCACATAGAGTATGATTGCTCTCGTTATTTTCATAGGCGCTAATAGGATTGGACTGAAAGCGACTTATAAATTTATTAAGAGACAAAAATACATTTTTAACACCGTATCTAGTAATTTTCCCAGAGTAGTAAGAAAACATATCTAGTGTTAAATCTAGGTTAGTGTCAAAAATATAAGCATAATTATTGCGCTGCATATCCATTGTTAGTAAGTTATTAAACATCTCGACTCTGTAGTTATATATCAGTGCTCCACATACATATGTCGGCACACAAATAATTTTATTGGTATGAGTTATTTTTTTTAAGGATTCTCGTAAACAATTCACAAGGCTTATACCGTTACCAGACCTAATAATATCCAACTCGCCTACAAATATGACACAGTAATCGTTCATAGTAAAATTGTACAGTTTACTCTCTAAGTTACTTAAGAGTTCGGTTATTTCACCATCGGGTATGTTATAGTGGCAGTACTTTATATTATGTTCAAATGAAGACTCTATAGCTTGAAGTGTTTTCATTTTCTTATGGTTACTTAAAATGCACAACTTAACTTCCGTTTGGCTTACTTTATCAGAAGTCGAGTTGTGCTCATCAATAGGCTTTTCTTGTTTATTATCTTCATACACTTCTATTTTGGTTTGATTTTGGCCAATATATAATATAATAACTAGACTCTTGAAACTTGATACACAAGTAGGTATTACATTAGTAAAAACATTGATTTCAGGATTTTTCAAAATTCCCACGGGATAAGGAAAAAACGGGATTTATATATTCAGTTCAACGGGATCCTATGAACTATAATTACTAGACTCTTGAAATTTGGCATAGAAGTAGGTAATTATAATAGTAAAAAACACTTTGAAGGATTTTCGGAAATTCCCACGGGATAAGGAAAAAACGGGATTTTTCGCTTTACTGGTCGTAGAAAGCTGAAATTCGGCACCTAGGTTGCTTGGAGAGTGTAGAGGAGGATTAATAGAGGACTTTCCAAAATTCCCACGGGAACGGGAAAAAACGGGATTTTTCGTTTTACTGGTCGTAGAAAGCTGAAATTCGGCATCTAGGTTGCTTGGAGAGTGTAGAGGAGAATTAAGAGAGGACTTTCCAAAACTCCCACGGGAACGGGAAAAAAACGGGATTTTTCGTTTTACTGGTCGTAGAAAGCTTAAATTTGGCATGAAGGTTGCTTGGGAAGTGTAGAAGAGCATTAAGGGAGGACTATACAAAATTCCCACGGGAACGAGAAAAACGGGATTTTTCATTTTACTGGTCGTAGAAAGCTGAAATTCGGCATGAGGTTGCTTGGGGAGTGTAGAGGAGCATTGAGAAAGGACTTTCCAAAATTCCTACGGGAACGGGAAAAACGGGATTTTTCGTTTTACTGGCCGTAAAAAGCTGAAATTTGGCAAGTGGGTTTCTTGGGGAGTGTAGGGGAGTATTAAGAAAGAATTTCCCGAAATTCTTACGGGAACGGGAAAATACGGGATTTTGCGTTTTACTGATTGTAAGCTAAAATTTCAAAATTCATAAGTTTATACTGTTAGTAGGCCGCAAAGAGCTCTTTAACCGACTTCAAAAAAAGGAGGAGGTTATGCGAATGCATAAAAAAATACATAAAGTGGAATCACTTTATGTATTTTTTTTATGTAAGTATGTTCACCGATTTCTCGGTCAATTGTGGACCGATTTTAAAAATTATTTTTTTATTCGAAAGAATATAATATACTACTGAGATGGTCCCATTGTCACGCAAGCAAGCAAGCGTGCATGCATGCTTGCATCTTGCTTGCATGCTTGCTTGCTTGCCTGTATGCTTGCTTGCTTGATATCTTGGTGCTTTGGAATTCTCATGGTACACGCGAGCGAAGCCGCGGGCAAAAGCTAGTGCTTGCATAATTAGCCAACAGATTCTAACTTAAAGACTATGTTAAAACTAATTGGACTATGCATGTAAGAATGATAATTGTTCATTCATTAGAATCGGCAAATAAATTAACCTAATTGATCTAAGTTCACACACAAAATATATTGTTAACTGAAACACTTACCCGTGAATAAAGAAACGACTTTTTAAGTTTATTTTCTATATGCCAATTCTTTGTTAAATTATATCTAATTATACTTTCTATTTACTATTAAATGTAACTGACATCGCATTATTTTGAAGTCACGCCATAATAACTTTCAAACGTAACTGCTCTATCTACCGTACACTCCAGCACTGCTTTGCCAACAGTGCGGATTGCTATTTTATCGACAGAGCAGGGAACTGCTTTGCCGACAGCGTTTTTAAAAAAAAAAACAAATTAAAAAACACCTAAGCTAAAGGAAATCTTTCTTTACATGCAAAATAAAATGAATTCATCTTTAATATCTTATAATTAAATAGATTAATATTCGTAATTATTCAATGTGTTTCACGAAATTATTATTTTTTAAATATTTTTATACAGTTGTCATTTTGAGGTTATTTCCACGCCCTAAAGGCTTCCACAGACCAAAGCGCAGGGCGCTACAGTGCGTCCGCAGCGCGCTTCGGTCTGTGGAAAGCTTTAAAATTGTCTATACCCAGTTACTGAAAATGGCGATAATCCTCCATTCACAAACACCGTGATTGGCAGTTTAGGGGTTTCCATAGTCAATTAAAAAAATTTTACTTTAATCCCTAGAGATCAAAAAAGAGCTTTAGTCCCGATATGCAGAGACTAAAGTAACATTTTAAGAGCATGAGTAGTGAAAAGTAAATTAAAAATATTTAAAGGATAAGGAAATATTTAAAGGAAGGATATTTAATTACATGGGTATCGAAACATATTTCATCATTATTATATCTACTTTTTAAAAGCCCTATAATTTTATATGTGTTCTCTTAGTTAAGTGGCCACTCATAGAGCTGTATCTCTACATATTATGTAAATACGCCTTAAAATTACCGTTTGACACCCATCAATTACTTTTCCTAATAATAATAATAATAATATTTATTTTATTTTATTTTTTTATTTAACGACTGCTTTAGCCTAGTTGGTAGTGACCCTGCCTACGAAGCAAGAGGTCCTGGGTTCAAATCCCGGTAAGGGCATTTATTTGTGTGATGAGCACGAATATTTGTTCCTGAGTTATGGATGTTTTCTATGTATTTAAGTATTTATTTATCTATATAAGTATGTCTATCGTCGTCTAGTACCCATAGTACAAGCTTTGCTTAGTTTGGGACTAGGTCGATTTGTGTGAGATTGTCCCCTAATATTATTATTATTATTATTTAACAGACAAAATAAATATTATTTCCTACATGAGTATTTCTCCCCTCTCCATGAACATTAAGTGCCTTGTCCCAGCAATACAATAGGTTAACATTATAGATAGATGATTGCAAACACTATCATTTATTTCTCATGCAGTCGCCTCCACTCCAGCGTATTAGTAGTGCCGTGACCAGGATCGATTGGGGTCTTTGCACTCCCTATACAGGGTGGAATTAAAGTACAAACTTAAAATTAAAAACAAATAGTTTTGTATTTTCTTTGATAAAACTGATCCGTAAACCTCTAACCTGCTCAATATTAGGCAACATTTCAATAAATCATGTCCTGCACTATTAAGATTTTAGTTTTCTTAAGGGGGTGAATTGTGCAATATACTTAGTGAGGTTATTATATTATTTAAATTTTATTGGACCACTTTTATTTGTTGTTTGATTAAATCTATTACAAGTACTTAGTAATGTATGTCGAAAAATCTACCACCGGTTAGATAAAATCTTACAGAAAAAAATCTGGTTAGAATTTCAACAAGATATATGTTTTCTCATCTCATCTCATCTCATTTCATCCCAGCCTATATATGTCCCACTGCAGGGCACAGGCCTCCTGTTAGAATGAGAGGGCTTGGGCCCAGTACGGATTGGGAACTTTTCTATTCAAAATAAAAAAAAATATATATTTGCATTAGCTTAACAACATATCGTCGTTCTAGATGTGACAACACATAACTGCAGTATTTACTACCCTATCATAAACCCTATTACCTAGACGTAATAACACGTAACGGCATAACTAAACGTTGCAGTTACGTGTTGTCTCTTAAAGGGCGACGATATGTGGACGCACATCAAATGCGTGAGATGTAATAACTGAATGTTGATTTTGTTAATTGTATAGCATTAAATTGTCGTAAAAGGTTTCTGTTGCATCACTATAATATTACCTGCTTTACAAATGTGCAATGTTAAGTACATGTATTATAAGTACTTAAACGTTAAAATGTATAAATTTATTGATTTATTTGTGCTTGAGTCTTGGATGTTTAATATATATTTGAGTATGTATTTACATAAATAAGTATTTTTATATGTTATCTAGTGCCTACAGTACACGCTTTGCTTAGTTTGGGACTAGGTCAAATGGTGTCAATTGTTCCATGATTTATTTATTTATTTATTATTATTATTTATTTGTGTCATCTCTCTGAAACCACGGGACGGATTTGAATGAATCCACATATCTTGGAATATCGAGAACCGCATTATGTGCAAACAAATTTGCGGAGCCAGCGAAAAATGAGAGCACTAAAAAGCTATTCTCGATTTGGAAATCACCCTGTACAATGTTTAACTTTTGCCGCAGCACTTTATAATGCAGTATCGTGTAAACACGCTGTTACGGCTTGGTAATGTATGACTCATTAATAAAGCAAGTCAGAAGTCATGCAATACATTTAAAAGTTTTTTAAACCAAGCCTCTAGTTGGAAAATTATGTTAAACTAGCTTTTACCCCCCAACAGTTATATCTGGCAGGTAAAATTCCGGAATTTTAACAATGATATCCCTATAGATTCCCAGTGTAATTTCCCGTGGTATTTCCCAAGAAGTACAGACTCTGGTCTTGGTTCACGCTGTAGAAAGCAAATATTTTTAAAAATTCTATGTCTCTAAGCGGTTGAGGTTTTGTGATTTTAGGTACGTATATCCCGATGTCCTGGATATATCGGGATAGAAATGTCTGTATTATTCCAGAGATTTAGATATCTACATTATTTCATCGCATGGCCTTTGTTTACTAGATTAAATAAATAAAATAAATATAAATAAATATTAGGGGGACAATCTTACACAAATCGACCTAGTCCCAAACTAAGCAAAGCTTGTACTATGGGTACTAGATGACGATAAACATATTTATATAGATAAATAAATACTTAAATACATAGAAAACATCCATAACTCAGGAACAAATATTCGTGCTCATCACACAAATAAATGCCCTTACCAGGATTTGAACCCAGGACCTCTTGCTTCGTAGGCAGGGTCACTACCAACTAGGCTAAAGCGGTCGTTAAGCGGTCGATTGTGGTATCTATCACAAGATTAGGATCCGCGCAAACTAAAGTCACCGACATAGCTGGAAGAATCGCCAGACTCAAGTGTGGCAGTGGGCAGGGCACGACGCTTGTAAAACTAATGGCCGATGGGTCCGGAAGGTTCTCGAGTGACTTCCACATACCGGAAGACGCAGTGTAGGTAGGCCCCAACAAAATGCAGCGCCGACCTGGTTAAGGTTGCGGGAACGCGTTGGATGCGGACAGCACAGGACCAATCTGTTTGGTGAGCCTTGAGTCTATGTTCAGCAGTGGACGTCTTTCGGCTGAAATGATGATGATGAAGATTAGGAAAAAAATCAATGAAGACCTGTTTTTTTAGTGCCTGTCATTGCATTCCACTTACTTGCTCCGTAAATTTGATTAAGTATATTATATATTTAATACGGATCCAAAAAAAATTCACAGAGCTCCTACAGCCCCAAAAAACTCATAAACAATGTAACTAAACTGACTGATACCGAATTCCAATGTGACCTGCTCGTGACCCGAAATAAGAAACCAAAAGCAAATAGGTTCCATGCATCATTTTCCGCTCGTTGCAATTTGACTTTAACTAACGTTCAGATGAGGCAGATATTCGTTTGACGCCGTCGTTGAAGTTAGAACCATGTAGTCCTCAGTACGAAGGGACCAATTCTGAAACACGTGACATCGTTACGAGTAGGCACGTCGCAATCGACCCCACTTCATAATTGACTTTAGCGATTGTTTTTAATAAAGTTAACGGGAGTTTTGTGGTGATGAATAGAGTCGAGAGAAAATTCGATAATTTTATAAATTGTTTGTTAGCTAAACACTATAATTATTAAGAAATCAATGAAGATTATTTTAAGTTGAACAATAATGATAATAAAAAAAAAACGTAAAAATAACCTATATATATATATATATATATATATACAATTCGCCTAATCCCGTCCCTGCGGAAGAGTGCCCATAAGGCTGGCAGCATTTCCGCGCTGGATTGTGATGCCAATACGTTGGGCGAGAAATGCACCAGCTTTATGGTCACGGGTAATTTCGAACAATTTATGTTTTATTTGGCCATATAGTTTGTTAGCTTATGCTCGCGGGTTTGTCCTCTAGGTAGAAAGAAATAGCCAGTTGTCTGTTTGTTAGTTGTTGTGTTGTGTAGTACCTCGTGATTATTTAGAAAAATACAGTAACAATATCAGCTGGTTTTATTTTAAATATAATCGTGGACTTTTAAATTTGTCAACACAAGATTTTTAGGGGTTGAAATCGCTCGCGTCCATAGGTTTACCCTCGAGACCCTACATGTGACCCCTGGGTGGTGCTAAACGAGCGATACAACCCACTCCGCGGCTGATTTAATTAACCCTTTTTAACACTTTCACACGACCTTTAATTATGTATTCAAATACCAGTTCATAATTAACACTGCAGCTGAAACTTGTCCAATTTGTGTTTACACATTTTTGTTGAATAAACAAGCTAGCGCCGTCATTTGTGTAGAGTCCCGTGGGGGCGCGTGCGTTGATTACTTTTCACTCATTCTGTATCATGTGGCGGAAGCTTTATAATTTACTAGCCTTTATCCCGTTCACTCCCACGGAAAAAAATAGCTAGCTTACTCTTTGGCTTCTCTTTGGATATTTCGAAAACTCCCTTCTTAGAGAGAGATTATAGAGGTGTAATATGAAGGAATATGTCTGCCAAATTCCAAGTTTCTAGCGATGCCTGACAGTCAGTGATTTGGGAACATTACTCTTTTATATTGATGGTTACGATGTGTTTCATTTTTGAATAATTACTGGCTGTTAATAATCAAATTCATGAAGAGGTCGATCAATTGTTTTATAAAAAAACATTAAGTGCTTTTTCAGGCTAAAAGGGGTCAATCAAAGACCTGCATTCAGTATTACTGCAAATCCTGTTGTATGTGATTACAGTAGTACGGTCAAGGGCAAAAATATGTATACACTTTAGTACCTTGTCTATTTTTGTCATATTTGAACTGCCATATATGAACTGTCACAGTGATTAAAGTGACAAGGTACTAAAGTGTATACATATTTTTGCCCTTGACTGTACCACGTTTATAAGTTACGCCGATGTTCCTGCGCAGAAAACTTATTTTGATGTGGAGCGAAAAATTTTCAGCCAATAATAGCACACCACGCGTACGTGCGTCACGTGACTGTACACTATTGGTTGTTTCCCTGTCATCTATGGTTTTCTAGTGGTTAGCAACCAAGCTTGTTTATGCTGTCATAACAAAGATTGAGTAAATTCAGTAAAGATTCCATTGATATTTTTTGTGCTATTTTATACAATAAATTAGATGCCTCGCGTTAGAAAAACCTCACATGTACTTATATTAAGAGCGAGATAGCATTAGTAAGCTTTGATCAATTATAACTGAAGATACACATTGCCGAACAAAATCCCCTTCAAAGAATGTCCGAACTTTTTTATTTGGTTGCGTAACAAATAAAATCATCACCTACACAGAAATTTGAACCTAGTCTTTACTTCATTACAGTCGAATTTCGGTAGCGGCAAAACTCCACTTGACAGCTAAACTTGACAATTTCACGCAACGTTCTGAGAAAAAAGAAGGCCACTATTATCAAAGTGGCGCTCATTTGGCTCGGACATTTTCGGGCGCGCGACTGTGGATCTACAGTTATAATTGATCAAAGGCCGTAAGGTTAATGTCATTGGTATTCACGTTCGGTTTCAGTCGGTGTTAGTTAGGTTGCACTTTTCTGCGCAAACGATTATTGCCGATGTAACTTATATAAGTGGTAATACTGTACACACAACACACATTATCATGTAAAGCTGATAATACACAGTACAAAATAAACCCTGCATTTATTAGATATAAAAGAAAGACAATGCGACTGCAAGCATAGCTCTTGCATGCAGGGATTTCATAAGACCATATAAGTTGAGAATAATAATCTGTATTTATTCTGCAGGTAGCTTTTGAACGCAATAAAATACTGGCCGTACATCTACACTAATATTATAAAGAGGAAAGATTTGTATATTTGTACGTAATGAATAAGCTTAAAAAGTACTAGACCGATTTCAAAAATTATTTTGCCGTTAGAAAGCTACATTGTCACTGAGGGACATAAGCTACTTTTTACCGCGGGAAAATACCTTTTCCTACAGGAAAATTAATTTATCCCGGGCGAAACTGCGGACGGAAGGCTAGTAACGAAATAAAAATAATTTTGTCTCTTTTATTACTCTCTGAAAATTAAAATAAGGAACAATTTTTTTAAATTGAATCAACCCTTGGACAGACAGCCCTTTGTCGTTCAAAGAATGTTTCTGGCCACAAAGAAACTTGGATGCCTCAAAAATAAACTTTCAGCGCGAGCCTGTTTGGTCCATACATTTTTTTTCATCCAATAATAATATGCTCATGTTATTCAGGCGATGTGACACACAATTTTCTCGAATCCATTCCCCTGCCACGCCACGCGCCACGCTTGCGTCGCCATGATGTGAATAACAATCACATGTTTAGCGTTGTTTCTACATGTTAGCAGATTTTTCCCGTAACATCTCTTTAGGTCTTGGAAAATGTTTTTACTTTGCGTAATCAAAATTGATGGGTCGTTATAACTTAGGTAACCTTGAAAAAAATATTAGAAGTATTCAGTCACAGTTCGTATAAGTACTTAAAAAAGTAACGTGAAAATATTTTTGAATTTCCTACAAACAAAAAAGGAAAAATTACAAGCTAGTTCGAGTACCCAATAAAACTTAGACATTCGTTCAAAATTGTTCATGGAAATAAATTTACTTAGGTCAAAAATATGACACAAAAAACTAACATCTTCGAATATTTACTAGGCAAAACAGCTTACATACTAACCATTTTTATAACTTTCTCCTTTTCTTGAATTCGGTTAAAAACGAGCAATAAATATAAAGTGTAATTTTCTTAGATTATTTATGCACTAGATAGAGTGTCAGTAGCAAACATTGCGATACAAAACGTCCAAAAATCTATTTGACAGCTTCATATTAAGATCGCGTTACGTCATTCAAACTGAAGGAAGGCAAATGACTTATAAGCCAACTGTTAGCTTATATTTTTCGGTACGTTTTCATGCTGGCGAAGCTCTATCTGGTGTATAAATAATCTAAGGTAATTTTGTGTAGTCTTAAGAAAAGTGACACATTAGTTTTACGTCGTTGTTTTTTTTTTAGTTTTACAATAGAAATCAAAATGACAAGAAAACTTATGTTATGGCGAAATATATACTTGTTATGTTACTTACTTTCACATGTACTAATTCGATGTAGCCTGGCAGTCTTTTCAACCTGGCCAGACTTAAGGCTCGCACAAAAGTCTCGTATGCATTGATCTCTGAGATCATGTACGCTGATGATTTGTGTTTCTTGGCAGAATCCCCAGACGGCCTGCAACAGCTGATGTCCGTTTTTCACCAAGCCTGCGGTAAGTTCGGCCTGAAGATCAGTGTCAAGAAGACAGAGGTGATGTCTCTGGACGATCACGGTCACGAGACACTGACCATAATGCTTGGTGAGGATGTGATGAAGCAGGTGGACAAATTTCGCTACCTGGGGAACACTGTAACATCTAAGTGTGACCTTGATGCTGAGGTCAACAGCAGGGTCGGTGCTGCAGCTGCAGCATTTGGCAAGCTGTGTTCCAAGGTTTTCTATTCACATGACCTTAAGTTAGCCATCAAGGTATCTGTTTACATGGCAATTGTGCTGCCAAACCTCCTATATTCCTCCGAGGTGTGGTGCGTGTACCGTCGTCACATACGCACTCTGGATCGTTTCCACCTGAAATGCCTCCGCTCCATCATGAAGATTAGATGGTCCGACAGGGTGCGTAATACCGAAGTCCTGCGACGAGCCAATGTTGGTGGCATTGAGGCATATTTGATGCGTCGGCAGCTTCGGTGGTGTGGTCACGTATCACGTATGGCGGAGGAGAGAGTGGCGAAACGAATTTTCTATTCTGAACTGGAGGAGGGCAAGCGGTAGCATGGCGGACAACTCCTCCGGTACAAAGATGTCCAAAAGCGACACATGAAGAGATGCAACATAGAGCCCTCTCAATGGGAGCGTTTGGCAGCACAGCGTCCAGAATGGCGCAGGGTGGTGAACATCCAAGTACGGGATTTCGAGGATCAACGTAAAGTTAACCTTGACAACAAACGCGACCAGCTCAAGGCCCTCTCACCTGCTGCCATCCAATACAACTACATAGACGGTGTACTTACGTGCTCGCAATGTGCACGGAGTTTCGCCGCAAAGATAGGCTACATTAGCCATCTTCGGGCGCATGAGCGCCAGAACACCAATTAAGTAGGAGTCGAAGTGGTCGCCATGGCCGAAACCGGTCGGAATCAATCATCATCATCATCATCAATTCGATGTTTTATAAAACCAGTTAAATGAAGCAATATCATAAAGTCAGGGTTATTATGCACATCAATGTAAAGCACTTCAATCCAATAAACTCAGTTTATGGAAAAATATTGCAAGAAGCAAATATAAGATAAGTGTTAAGAACAACTTTATAATGAAGCAATGCTTCAACTTCAGTCGACTTATACAGGGTGATAACAGAGACATAAACAGAAACCACTTTTTCAGGGTGACATTCGGAGGCGTAATCCGAAACCACTTTTTCAGATTCGGTAATTGATAGCCATTTATAACAAATAGTCCTTACACGAAACCAATGTTTTTTTGTTAATTTCTCTTTTAAATTTTAGCGATGAAGCGAAGTAATCACGTTTGAAGAGCTATTCAAATTTTAAAGGCAGCAATGGTGAACGGACACTTGGGGCACGTGAGATAAGTTTATCTTTGCATCTCTTTATTGTCAGTAGGATGACACAGTTAGGTCTAATTTTTTTAATTTTGAACATTGTCGTGATTAGTATAATTACAGCAACTGCGTCGAAATATCAAGAACTTATTAAAGGTAGGTAATCATAGTCTACATCCCGTAACAAATATATCTAGTACATATCCTCACATAAGTCTTGTGTCAACAAATTGTAAATCTACTCATTTTATTATTTCGCTACTAAGCAAAAGCTAATATTATATAGCATTTTTTACAGAAGATTACGAGTATTTACATATATCTGTAAAAGATTCTCACTATGACTCTCTCTTTAGCAGTCGTTTACCGTAAAAAAGAAGTCAACAGAAAAACAATGCCAAACCTGACGTAAATCTATGTCAACCGTTTTCCAGTAAGCCATCGCTGTACATTTAAAGAAGTCCCTCATTTATTTATTTAAATAAGATACTACTGCGATATGAGTTGCAAACGGAGTTGTTTTGCTATAATACTCTCTTCACTAATTGAGTGATTGAATGTATAAAAATGGATTTCTTATGTTACGTCACGTTTATAACAGATGGTTTATTTGTATCAAAATGTGGAGAAATCATGACATGTATTTGAAAACAAGGATAAGCCATCAGTGGCGTGAAATATTTTCGTCAGGCAAATGTACAAAATCGAAATTATCCCTTAAAGGGAACTTTTCCAGCTATCCCTTGAACGACTGACAGGACATCACAAAAAAAGTAGTCTGCATAAAAGTAAAGAGAACCGAAATCTAACATTAACCTAAATAAATTGTGAACTATCATTACACATACCTTGAATGGATATAGAAAACGAGTATACATATCGAAATAAACAGAATACATAAAAACTACATAATATTATTATAATATTCATTATACCCATTCACACGAAATAGAGCATACACAGCAACTCTAAGAGGAATTGTCAAGCCAATACGCCCTTAAGGGACACCGCAAGATGACAACCGACTGCGACCGCCTGATGTCACTTGGTAACTGATTCCACAAACTGACAGCGTGTACGGAGAAGCATTTGGAGTAGATTTTGGTTTTCGCGACTGGAAAAGCGAGAGAAAGATTATTACTCGACCGCAACTGGTTTCTTGACCCAGCAGTCAAGTAACTTAATCTTTGCAAAAGATAGGAATGGGGAAAGGGTCAGATTTTTCTGAAAGATAGGAAAGGCGAAGAGGTCAAATTTTAATTTTTTTCAGATTTTTAAATTGTTGTTGACTAAGGTTTCCATACATTGGTCGATGTTCAAAGTGTAGGGGTGACTAAAGCTAGTGTCATTCACGAAGAGGCGTGAGTTGGTCAAAATTAGACATAAAAGGCATTGCAATAAGAGCCACGGCATGGGTCATCATGAATGACTCGATACATTTTAAAACGAAAATTCTTCACATGGGTGTCAAACTTCCAACCACCTGATGAATAAATATTCAGGATTCATTTTGAGACAGCTTGTATCTCGATGCAAATTAGTGATGGAGCAAAATAACTCGAATCACAGAAGCTAGATTCCTGTATCGTTAGCTCACTGATACGTAAGCTAAGACGTTCATCCAATTCAACAGTTCAGTAGGATATACGCTTCAACTATTTAATCTTTGCAGCTCGGCTATTTTCGTATTGTTTCGTAAAATATACAATTGACTTATTCACATACAATAGGGATTATGACACTACCTATCAACTGACGTATTTTTTCTAAGCTGTCAAAACATGATTTTCCGGTAGATTTTAGATCCTCCCTTCTTGATTTTTAGACCCTACAGCTACACTATGCTCCTGTCACTCCTACTCGCTCTGCTACTCGCACTGCCGTGACGTTGCCCATACATAAGTCATATTATATCCCTCTTCTCGCGCGAATCAGCACTCAGCTATTCGGCATGAATCAAAAATGGATGTCGAAACTGCGGCAGAGTCCTCGTCTCATCTCGGTCCAAATACGGCCCACTACTGGGCAAAGGTCTCCTCCCACAGTAAAAAGGGCTTGGGTTATCTTCCACGCAGCCCAATGCGGATTGGAAACTTCATACACACCATTGAATTGCTTCGAAGGTGCATGCAGGTTTGGCGATATTTAAATGTGATTTCGCACATGAATTCTGAAAAACTCAGAGGTGCGAGCGCGGGTGTGAACCCACGATCTTCTGCTTAAGAGGTCATTAGGTCAAATCACTAGGCTACCGTGATTGGATGTAAATTCCTTTAGAACGCTGAGTTTCAATGTTCTGCGGCTTGAAACATCACGAACTTACAAGTAAACGTGACAATATGCTGCTATTTTATTTTTTTCTAATGTAGAAACTGTCTTAAAAAATGTCAAAGCACTAGTTGGTCGACTATACGACGCCAGAGTCACGTAAATTTAACACATTTATTTGTGAATAATTAACCTCAGAAAATGGGTCACGATCAAAAATAATGGGTCCATTTTACCTTGCCCATTTTGCATAATAATTTCTATGGGCTGTGTATCCAAGATGAGTTTTATCTCATAAGAGATTTTACGGACTCCTAAATACATAAAACGTAATTTAACAAAAATAACGCACCGGACCTTTGAACAGTTATATTTATGAACGGTTATAATAATATATAGCCTTTTGGAGGTACCGCTTTCATTAGGACTTCCATATGTCAATGAAGCAAATGCTAAATGGCAAACGTTTACATTAACACGTTCGCTGCGTTAATAGGCCTAAAAACCCAATGCATGTACGCTCACTCCGTGCGGGAGCAATATGCGCTGTATTTCCTCTGGTGCGAAGGTCATATCTCGAGAATTTTTAAGAGTATGAAAAAGAAAAATATAGTTTTGAGTTTGGGTCTTCAAGGAGGTCTCGATAAGCTTTTAATAATTGTTATAGGCCTTTAGACCCATAACCGCACTGAGTGGAAAAAACTTCGTTTTGCTGCGGGAACTGGGTCTAAAAGCCTATCATAGATTACAAGGTCACTCAGCCCCTTTTCGCACTGATCTAGGACATTGTATTATTTACTTCTGACTAGTGCTGTGACATAATTAGCAGGAACAGACGTGCATTTCACTATAGTTTTTTTAGTGTTTACGAGTGTAGTGCGACTTCAAAGCGCGTGATAAAATTATAAAATGCCACGTATAAATAAAAGATGTAAAAAATGCTACAATTATCCCTAAAAATGGGTGAAAAAAGCTCTAGTGACAATTGTGATGTCAAAAATACAGACTGTCGCATACAACAAAATAACTCTGTAAACAATATCGAATAACAGTCTGGTCCAAGCAGTAGCCTAAGTAGTCAGCCGGTAACAGATTAAGTATTAAAAACACCACAAGTAAGTACAGGAACAGCAAGCTCAATTTTCATTACTTCACGTAAGGGTGGCAAAAGAAAAATGTGTTCCGGTTGCTACCGAAAGCTGCGAACTGCTTTCAATAGCAGAGAAGCAATAAAAAAAGTTAAAAATATTATATCGTCTTGCGTAAAAATGTAAAAAAAATACTGTCTCCAATGTTTTTACGATTCCCATTTGTAAATTTTCTAAATAAATACATGACTAAATAATCCTTTTCATTTGATATCGATAATATTGATTATTTTATTTCGCATCACTACACGTTCCTTGATTAAACCACTAATCTAGTGCGGTAGTCGGTCAATAGACCTTTTGTTTATTTTTACATATATCTTGTAACTACATAATCAGAGCTCGCGGCGAAGCCAACACTACAAAAAACAACTCTTATAATAGATATATTGATAGGTTAATACATAAATATCGATGTTTTCACGTAGATAAAGGCATTTTAACATAAACAGAACTTACTAGGCTTATGAGCCCTGTAACGCATAGCTAAAAGGTCTAGGTTACAGGCATATCGGCCTTTTAACGCACATTATGAAATAATCACACTTTTTGTGCTTAAGAAATAGCAGTCGTGACGAGACTGAAAATCTTTTACTATTTACACGATAAAATGTTATCCATACCGCGATTATACAGCAATAAGAAGAAGGTAAGTACTATATAAATATTTTAGCCACAGCGATATCGCAAATGCCTCAAAGAGTTTCAATGAAATTAGGATTAGAAGTACTTTAGGTCAAGATATCGATCTATTA
Organism: Archips xylosteana; assembly: GCA_947563465.1. Lineage (NCBI taxonomy): Eukaryota > Metazoa > Arthropoda > Insecta > Lepidoptera > Tortricidae > Archips > Archips xylosteana. Next base: position 20,399,878 of record OX387345.1, on the reverse strand, counting down.
AGATGTTACTTTCAATCAAATTCAATTAATTAAGTTCGATTCTAATGTTTATGACATGATAACCATTCAACGAGTCACTAAGCTGAATACCTTAAAAAACGTCATCTCTTGCCGGATACCTGGACTACCTCGAAAGATAAGACAAAAGATAACAAATAAAGAGAAAGTCTGTTACCATATTTATATTATGAATACGGAATCATTTTCAAAATTTCAGCAGCAGTGTGAGGCTGCAGCAGGTTACAAATAAAGAGACTGACATACAATGTTACTTTCACGTGTATGTATAGATGGAAATGAATTAAGCTAGTCCTCTAGTTCTATTAGCAGTGTTTACTCCAGTGGCCATGTGCTATTGTATGGTACAGTATCAGCATATAGCAAGAGATAACAATGCCTTTGTCTATTGTTGAGTCGGGCTGAACTAAGCACAGCAGATGTGCAATCTGATTAAGAATCTGTAGCATTGAGACACTTGCATGATTCCTTGTAGCAGATTATCAGCAGACCTCTAATGAAAACTCAGGGATTCAATCGAAAGAGATTTTTTAATATATAATTATAAATTAAATGATAAAAATCTTCCTTATGAACATTCAGAATTAACATTCTTACAATGACAAGGTCTATTATTATCTCGGTACCAAAAATTGTACATCATGTGTCAATTGTAGAATTTAGTATCATTATCATTTCATCCGAAAGCTGTCCACTAATGATCCCCCATGTTTCACCAAACAAGCCTGTCCTGTGCCATCCGCATCCAACGCATCCCCGCGCCCCGCTACCTCAAACAGGTCGTCGCTTCTTGTAGAAGGCCTACCTACACTGCGTCTTCCAGTTCGAAAATAGAAAATAGGTTGTAGAAATAATTGCTACTAAACAAAACACTAAACAGCCACAGAGAAACATTGCATTATTGCTAACAAATATTGGACCAACATCAGCCAACACTCGAATACACTGACCTACATTCGAGGACGTCTATTCCGTCTCCAAGTGTGCACCGTTTGCCGTTTAGAATCCTCGCGTTTATTGCTTTTAATAACATTTTATGAAAAATGTGCAAAGAACGTCTTAAGCACGACTGGATTACAAGGAGCTGAAGGTATCCTGCTTGCAACGGTCTTGAGAAACGTGACAGGGATACAATATTAAAATTATGAACTGTGTTTAGAAGATATCATAGAATAGAGGTATCTTTCACATAGCTGACTCCGTGAAGCGAACTGGCGCGATTCGTATAAGTTACTATAAATTATTCATATTTTGTGACAGTCAAAAAAGACATAACAGTGCTAATTGAAATAGTTTTGGTTTTATTCCATGTAGTGGATAAAGAGAAGTTGTCGCGTAAAACTAATTTGGCGTAAGAGTAATGATAATGACTGCGACTAATGTGTTGCGGAATTGCACAACCTGTATTATATTTGATCAATTTCTTCTATGATCAAGACACAAGCAGCTTCTAAATCTACCCGAATTTCTTTCAGTCTGTTTGTGATCACATTGCGTACAACTGCTTCGAAATATCAGGAGCTTAAAGGATTATCGCGGTCCTATCTCCGAAAATATCTCTAATTCATCTTTGTTGTTTTCTCAATTCCATCATCGTTTTTATTTGATGGACTGGACTGGATTCTATATCTGTTGACATGCTTCATCTAACACTTTCAAAGACTGCCGACATTCTGACATTTATTATCAACAAAAGTATTATGACTACAACATTCCCGACAGACTGGAAAAACGCTCGAGTGACTCCTTTACCTAAGAAACCGAATCCAGCTGACCTATCCAACCTCCGTCCTGTAAGTATCCTTCCTTGTACATCGAAGATACTAGAAAGGGTAATTTGTGATCAGCTGTCGGAATACCTGGAGGAAAATAGCATCCTGCCTGAACTACAGTCGGGTTTTCGCAAATGTCGATCGACTGCAACTGCGTTACTTGATGTAGTCGACAACATCTTACAGGCAAGGGATGCTGGCAGAAGTGCCATTTTGGTACTTTTGGATTTCTCTAGGGCTTTTGATTGCATTAATTTGTCCTCAAAGATGTCATATTACGAATTTGATGCTATGGCGATTAGGTGGCTTGACAGTTACTTGTCCGGCCGGGCGCAAACAGTTGAGTTACGCGGAATGCATGGTGGTGTTTTACGGTCTTCTCTTAGTCCTGTAATCAGAGAAGTGCCACAGGGTTCGATTTTGGGTCCGCTGCTTTTTATAATTTATAGCGCTGATATCGTTTCCTGTATGGAGAACTGTAAATACCATCTTTACGCCGACGACTTGCAACTGTATGCATCCAGTGTGCCTTCAGATGCAGTCACCGTCGTGAAGAGCATTAACGCGGACCTTAATCGCGTTTTTTCCTGGTCGGGGAGGAGCTGTCTGGCTCTTAATCCCAGAAAATCTAAGTATCTTATATTTGGATCTAAGCATCAGATTAGTAATACTTTGAAAAATCTGGCTACCGAGAATGTTGCTGTCATGGGCGAACCAATAGAAAGGGTAGATGTAGCAAGAAATTTTGGGCTAACTATGGACGGCGAGTTACGCTTCGAGAGCCATATAACTCAATTAGTTAGCAGCTGCTTCTATCACCTTCGGATTCTTTACAATATTCGTGATTACCTCAGTGTGGATTTGCGTGTCCGACTGTGTGAATCACTCGTATTGTCTAAATTAAATTATTGTGATGTCGTCTATGATGATGGTTGCATACTTGGTCGTTCTAGGAGATTGCTCCAACGTTTACAAAACGCATGTGCTCGTTTTTGCTTCTGAATCCCTCCTCGGTCACATGTCACTCCGTACTTGAACGCTGCTGATTTGCTTAAGATGCACAATCGCAGGCGCTTGCATCTTGCAACCCTTTTGTTCGGTGTAGCGAGGCACAAGACGCCTTTGTACCTTTTTGAAAAAATCACGTGGTCGAAAAGTGTGCGCAGATTTAAGGCTATTGTTCCGCCGCACCGGACGGTGGCGTTTCGAGGCAGTTTCAGGTTTGCGGCGTCTAAGTGCTGGAATGACATCCCCCCTCCCATCCTAGGAGTTACTAGCAGGTACACCTTTGGGCGAAAGCTTAAAGGGTATTTGTTATCATTTCAGAAAACTTAATTCCTTTCCTTTCCAGCACTATTTCACAAAACTTCTTTAATTTTTCTTTGTCTCGGTTATTTCACTTTTTGTTTTAGTCCGCGCAGAGTTGTATACTTGGCAAGTGAAAGTGAGTTATAGTAATTTATTATTAAGTAATTTTGTTGAAATTATTTGCTTTTATGATCTACAAAGCACGCATGTAGTTTATGTAGTTTATCGCTTTATATTTATAAGTGTACAGTTTATCTATCTGTGTGGCGTTCCGGGTATTACCGACGGTGCTGGCTGAAAATCAGCGCTGGGGTGTTATAAACGCCTCAGCATTATGCTGAGCCAGTGTCCAATTTATAACCGCAATGACACTTTTTTTGTTTAGCCTTTGTATTATCCTTTTTGTAAAAATATTTATGTGTCTTGTGTTGTTGTAAATAAATGTATTTTCTTTCTTTCTTTCTTTCATATTTTCAAATATGGCGCCAGTTACTTATTATGTAGCAGTACAACAAATGAAGTCATTAATTTATTTCTCATTAGTTGCAACATGCGGCAATGCCCATTTTAAAAATTCATGAAAGAGGGTACGCTAACATTTTTAAAGCGCAATGCGAGGGGTCGCTCATACAATGCCATCTATTGATTGCAGACGAAATTAACACGTCATATTTAGAGCCGAGGTACTTCAACGCTTTTGGACAGCGCCCTCTTTCTTGTTTAAAGTTAAAATATTATCCCAAAGGAATATTAACAGGTTCCCTGTCCCATGAGGCACATGTGTCTCGTGACTCTATGAGCGTTAAATGTCAAGTTACTACGGGGACGTGTCAAAATAACGCCGCACATTGCTTCGGGACAGGGAATCTGTTAAGAATCCTATGCTTCAATGCATATTTTTGTCTAACTATCTGTACCTACGTCAAGTTTCATCTAAATATTCTAAATCCTTTCAACCGTTATTGTGTGATTTATTAACAAACATCCAAGCATACAAACATCTTCATAAGCTTTCTCATGTATACATTTTATAGCATTGGTAGAATAAAGATTTTCTCTTCATTAAGGAATGAAGATATTTAATCTCACAGCCGTAATACTTAGTCTCATTAACTAGGTAACAATAAAATACTAGTTAGATAGCCTGCAGTGCTAAAAGCATTCCCAGGCTCCCCTCGTTTTCAATTCCAACTTTCTGAGAGGCGATAGAAACTTACTACTACCCACATGCCGTAACGGTTACCACGGACCATCGTGCAATAAAAACCAAGTAACTATTGTTTCTAGATAAAATGAAACTTTCTCAAAGTTCATAGCTCTGTAGGTGATATAAAATAAGTTGTGCAGAGCATTTGATGTGGAAATGTACAGATGATATTTACGCGATTCTTTTGCGTTATTGTTATAGCCTTACAACAAATAAAAAGTAAATGCAAAAATATGTCAAAACTTCGCATTGCCTCATACGCGTGTGCGTACTTCAACTAATTTGCTTAGCAAAGTTTCATTGCATATGTGTGTGTGCATAGCGAGGCGTAGTTTTACCCCCCTTTTTTGCAGCTCGCAGAACTCTATCTTTACTTTATGTTTGGCCTGAGATATAAAGCTATCGCAGACAATAAAACACTGAAAAGAAATATAAAGCTGCTACCATTAAAGTGTCTTAATATTTAAAACTATGTATGAATATACTTAGATATAAATGTATTGCCTTCGATAACTACCAAAACTGGTATGTGCAATTTAGTTCCAATGAGATAAACCAACCGACCAATTTCGCTCGCTCGCCTTGTTTTCCTGCTGCTTGATGTTGTTTTATTCCTTCGCCGTAAAGCATGGTTTTCACATGTAATGTCGCACATAAGGTCCGAAAAACTCAGAGGTAGCGAGCCCGTGCACGAACCCACGATCCTTTGCTTGTGAGGCCACAAGTCAAACCACGCGGCTACCACGGGTTTTTAATGCATGTTTTTATTTTTTGTAATGTAGGAGACCGTATTGTGTAACGCGCGGACGCTTGCTATCGCAATCACTTAATTTCTGTCAAACGGTAGGTACAAGATGATGACAGAAAGAGATGGTGAAACCGATGGCAAGCGCCCGCTCGTTAGACAATACGATCTCGGATTCAATCTTATAGTATAAATCTTACCAGGTGAATTTTTCGCTTCGAGCCATTACATTAAATTTAAACCTTAAACTTTGACGATACCTTTTGTTTTGAAAGATAAGGGCCTGAACCGAAAAGTTCACCTGGGACGATTTATACTATACCAACCTGCGCTTAAGAGGCCATAGGTCAAACAGCTGCTACAGGCTACACAACTTCCTGGCATGAACTTAATAGTCTCCTTCGGCATTGGGTCCAGTTTGCTTCAATTGTTTCCTAAATCTAACTGTTCAATAAGCACGTCTACACTTTGCACACAATGTGCATCCTCAGAGCGCAACTGGTGCAGCTGCATACGTGCAATCGTATACGTGTCGTATTAACATTCAGTTTAGGTTTCAGCTTTATCTACATAATTGTATATTCTCGCTCGTTTTGTCTCATTTGGAAATATTCACAGTAGCATGTGCTGCATTTGGCAGTGAATGTACGAATGGATTTTTAAGTTGACTGCAGTGAAGGTAAAATTAGTTTTATAGTTGCTTTGCATAGATTCTCCTGAATTTATATTCTGTTTCTATACTACAACTTGGCACAATTTTAACATAGTTCCAAAAAGGAAATGGATTTCAATTTCATCGTCATCTCCCGATTCTATTTCTCTATTGTCATTTGAGGCTTTTTTTGTATCACTTCTGGAATCAAATCCATCATCTGGAAAATAATTTCAATTTCTCAATACGTTTTGTAAAAAGTAGGTTCATACTTTTAAAATTTATTATTATAATTATTACTACTTAGCTGTTACCTGCGACTCAGTCTGCGAAGTTAAAAATTTAGTTTTCAGATAGTCATCACGGCATTTAGAATAAAAGTTTTTTTGGAATCCAATGATTGTTAATGTTAGTAACTGTCTAAAACTTTTATTCTAAATGCCGTGATGACTATCTAAAAACTAAATCTAATATATAAAAATCTCGTGTCACGGTGTTTGTTATCGAACTTCTCCAAAACGGCTTGACCGATTATTATGAAACTTTTTTTTTCTGTATTCGGTAGGTCTGAGAATAGGTCGTAGGCTATTTCTTAACTTCGCAGACGGAGTCGCGGGCAACAGCTAGTAATACTCATAATAATTAATTTTAAAAGTATGTACCTACTTTTTACAAAACGTATTGAAAAATTGAAATTATTTTCTAGATGATGGAAGGAAAAACTGCATGAAAAAGCTGTGAGCTTCACTCTCTACTCGTAGTTTCCTATCTACAAAATATCCTTTTTTTACCCTTTTATTTCCTACCAAGTTCAACATTATAGAGTTACTTCCCGCCATTAGGTCTCTCATCACGTCCCGCCGCAGATGTACGTGCCATACACGGCTATCTCTTTATTGTGGTATAAACAGAATTAGTGGCTGCGCTGCGCGTGAGATTAATATATTTGTAATATTGGCGAACTTTTGCAGGAGCCACAGTGGCCCAGTGGTTTGAGACACCGCTTGTAAAACTGGGGCTCGTAGGCTCAAATCTGAGCTTTCCACTGAAAAAAAAAACTAGGTATAGTCGGGGTAAGACAAGGTTCGTCACTTTTCGACCTTAACTCGTTGACGTAGAGTCGAAAAGTGACGAACCTTTTCTTACGCCGACTATACATAAAATATACTGTTATTGTGTTGGTAGCGTAGTGGTCCACCTCTGAGTTTAATAGGGATAATGACACCACCAAACAATCAAAAGACGTACTTTTTATGAGCTTTCTTAACACGATTCTCCTAAAGATTTTATATGGCAAATTCCCATCAAAAATAACTCAATCGACTAACAATTTGTTTTTAAAGCAGCTGTTTACCTAACTTTTCAATAATTAAAAAAAAGTGTTTTTATTAGATTGGCGTCTAGAAATAAATATTGTTAATGACGTCATCATCCCTAATTTTCAAATCTAGATTTCCATACTTTCTAGATTTTTAACGGTTTGACATAATCTCCAACTTTTTAATCTAACTATTAAGTTAAATTATCCGTTAACCAGTTTAATCAGTAGCAGGTGGCAGTTGACTAAATTAGTTCGGACTTGCCACGAGGTAGGATATAAGTGGAGAGATCCAGCTGTGACCTGTTAGACTACAGTACAGATTTTCATCGTCATAATCATCAGCTGGAAAATATCCACTGTTGAACAAAAACCTCCCCCTTAGAACGCCGTAATGAACAATTCGTCACCTGCATTCTTTGATCAATTATAACTGTAGATCCACAGTCGCGCGCCCGAAAATGTCCGAGCCAAATGAGCGCCACTTTGATATAAGTGGCCTTCTTTTTTCTCAGTACGTTGCGTGAAATTGTCAAATTTAGCTGTCAAGTGTCAACCGAAATTCGACTGTAATGAAGTAAAGACTAGGTTCAAATTTCTGTGCAGGTGATGATTTTAATTGTTATGCAAACAAATAAAAAAGTTCGGACATTTTTTGAAGGGGATTTTGTTCGGCAATGTGTATCTTCAGTTATAATTGATCAAGGCCTGCATTCATTCAAATATTTGCGTCTAACCATTATAGTGTAGGGTATTGTTGGATAGATCTTTTAAGAAACATTATGGAGTTTTAAAGACGATGTTTTGATACAGTGATATGTTTGCGAAATATTCAAATTTAAAGTGAGAATTTTTGTTCAAAATCGAGCGTCCCCCTCCCTCTAAAAGCTTAAACTGTTGGTTTGAAAACTATAAAAAAATCATAATGGGGGTAAATATATCAAATTAACAAGGAAAACTATTACGGATAAGTTTTCTGGAGAATTATTAGTAGTTTAAGAGTAAATAGTAGCCTGAATTCCATACTAAACCCTAAAAAATATTACTTGTTTAATACTGATATTATAATTAATAGTAAAATTAGTGAGATATGCAAGGTTTTTGTCGTAACGGCTGCGTATCCTGGGCGTGTCTGACACGCTCTTGGCCGGTTTTTTATTTATAATTAAACGAGCCAATCCAATCAAGTAAAACTAACGTCGAACAGACCTCACGATACTAACGCTATCTAGCGACATTTCATCTATCAGAGACCTTCATTGACTGTAAAATGCCAGAATATCGGAAAATCATCCAAATCCAATCATATAGGTGAAAAAAATCTTACTTAATTTGAGAAACTACCTCTGCAATTTTCCCTACTTGTGCACCAAGTTGCACCCGTTGCAAATTCACTCTAAGGTACCGTACATTTAAATGAAGTCTCCGCCAACTTCACTACTTGTCTCGGACCAAGCAATTAAAGCGAGTAGGTCAACGCGTTCAATTTGCACTAAGTTATAATTGCATTAAACCGGAGCCAACACCAGCCTGTAGGAACGAACCGGTAGTATTTTTTATAGTAGTACTTTTGCTCAATGGAATCTAACTTCGCTACTATTGGAGTATGCAAGGAATCAAAATTTTTGGAAGGGCTGGTCGAGAGCCCCGTGGTGCAGGTGGTAGCACACTGGGTACCATGTAGATGTAGACAAAAGATGCGGGTTCGAATCCCATCCAATGCACCCGAAAATCTATTTTGTTTTTAAAAAAGAACCGGTAGTTACTAGCGTAGTGGACTCACACGGACTAGACTTAACTGTATACCTCCGAGTTAAGTGCTAACCCAAGGTTAACAAGTATCAAAATGAAAATATGAACAATAATCCAGGGTTAGCGAATTATTTTTTTACCATAGACCATGCAAGAGGCCATTAACAACTTACCAGTTTTTTCGCAAGGGACATCTCGTCACTACATTTTTCACTGCAAAATGTTTATATTACTAGTAAAAATAGAGCGTGAAAATTTCATCTATTTTCCATTTTCATTATGGCAGCTTTACTCTCAAAAACCTGCAAAGCTCTTCTATTTTTTTCATGGAATCCTTTCATGCGTTTTTTAATATTTTGCACGGGCTTTGAATTTGGAATGTCGGAACCAAACAAGCGTGCGATGCTATTTTGTTTATGAAATTTTAAAAAACCTACCATTCGAACTTTTTTCGAACTAGTCACTATGTTTAGTTTATTTCTCCGAATATAAGATTTTTTTAACAGATGCCTAGAGTTATACTGTATCTCTCATTTCCAGTGATCGGTTATTTGGATTCTCCCTCGCGGGGTATCAAGTAGAAAAGTTAATAGATACGACAGTTTCCCGCGATACCGACAAACCGTACAAAAATAAAACAATTTAAATTATCTCTAAGGAATTTTAACTATCTGTATTAACTTTTCTACTTGATATCCCGCGAGGGAGAATCCAAAGAACCGATCACTGCTCATTTCTAAAGTTATTGAAAATTGTGTTAACTTCTACATTTAAAACATAATATTATTATGTAACAGTAATAAATATATGTTATTAAATTAATAAAAAAATCTTTTGTCATTGAATATTAAGAGACGAGCGCAAGTTTGAGAGTTAAATCTTATTTTATAAGGTATTTTCCGTTTACTTAGAACTATGAAATTAAGCAAGTAATACAGTCTTATACTACAAGTATAGGGAAAAATCATTGTATATTATGTCCCTATTCCTATTTTCGAGGGCGAACGATCGATCTAGCTCTTATATCTGGGAGTTTTATCCCGGACGGAACTCGGTCGCCCAGGTACTATACTATTTATATATTATTATAAACTATTTATATTTATCGTAATAAATAAATAAATCATGTGACGATTGACAATTTGACACCAATTGACCAAGTCCCAAAGCAAAGCTTGTACTATGGGTACTAGACAACGATTAAACATACTTACATAGATAAATAAATGGTTAAATACATTATTAAATACCACCACGACCAGACGACTAGATGGCCTGGTGGCTAGAGAACTTGACTATGAAGCTTGAGGTCCCGGGTTCGATTCCCGTGTCGGGGCAGATATTTGTATAAAAAATACGAATGTTTGTTCTCGGGTCTTGGGTGTTTAATATGTATTTAAGTATGTATACATTTATATAAGTATGTTTATCCGTTGCCCAGTACCCATAACACAAGCTTTGCTTAGCTTACTTTGGGACTTGGTCAATTGGTGTGAATTGTCCCGTGATATTTATTTATTTAAATATCCAAGACTCAAGCACAAACATTCGTGTTTTTCACACAAATATCTGCCGGACTCGGAATCGAACCCGGGACCTGAAGCTTCGTAGTCAGGTTCTAAAACCACTAGGCCATCAGGTCGTCCTTAACACCCGTACCCTAGGGTTAAGCCAGCAACACCCATTACAACATATACGTGGTTGGTGGCAATTCAATTTCCATAACAAGATAAGCGATGTTGATGGCGCCGGGTAGGTACAGTCGGGCAGGGCGCGGCTTATCTGCTGGACATCTAAGGGTGTGCCAGGGACAGTCGGCACCGAAATACTGTCATTGAATACATATTTTGTAGGGTGTGCTCCCGGTACTGGATTTCCATACAAATACGGTACCGGAACCGGGAATTTTCGGTTCTCGCCATACAAACTCAGTGCCGGGAGCATGCCCTAATATTTTGCCCATGATGAGAACATCTAATTATTTCAACCCAATTAAGATAAGCCGTGATGGCCTAGTGGTTTGACCTATGGCCTCTCAAGTAGTGGGTCGTGGGTTCGAGCCCGGGCTCTCACCTCTGAGTTTTTTGGAACTTATGTGCGATATTCAAGTGTCATAAAAATGTCAAATATTATAAAAATAAATAATTCATAAAGAGATCGTCAAAAATAAATATAAAAAAATATATTAAACTACAATGTCGCAACATACACATGTACAAAATGTCGGTGAATAAAATCAAATGTCACAAAGAAAGTTTTATATTATAACAATATTCAAAATACAATAAAAGTATAATAAAACAAATAGGTCTTAATAGAATCTGAGCTGAAATAATGCTAATGGCCAAAGTCACAGCTTTACAGTAGGTATATGTGTTTTGGGGTGAGTGGTTGTATCCAAAATTACTTACTTAATTCTGGAAAAGTAAAAGATACTTAAATTGAAAACACCTATTAACGTCTCAATTACCAAGAGATCAGCAATTCAGCAGCGCCTCTAGCGCCGCAGACAAGCAACAAACTGCTTTATTTGACGACCAAATGGCCTAGTGGTTAGAGAACCTTACTACGAATCTTGAGGTCTCTGGTTTGATTCCCGCGTCGGGGCAGATATTTGTATGAAAAATACGAATGTTTGCTCTCGAGTCTTGGGTGTTTTAATACGTATTTACATATGTATCTATCTATATAAGTACGATTATCGGTTGCCTAGTACTCATCATAACATAACACAAGCTTTACTTACTTTAGGACTAGGTCAATTGGTGTGATTTGTCCAGTGATTTTTATTTATTTATTTGACACATCAATGCCACGCAACGCAAAACATTGGACGGTTCAGCTACGCAGCCAACTGTACCTACTCAAATTAGGCCTCAAGCGAATTGAGTTCCGATTGTACTCGCGACTCGTTTACGCAAATTGTTGACAATAAAAACAAATAGATGGAATGGGGTAGATCGCTTCAGCGCCGAAATTAGAACGTTTACGTGTTTTTTGTTTATGCAATTGTAATTGTAGTTTGTATTTTAATTGGGGCCGCGGGTTAGGGGATTTTAGGCCCTAAATAGGCATACATAATTTTAATCAGGTATGAGAATTGCAGGGATCTGCTAACACTGGATTATTATAGTTACCTACGGCTGCTTAGGTACGGCGTATATTATGACATAACTAAAAATGTATACGGATTGAGGTAGGATATGAAGGACATTGTTATTGTTAATAAGACCTGTTTGACTCATAACATAACCATACAATAAATTATTTGATATTTGAACCCTCGGTGCGCGAGTCCGATTCGCACTTGGCCGGTTTTTTAATTGTTTTATTTTTGTGTGTTATGTAAGGGTAAATAATCTTTTTCCTTTTAAGCTGACGGCCCTGGTAGCCAATGCTCAATAAAAAAAGTTGTATTTCTGTCAATAACTTTGCATGAAGACGTGGCTGAATGTTGGCCTTTGCCATATCCCTAGCGGAAATAATTTAATAAACAACAACAACTGTTCTAAAACTTAGCTTTATCATATCAGATGATGATTTCTAGTTACTTTTTTTGAGTAGGTTTAATTTTCGGGTCGCAACTCCATCGCTTAGACTTTTCCAGTCACACGATAGAGTTACAATCCGAAAAATGCACATATATACGATATTTATCACGAATGCTGTTAGGTATTACAGTTCAAATGATTGCCAGACAGAAAACAAATATATTGCCACTATTTGAGTACAAAACCCAAAAAAAAAAACAGAACCAATTCCTGTGTATTCGAAGTGAATTCAGACTCCAGAATGCCAAAGACTATTTATTTAAAACAACTGCCAACCAATTGTACCCAAACGAAGGAAACTTCTCGAAAACATCGCAAACTCCTAATTACCGTAATAAAGGATTGGCTGACAACCAACAGCCGCCGACCACCTGTAGAATCAATTTATTATGAGAAGTTAATGTGGGCATGACAAATTGAGACAACTTCCCTAGCGGTGGGTAAAGTAAGGGGATGGGTAGACGGGCGGCTAAAAAACGCCTTAGATTACATCAAGGAATAAAAAACAGACCAGAGATCATGTCTTTTGAAAACTGACAATTACTAAAAAAATTGCCTCCTTGGCTCATTTTCTACTCTTTTCTTTATTGTTTTTATACCTACTCTACTAACCGTCGGACTGTATTTAGTTGTAAATGTGTTTCTTCGAATTATTTCATCCAAGATTTTGCTATGTAAGCTGCGCTAAATGTAATTGTTGTATCCACGACACATACGGGATCTAAATTTATCTAATATTGAATAGGAACCATTTATCTTCTGTTACAATGAGTAAAGCAATCGACAACGACTGACAACCGTAGGTATTTACTAAGTCAACCTTTAGGGGTACCATACCATACATACATACCAAAACTTAAGTTATTTTGTAACCCAAAATATATGGTGATTTTTTAACCGCCTAAAACCAGCCCGTCTGGACTGGCCGAGGTCCCGTTACCGCGTAATCAAGTCGGGGCCCGGAGGAGATTAATTTTTAAACGCGCCTAATCCGGTGTCGGCTTTGAATTTCACGTCCGAGCAACATCGGACTTGTCAACGGAAAAACGGCTTTGACTTTGTATTTGAATTTGAAATTAGAATGAAAATGTTTTTTGTCTCGTCACTAATTGCCAGCCAGTCCTTTAAGTTTTTATTTTTTTACTTTTAATTTGGAATGAACAATGAACACAGTTTTTTTGTTCTATGCTAATTACCAACCAGGGTTTCAAATGGGCAGTTTTTTGAAGCCATCAATTTAAACCGTAGATAAAATAATAAATTAATTTTTATTCATAGATTACAAACATTAAGAAACAATAACGTCAATAACAATAAATAAAACTTAACTATAAACTTAAAAACAAAAACAAAATTACAAATAAAAAATAACTTGGAGATCGCCCACTTGGGGCATCGTCCCCAGGACAGAGGCCGCATTGCCCCTCTGCACCGCCAAACTTAGGCGCTGGGCAAAGAAGGTACCAGCCCTTTGGTCGCCTGAGACGCCGAAGAGCTTGTCCGACACTTCTTTAACAAACTTTTTTGTGTCGGACGACCATGGGCCTAAAGTTTCTATTGCAAGTGCCGCAAATATATAGTTGTCCAAAAGAAATGCGTATTTGCGGCACTTAATAGTTTGGGCCTGCTCTGCGGCGGACCCAGGCTTCCGTGCAGAACCGTTAACGTGGGACGGAGCCAATGTGTTTACACAGGTGACGTCCCACGCTAAGGGGCGGCCCAGACAAGACCGTAGATTTAATAGATCGAGTAGAGCGTGATACTGTCAAATACTTCCGGTGACAAGATTAGTATTGAGTACGTCTGCTTTTCAAATTGCAAAAAATGGAAGAGTTAGAAGTTATAATTTTATCATTGATATAGAAGTGTCACTGTCAGACCATGTGAATGTATCATTTCTTCATTTCCCGTTGGAGTCGCTGTTATAATAATATTGATCAAGATGGTAATCGAAACGGCTGATCTTGATTTAATTATAGATCCCAGTAGTATCTTTTTGTATCTTCGATTTAAGGTTCTTGACATCTGTCTATGGTATTACTGATTACAAGCGGGGGTAGGGCCTTTGCTTTTTTTTCATCACTTTTCCACTATTTTTCTCTATTAGTAACTATGAACGATTCAAATACTTCTCAGACATCGAATTACGAAGGTAAATAGTATTTTTCTGTTACCTTCATAACACTGTGCGTTCTTTGACATATTACTTCAATATAACACCTCCACCAATGTAATTGGTAATTCGAATCCAATTTACTCGGCAGCCAAGGCCATTACTCCCCTAATCACCGTTCTGACGGGGCCCATTCATTATACTGAATTCGATTCATCTGTTATCACTACAGTGCCACCCGTCTGATGTTTTTAGTCTTAGTTTTCGTCGGAAGTACGTCGGTTAGGGATGTTGGCGAGAATCTTACCGACGGCAGCAAAGAGTAAACGCATACGTATTAATATAGACCTCCGCAAAGTAACGCCTGATTCAATAAATTATTTAAAGATTAAACGGTTATCTACGGAATTGCTATTTTACAGTACAGCTGCTGTTGCTGTGCTGCTGCAGTAGCTCTTACAGAGTGGAAGACGCAGTGTAGATAGGCCTCTAATAAGATGGAGCGATGACCTGGGTTGCGTTGCATGCGGATGGCCCAGGACCGGTCAGTTTGGGAGAGACCTTTGTGTTCAGGTAGCGGACGTCTTTCGGTTCGCCTGAAATGATGATGATGATGATTCAGAAGTATTCCAAATGCCCACATCATCTTTCGGGGACGCCATGAGTCCTAATCTACTGATACAATAAAATACTGCGGTTTATATAGGTAAAACGCTGTTTTGTTGATAATAGGGATATTGACACCATTAAAATATAATCCGAAGACACGTCGACTGCAGTAAAAAACCGCTTTATGCTCTGAAAACCAGATTAATTTTCGATTAACTGCAAAATTAGATTTTTTTGCTTTAAAAAGAGGAGGCAGATTGAAATAGTTGATTGAGTTGGCGAACAAGTGACGTCATAAGGTTGCTATTTCCACGCAAACTTTATGGGAGAATTGTATTTTGACAGCTCATAAAAAGTACGTCAGTTGATTGGTGGTGTCAACATCCCTATTGAAGTATGTCAGTAGTCACGCACGCACTCGACAGTATTGCCGTAGTTGTTTCAACTTTTCCGAATAATAAATGATTAAACTATTATAAAAGATAATACATACAGAGCCATTTCCTCTATCCGTCTCTTCAACAGCCAATAGGACTGTACGTTGCTACGGTACTCCAATTAAGCACAATAAGTTAGACCGGTGCGGCGGCGCGCGATGTTTACGGCAATCGACCTGACAGCCGGCGGGTCAAGTGCACAGTCCTTTCCCGGAGCGCACTCCTGGCTACTTATTCATTGTTCGGGAGCAAGACAGAAACTATTATGCCTTTGTGCGCTCCTGGTAGATGGATTAGAGTTTGCTTTAAACGAAGAACTACAAAATTGAATTAATTTTAATGAGGATACACCAACTTGTGGTGGCCTAGTGGTTTGACCTATTGTCTCTCAAACAGAGGGTTGTGGGTTCGGATCCGGGCTCGCACCTCTGAGTTTTTCGGAATTTATGTGCGAAATTATATTTGAAGTTTATCATGAGCTTAACGGTGAAGGAAAACATTGCGAGGAAACCTGCACACACCTGAGATGAAATTCAATAGTGCATGTGAAGTTCCTAATCCACACTGAGCCCGCCAAGGAACTACGACCCAAGTACTTTCATTCTGAGAGGAGGCCTGTGCCCTGCAGTGGGACGTATATAGGCTGGGATGATGATGATGACACCAACTCAGCCTTCTTGGCCTGTATTTATACCTACGTCCGTCCCACTGCTAATTATTCCACTCAAAACGAGAGGGCTCTGTAGTTCCCAAGCGAACCCAGTTCGATATGGGAACTTCTCGCATACCATTGAATTGCTTCCCACTGTTACTTTTGCATATACCTAAATTCCGAAAAAACAACCCGGTGAAAACCCAAAATCCTTCGCTTGAGGGGCTGATACCATGGCTTAGTTATTTGGATATAAAATAAATTAACAAAACAACATTCCCACGCACAAAAATCTCTCTGTCCAGTTCTTAATGTTTTTGACTTATCTGGGGGCACAGCAGTGCGCCCGCCAAGTCGAACACAGGCCATACCGCCATACCATCCAATTCTCTCACCATTACACACCTCTGTCTAGGAACGCTGAGATGTGTTGAAAAACTTTTATTTGGCTCATTTGATAAGCTAGGGATACTTAAAATTAAAGGTCTGGACTAGTTAATGACTTTGTGGATACCCAAGTTATCGAAATGCCGCCTTAGACATAATTATGTAATCTGATCAGATTATTACTTTTTGATGGTAGGTATATAAAAATCGAAGGTCTGGAGTACCAGATGTCCTAAACAGAACCTACTTAAGAGCCAGTGAAACTGTTAGAGGTACCGAAATGGCATCTTAATACCTTTAATATGGTATTTTTCTAAGATTCCATATGAATTGGCCTTTATTACTGTAAATTCACTCGAGAAAACAGAAAATACGTAACAGTAACGAAAACTCTTACAGTATTTTCAACGACACTAGTTATATGGAGTCCCACAAAAGGCAATATTTTAGCTATACTCATTTTCTTATATCCAACTCCGAAGCTTGGCAGCTGTTTATGAGAATTTGCTACTTTTTATAGACAACATCTCAGTTGAAACGCACGTTTTTTAAAGCATGTATTTCTTGGGATATTTACATTAAAAATATAAATAATTATTAAATAGCTAGAATTCAAATCTACTTATTGTTTTTAGCGTCGAATCCATCAAAAAAAAATAAAGAAAATAAGTGAGCACGTAATATTATTCAAGAAAATAATTCTGTAGAATTATCTTATATCTTAGTTCGTCAGGTAGTTAATTAGTAGTTGGTAAAGATAAACATATCTTTGTTATTGATAAACAACGCAATATTTTTATCTTACTAGAAAAACTTTGTTTTATCAGACGGAAAACAAAAAAATGGGCTTCTTTTCTAAAAACAATAAACAATCGCTCGATTTAGAAAACATTTTGTAAAACAAATTCCTTACCTACGTTAGTAAAAATAGTGGTGTTAAAAAAACACTGAAGAAAAAATGTTTTCCTACATCTCTGCCAGGAACCTTTCTCATTCCAAGACGTTTCCGAACCGCTTTCCTCCACAAACATCCATGTTAACGTCTATGTGTGTCCATTGTATATCATAAGACCAAACGACGTCATGCCAGTATATACACTACTCGTAAATGTGTGTCTGTCTGACTGACAAAATAATTTTTCTTAGGAATGCGCGGCATTTCAAATTGAAATTAAACCTACTTACATATAATTATAAATGGGAAAGTTTATGAGCAAAATATCAAGCGCTAAGTCTAGATAAATGTGCACGAGTGTTCTTCATACAACACAATTGATGTGATTTTTGGAAACACTAATAGCAATTTAGTAAAATTCCGAAATTTCAATTCAACTGATAGCGATTATGATGATGATAATGATGAGTGATGGTTCAAGCGGGTGCGCCAAAGTTGAACTAATTTTTCAATGTCGATTATCGGAAGTCCGAAAATGTTGTTCCTAAAAATTTACATCATAATAATCACTACTCATAACTACTCTGTTCCTAACGTTCTGAATTCCTAATCATTCAACTTCATAATGTCCGTTGCAATAAACATCTATCATA
The DNA here is from genome assembly GCA_947563465.1 of Archips xylosteana. NCBI lineage: Eukaryota > Metazoa > Arthropoda > Insecta > Lepidoptera > Tortricidae > Archips > Archips xylosteana. The sequence goes on along the minus strand of OX387345.1, from coordinate 20,381,809 downwards.
CTACTATTTGTTTTCCTATATTTTCTCAACATAACCATCTTTTACACTATTATTAATCATCATATCTTTTTTATGTAGATTTGATTTTATTCATAAAATTGAACATTATTATACATTAAACTTCATAATGTCCGTTGAAATAAACCGAGTTGCTTCCGCCCTGATAGGTCTTGCTCGCTCGCTCGCTGACTCCAATGATAGCGATTGAAGTCAGCGAGCGACCGAAGCGAGCGAGCAAGACCTTGCGGAGTGGAAGCGACTTGGTATGGTTAGGTTCAAAGGCTAATGCGGGAGCGTAGCGCAGCGCAGCTCCCGCATTAGCCTTTGGTGTTAGTTATTTTTTTTATGACCACCCGGATAATCTAATTTGTTTGATAAATTTCAACAGTGAAGTTATTACTTAAAATTTTTGGAAAATTGAGTGTTATGGACTAAGTTAATAGTTAAATAAATTGTAGGAACGAAAACTTTAGGAAACAAAATTTTAGGAACAGTGATAATTAGGAGTACAAATCAATAGGAAAATCAATTTTCGGAAAACTCAGTGTTATAGACTACGTTAATAGTAAAATAAATTGTAGGAACGAAAACTTTAGGAAACAAAATTTTAGGAACAGTGATCATTTGGAGTACAAATCGTTAGGAAAATCAATTTCGGGTGATGAAATTTAGTGATCCCAATATGGACCCGGTTCAAGCAAGCAATCCAGGCAGACGCTAGCAAATTATACTAGTAGTTAATCTTTTGTAACCGGTAAAAAAAAATTCTAAGTTCATACAATATATGTATCTTTTATACAACAGCCGGAACACGTACAATGTTGAATGAATAAAGGTCTCTTACTTTGAACATCATAATGAATGACAACTGGCCACCGGTATCCACCGGTTGCAAGCAACTCTACAATAAAATTACATAAAGTTTTCCACTGACAGATGGTTTGCCTTCATTTCATATTCAACTTTAACAACCTACAAATAAAGCCAATTTTAGAATACTGTTACCCACGTTTGCAGATTTTGTAATAGCTACTTTATTTGTATGGTGATAAAGTTGGAAATGAAATGAAGGCAAGCCATCTGTCAGTGGTAAACTAAAAGTAACCGTATTGTACCTCACTAGTGGGAGGCTTGTCAACACCTCGCCTTCCTGTTCGCGGTCGCCACTCGAGATCCTTTCTCCCCCAAGGGTTATCTGTTCTTCGAGCACTGGTCCACCCATTCCCACTTCAAATTGCACATTCTTCGAGCTATGTCAGTGACTTTAGTATTATGGGGAATTTCTATATTTCGAATTCTATCGCGCAAAGAAACTCCTAGCCTAGTATAGCTCTCTCCATAGTTCATTGCGTGCATCTAAGCCTCTCCAAGAGTTCAAAAGTCAATGACCACAACTCTGAGCCATATGCCATCACTAGCATCACACTGGTTGAAGATTAGTCTTCAGGCACTGCGGAATTTTTGAAAATTCAACTCGTAAGTGACTCACAAAGTGTAAATCAGCCCCACGTTTCTGTCCCTTATCACTCTACGTGTATAGCCGTATATACATTCTTGTTTCCGCACGCTGATGTGATTCGTACTATTCCTTGCCTCAATTCACCTTTGTCCTGTTTAGGTCAAAAGGTTATTGTTATGCATGGCCGTTGATTTAATTTTGCGAAACTGTAAAGCTAACTGTAGCTACAAACTCTGTACAATTCATACAATTTCCATAACAGTTCAGCCTTTCGTACGTTTCAATTTGTACGAAAGTCTGGACTGTAAAGGAAATTATATTAATTTTGAATACCAGTAAAATTCGTTTCATTTACACTAAAACATACGAACCAAACTCTAAGGTAGGAAAGATAAAATCTCAAAAAAAAGTATAAAATATGCATAGAGTTTGCTACACCAATATTTGAAAAAAAATCGTGTTAAAAATCTCGAGCAGAGTTTCATTGCAGACTTCTTCTTCTGTAATTTAAGAGCTATGCTCTTGTCGGTGGAGTAACCGCCACTCCGCGCGGTCATTGCAGACTGCGCTGGAAAAATAAAAGAGAGAGAACTTATAAGAAACAAATGATTACATTCTACAAACACACGTAAATTGTCTTCGTAATAATCAACAATATCATTAATTATGATTTTAATATGACCACTAGCCCAGCGTATCTCACGGCCTTCGTCACCGAGGAAGTATTCAATATTCCCGTAAATATTCCAAAAAATTGATTTTTATTCCTCTCCAACATCGTAAGGGAAGTCTACGCAAAATTTTAGTTATTTGTGTCCATGGGTATGGGCTAAACATTCCTAAGTTAGTCATTAGGGCTTTTATTTTTATATTGACTTACATTCATTAAGATTCAAATCAACACATTACATTACGACAAAATGGAATGTAAATTGAGTTCCGCCAAATAATATCAAACTTCCCTAAACATACTTTTACTAAATCCATATACTCATTGGGCGCTCGTAGCACATCTACGATCATATAAATCACCTTCCCAAAGCCTTAAACAAAGTCCCTAACAACCCTTTTAAGTTCGCATGTGACGACCATGTTAGCTCCATGTCGGCAGTAAATATTCCAAGCTGTACTAGAAGGCCGATTGGCCACTTTATCTCCAGGCGTTGGTCGTAATGGGGCTGAATTCGAGACGCTCACGCCTCCAACGATCTAGGTCGGCTTTTTTCTCGGAAAATAAAGAGCTTCTTCATGTAACGAAGGGCGGCTTCCGAGGATAAGTTAGCTTTTTTAATAAGTTTGTCTGAGAAGTTTCGCGTGATAATGCTACGTTGATTGTTTTGTTTGTTGATAACAGCTTTAAGGAGTACTACGCTATGGGTTGCTAAGCTAAAAAGAGATTGGAGGAGATAGGTATACGTTTGCTCCCGGGTGTGTTATGGTATGGCACACATTCATTTTGTTATTAGTATTTATTTAGTATAAATACATGTATTGTACATTGTTGTAAAATAAAGTAATTTATTGAATCAGGCGTTACTTTGCGGCGGATCATATTAATGAACTGAAACAATTAATTAATGTCGCGAGTGAGCAAAGTACTTGTTTTAGTTCGTAAAATAAGGTCCTAAAATCAACCATTTCCTCTGTAAGGAATAAGATTTTAATAACATTATTCATTTTTTAGATAGACAACAATTTTACTATGACACCTAGATTATAATGAAGGTAAAATATTCAATGCAAAATGTTATATCGATCAATTGTTGGCCACTTCTTTTAAATACATATAAAGTTCACTTTATAGTCGCGGAATAAAAATGTTCGTCACTTTTCGATCTTAACTCGTTGACATAGAGTCGAAAAGTGGCGAATTTTTTCATTCCACGACTGTACTAAGCTAACAATTTACTTATCTAGATCTAATCGTCTTTAGTCCGAAAAAAATCGAACGATTGTGTATAAATTCATCTCAGTCTCATTTTCCCAATGCATTTATCTAGGAACCCGTTTTTTTCGTTTGCGGATTAATCACATGTATGATCTAATATCTTGCAGCCCAGCACAGAATTCATTTGTTTCCTACCTATGCTAGCTGTGAAATGACAACAAATTGAACTTTTTTTTTTATTCTGTACCAGCCAGAGCTAAATTTAGCTCTAACATCTAGGGAATCCAAGAGGTCAAAGGTCGATTACCAAGTATAATAGAACGCCAAAATAAACTGCACTGCGCGGTCGAATCGTAACGAGATTACATTTTTAGAAGGTTTTTCCCAAATTGACCGTTTTGGTGGGCCTATCGCTACTTTATTAAGTTCAGTATACTAACAATATCAGTAGACAAGCCTTCTATTGCTAACGCTAGACGAAAGCGAAATTCTAACCCACCGTACGCGTATCGGCATGGTCAGGACTACGCGCGAAAGTTCAAGGAAATTCTTTGTTCATTGCTTGGTTGATACACTAACCGCTTAGCGGGTATAGACAAGACACGCAGTGTATTACAAGAAACGCCATGTCGTCGGTTGTACTTGGTTGGGACTAGACCGTAAGGTTAGCGCGTTAGAGAGCTATAATTTAACTCTCTGCGAATAATGTTAACGTATATGGGTTAGGATGACGATACAAATACGAAAGAAAAAAATAAACTTAAACTCACTTTTTCTAAGCCTAAAAACTTATATTTACAAACTAGCTTTTGCCCGCGACTCCGTCCGCGTGAAATTAGTAATTTGGGCAGCTTATTTTTTTTATCCAATTTGCTTTTTCATCAATTATGGCTGTCCTTAGTTCCTCGATATCGATATAAAAAGCCCTGTACAGACCGCAGCGCGGGGTGTGCGCATGACGGCGACGAAGCGTGCCTAGCGCGCTGCTTAACACTGACTCATATACGCTGTGCCGTGCTGCCAGTCTGTGTCACCGTATACATGATTCAGTGTTGTAGAACGCACTAGGCACGCTCCGTCGGCGCCCCGCGCTTCAGTTTGTGGTGGCCTTTATTGTTTTGGTCAGGTTGATGTGTAAAATTGTATATCATGATCTTTTTTTCTTATAACTAAACGCAAAAACATATGTAACTTTGCCTTTTACTCGTGACCACACAAATCGCTTCACCCATAGCCAAAACTTAATTCAAACTAAGCCGAACTAAACTAAACTTAAATTAAATCTACTCCACGTGACTACATCTCACGTAACACAGTCGAAACTTCAACCCAATTCGAAGTCAAGGTACAAGCATTCACAAATTGCCATAAACAAACAACATACGAGATCTAAACAGCAGGGCTCAAACTTTTAGTGCGGATGACGTAAAAATTACGACATTTTGTACACAGGTGATGTACTTAAATAAAATAAGTTTTACAAAACTTGCTACCGTAATGGACGTTTATTGAATAATTTCGTGTTTAGTTTATATTACACTGTTTTTGTAACTATTATAAAAGTAGATGTAATGTGATAATAAACTACATTTGACAATATCATTATATAGTCAAATCTATTATCAAAACGTCAAATTGTTAATCTGAATGACGACTTCAGTCAAAGACATTATGGTTTGCTCATTTCAAGTGGCCATATTGTTTAATGAAAGAGGTTGATAAGCGGTAATTGTATACGAAAAGACCATTTGAAATAAACCTATGTGTCAACGTCGTCGGCACTAAAAGTTCGAGCCCTGCTAAATAGTGTGATTATCTAAACGAAACTTTATTCTTGGCGAAATCTTCACTGCGATCAGCGCATAGCCATAATTTGATCCATACTAGATTCTTCATGTGTCTTATCGTAAGTTCTATGATTTGCTGGTAAATTAATTATTTGAAACTAGCTTTTACCCGCGGCTTCGCTCGCGTGTACCACGAGTATTCCAAAGATCTAAGATATCAAGCAAGCAAGCATGCACGCAAGCAAGCAAGCGTGCATGAAAGCGTGCAAGTAAGCGTGCAAGCAAGCGTGCAAGCAAGCCCGACTAAACTTCAGGTAGATACGGTCCTTTACAGTATTTCTTTATATATACAATGTTTTTCACTAATTCGGAAGCGGGCACTAAAATAACCAGGCTTGTTAATAATATAAAACCTATTATTACTTTCCCCTGTCCTGCATTAGGTATAATTCAATGTTTTCTTACCTTCTACGGAAACATGAGTAACTGGAAGCGCTGTGTACCTACTTAGCATTGATATTATACATATTATAGTATTTTGTAAAGGTGTTGTGTGACCTAACCGCTAAGGAGTTATACCCTCCATCATCAGCTCATCTGAATAACCAGAAAGAATACAACTAAAGTTCTAAATGTGCATATGATATTTAAAGAAACTTCCTAAAACTCCTAACCGTTAAGGAGTTTAACCTTCCATCATCAGCTCACCCGGATAACCTGAAAGAATACAACAATCGGTCTATACGTACCTATAACATTTGAAAAAATATCCTCAACTCCTAACCGTTAAGGAGATTTACCTTCCATCATCAGCTCATCAACATGAGATGATGTCTACCAGACGCAAACACTTAAATAGCTTGAGAAAATATATGAAAAACGTAATGCGTGCCTGCAAAATTTGAGGGTTGCCCTCGATTTCCCTGAGATCCCGTCATCAGATCCTGATTTGGTGACAATGGGACCATCTCAGGAGTATATTGTATTCTTTCGAATAAAAAAATATTTTTTATAATCGGTCCACAATTGACCGAGAAATCAGTGAAAATACCTACATAAAAAAATACATAAAGTGGAATGCATAACCTCCTTTTTTTTAAGTCGGTTAAAGAACCCTTTGCGGCCTACTTACAGCATAAACTTATGAATTTTGAAATCTTAGCTTACAACCAGTAAAACGCAAAATCCCGTTTTTTCCCGTTCCCGTTAGAATTTCGGGAAATGCTTTCTTAATGCTCCTTTACACTCCCCAAGGAACCCACTTGCAAAATTTCAGCTTTCTACGACCAGTAAAACGAAAAATCCCGTTTTTTCCCGTTCCCATGGGAATTTTGAAGAGTCCCCTCCTAATCCTCCTGCACACTCTCCAAGCAACCTAGATGCCGAATTTCAGCTTTCTACGACCAGTAAAACGAAAAATCCTGTTTTTCCTTATCCCGTGGGAATTTCCAAAAATCCTTAAAACCGTTTTTTACTATTATAATTACCTACTTCTATGCCAAATTTCAAGAGTCTAGTAATTATAGTTCATAGGATCCCGTTGAACTGAATATATAAATCCCGTTTTTTCCTTATCCCGTGGGAATTTTGAAAAATCCTGAAATTAATGTTTTAATTAATGCAATACCTACTTGTGTATCAAATTTGAAGAGTCTAGTTATTATAGTTACTGAGATAGGGGTCACTCGGAATCGAATATATAAATCGCGTTTTTTCCCGTTCCCGTGGGAATTCCCAAAAATCCTTCCTTCGTGGATGCCTACATTGTATAAGGTATCTATGTGCAAAATTTCAAGTCTCTAGGTCCAGTGGTTTGGGCTGTGCGTTGATATATCAACAGTCATTTAGACATTTCAACCCCATCGCACCCCATCCAGGGAGATGGTATTTTACGTCCGCCACGTCGGATTTTAAAACCGTTGTTGTTTTCGTAACCAGCGACCCGATAAACCATAGAAACAATACCCGTGTTGATTTCAGACTTTGTCGCCCCATTTCCCCCTTTTAGGGGTTGAATTCCCAAAAAACCTGAAACACATGTTTAATCATTTATCGTTAGGAGTACTTCTGTGAAGTTTCGAATAAAATAGTCGAACTAATCTTGTTTCCCATACAAACTTTGAACCCCCTTTCCACCCCCTTAGGAAGGGACTTTTGAAAAATCCTTTCTTAGTGCACCCCTAGACCTTATAAGGAACCTACGTGCCAAATTTGGAACCTCTAGACCCAGCGGTTTGGGCTGTGCGTTGATATGTCAGTCAGTCAGTCAGTCAGTCAGTCAGTCAGTTTCTTCTTTTATATATATAGATAGATTATTGTTTAATACCCCATAAAAGAAATTTCTTTGGAGACCGGCCCCAGAGATTTATTTATTTATTTATTCAAACACACATACATCTAGCATTACAGGTTTAACCTAATGCGACAGAGAAGTCCTAAATTAAAAACATTATCTTAATATTAACTGTTTTTGTTACAAATAACCCTTGTGCTACCCTTGTAATTTCACTCAGAACACAGAGAAGCAAATCTGTTTCCTCGGCTATTTGGTTGTGCGTGTGTAAAGCTCGTGTCATCGGCGCTTTGTTGAACAAGTTGGTTCTGCCGCACCTCTTAGGATTTTCCATATATACGAAACGAGATGAATCTACTATCAAACAAAGTCGATTCTTAACCCACTATGACACGTTCTCGTAGTAAGTTTCATAAGGAATTCCCTTGTAACAAAGCAATGCGATGTCACTATGATTTTTTATCGAAAAGGTTTCACAATGTGTCACGATTCAGTTAGTTCGATAGCACACCTATAAGAACCTGAAATTTGATCGCGTTGCTGTATGAAGGTTTAAGAAGGTAGTAATGAGTTTTTGTTTCATGAACTGGTCTTTGTCAATTGTACCTAAACAAAGTATTCTTGTTTAATATTTTCGTACATTTCACGGAGGTTCAAAAGAACACCAACTTTACATTTAAAATGGATTTTTCACGCTTTTGAGTTACTATGTAGGTCTACTTTATAGTATATTAGTTACGGTTACAAAAACTAACGTTAAACCAATGAATAATTTGCGATATCAATGTCGATATGTAAACCACATCAAAACAGTTTCATTTAGACCCCAAGGATTCTCTAAGATATTAGATAAAGTTTGGTATGTTTCGTTTTAGTAAAAGGCTATTCTAGGAAATGTATTAAGGGACCTATTAATGAAAACTTGAAAAATGTCTGGCGACTAGATGACAGGGAATATTAAGGTATTGGAGACTGTATCAAAGTTGGGAATTCAAACTTTGGACAAAAATAGAGCAAAAAAGTAATTTATTTTATAGGTATTGTTTTTGTTTGTGAAATACTTTTTTTTCTTCTTTTTATTTATCTTCCAAACTTTCAGATTCCGATGGCCCGATGCTTTTATAACGCGATAAAGTTTCACAGAAGTATAAAATTCTCGCCCCTGTCAGCGCTCCTGAAACGATCGTCGATAATGACTTTGAAGCGAATTACGATCGGTTTCTCGCGTTAACGGGCGCTCGTTGAGTTTAAATTCGCTTAGCACATTTAAAGCCGTTAAGACTTTTCGAGTACTAAGTTATTGGGACTGTAAAAGGGTCTAGAAATGCATTGTCTTAAATGGGCGGCTTAGTACTAAATCTGCTTGGAGAAAATGAGTTTTAAATGTGTGTTCTCACATTTCTCATTTTGACCTTATTGGCGCATTTCGCACGAGAACTTATAAATCGTCTCGTTAAAACCCAAATTTGGCGGTATTTTAATTTAGATTCGACTCAACGTCAAAAATCCAATAGAGCTCGATCAAAAAGCGCCACGTTTTTAAAGCTTTATCGTGTAAAAAATACAATGCATATCTATCTGTATTATTTGAATCTCTCGTGCGAATCGGACCTATAATTGGTTTCGCACTACGTCCGATCTGAATCCGATCCTAATCCGTGAAAATAAAGTCAAAGTCAAAGTCAAAATTCTTTATTCAATTTAGGCATCAAATTGATGCTCCTATGAACGTCGAAAAATCTACCACCGGTTCGGAAAAAACCCTGTTGAGAAGAAACCGGCAAGAAACTCAACAAGGTATATTTTTTCAATCAGATCTACATTGTTATTAAATGACATACATCTAAAGTATTTAATACAATTAAATTTTTTAACACAGTAGATACGCTATTTGAGACTAGGGATCGCCAATGCGGATCGGAATTATTTCCAAACATCCCTGTCCATGATATAGTCATTAATTTTATAGTACGCCTTAGATATTAATGTCTTCTTCACAATGGATTTGAATTTTGTATCAGTTTGTTCGGTTATTATTTTCGGAATTTTATTATAAAAACGTATGCATCTTCCCAGAAACGACTTTAATATGGTCCGGAATAGTCGCTAGAGCTATTTAAGTTAACGCACTAGATCCGAAAGGAATCGGATTACGGAAGTCAGATTCGCACTTTAGACAGCAAAAAATGTTATTTTTTTAAAGATTTGACTACATAATGTTTAGTTATAAATACATAATTATAAAGTTTAATTTTTAATTGCTGTTAAAATTAAAACTTTGTACTTTAAAGTTATAGTGTTGATTGATTGCCTTGACCTTAAACGGAAATTTTATTTTGTGCATTAGAGCTTAAAAACCATTTTTATGCAACCTACGTCTAAGGAAAAATGACGCAGTGCAGTAATAATTCACAACTGTAGGTGTTTCAGCACACGTTTGCCATCTTCCCGATCACAATGAAATCACCCTTCACGATAAAAAATTCACTAGTTCCTTTTACGCTTATTTCACACGCAACTGGCTTTGTTTGTGCCATCGGCAAAACACCTCACGTATAAAATCGGGTGTGACAACAGCGAGTTGTTAACATCACCCGTATCCCGATAACGAGTTAAGAGATTTGTAGGCACAAATGTTGCGAGGCATATAGGTTTTACGTTACATTGCTGCGCTCCATCGATCAATTACAAACCCTTCGCCGCGCGGCCCCCAATGTAACGCGTGTGCATGTCGCTTACCGTTACGTGTAAAAGGTTTAATGTCACAGGTTATATGAGATTGGGTACCTATTTTATTTTATTTTAAACCCGAAGTTGGCTGTGACTTGTACGCTATCGGATCGGATTTGAACAAATTCCTAATCATACGAATAATCATAAATGCGATTTTTTGAGCGACTATCTTTGTTATGTCTTCACCCTAAAACGGCTGGACAAATTTCGCTAAAATTTGGTATTAAGATAGCGTACTTTTTCCGATATTCTGATAGGATCAGGACGTAATAATCAGCAAAAACAATATAGAATAAAATAATTAAATATTTAACGATTATTTATTTTTGCTTCTGAAAGCGCTATGCTTGTGTTGTATATTTCGAGTAAAGGATCGTACGGCCGTACCTTGGTTTTGCTCGACTTGGCAGGGGCACTGCCGTGCCCCCAAATAATCAGCAAAGAACAATAAAAAATGAAAAATTTAACTATTATTTATTTTTTCCTCTTAACGCACTATGCTCATATTCACTGGGGGGCTACTAAGAAATTTGAAATTCAAAGTTCGTGTTATGCGGCATAATTTATACCTCTCTCTCACTCTTCTCTTATCTCTTTCACTCTTCGGTTTAAGACTAACTATTAACGTGAACAGCACGACACGACACGAAGTCCGAAAATCGAATTTCATAGTATCCAATTCCGTAATTTAAAATATACAGTTGATTCGTCACTCTTTCCGCATTCCAATTATTATTGTTCACATTGTGTTTTTAATTAACGAGCCGTCACAGAGCATGTTTTCCGGAATATTCCACTCAGTGAAAAATTGCTTGATTGAATTCGAGAATATTATAAACATTATGACAATTGAATTGATGGAGTCACTCACAGTGGTAATAATATTAACTAACAAGTTATCCGACGTATATTCCGCTGTATTGATTCCGTCAAAATTGCTTGCATGCTTGAAAACAATCAAACTTCTCCAACTTCTACTTAATTATTGTGTCTATAATGACTACAATATCAAAACTTACTGATGAACTTTTAATGTGAACTCTGAAAGCCCACTTCACCATTTAGCATATACCGTGTTCATTCATTGATAAATAAATCATTTGCGTGGGCGAATCGGACGGGATCGCACCTGGATATTGGTTGACCTTTCTCGATCTCTGGACCAGTAAATCTGTTTTTGGATTCGAGTTCTGTACACAAAAGCCCATTACGAAGCAGAAACCGCCAGTTCTTTTTTTAACCCCCGACGCAAACAGAGGGGTGTTATAAGTTTCACCGCTATGTGTGTGTGTGTGTGTGTCTGTATCCCTGTCTGTGGCATCATAGCTCTACGGGTGAACCGATTTAGATGCAGTTTTTTTATTTGAAAGCAGGTTTCTTGGTGACGCTTTTTAGACATGTTTCATCAAAATTGGGAAGGAATCTTAGACGCATAATGGGCATTTACTTTATTTTCAAAGATAGTAATTATTTGTGACGAAGTTACGTTGGGGGTTTTTAAAAACTTTATTCTACTTATAGTTATTTAGGTTATAATAATAGTTTACTACATTTCAGGTTGATGAAACAAATTGGCCAAACTTCGATGTTGATTAGGTACTCTAATTAATAAAGTGTCTGAGCGACCGAACTTCGCATAAACTAAAACTCAAAAGAGATAAGATCAAGCTAGATCGTTTGTCCGAGCTAGTAGGTTCAACTGGTGTGAATGTTTCCGTGATATTTATTTATTATTTATTTATTTATACTACTTAGTCTTGTTTAGGGCCTCAGGTGAAAAAACGTGGTACAAAACCTATACGGTACAAAAACAAGGCGAGCAAAATAAAGGTCCATAAAAACAAATCAAATAAAAGTCCCGTCTTTATAGAGTGACGTTTATAGGTAATATACAGTCGTCATAACTCATAGCAGATGGGTTGTCGTAAAGGCCGACTGCACGGACGGGTGTTACGCCCTGGCTCTCTCTGTGGCTTAAAGTATATGCGGAAGCGTTTACTAAGTGCTTCCACTGTCACGCCTGTCTTTTTTTAATAGGTACCCTTAGGTTGAACCAGAGTAAGCTACTTAACTCCGAGTTTACTTCTAAGGTTATGGTATTTCAAAATGTATAGAACTATTCTTAAACCATGGTCAATGATTTAATTTTTTTAAAGCCTTGTCCAAATGGCCTTTATTAATTTGTAACTAAGGTGGACTTGAATAGATCAAAGTTAGTCGCGCGCTTAAAATGAAACTGACTCAATCCAAAATTTACCCATTTCAAAAATAAACTTTATTAATAATATGTCTAAAATACTAAGAGTTAAGGTGGTTCGACTTCCATACAAATCTCTGACCGTTTGCATTGCTTCCACAGACTTGATTTCAACGCGATTTTTTGGGGATAGTTAGTTGAGGACATATTAGGTGGGCAAATTACAAAACGGAGATGATCTATCATACCTAAATTGCAGTAAAATGCAGTAAATTTCGATGCATTTTACAATAGTGTGAGTAGCTAATGTCAAATAAAACGAATTGTAAAAAGATATTGACTATTTCGAGCAGTCACGTGACCACCTAGATTGGCTCACTGGTTAAGATTCAAACTAGTGTCCAAGTTCAAATCTCACTGTCGCGTATAATTTTCTTTTTCCATTTTTATTATTATTTACAAGGGCTGACAACAGTATTTTAATTTTGAGTAAAAATCTTAAAATTTCATAATTTTAAAGTCAAACAAACTAAAGAAAAAGAGGTTTTTTTATAGGCCTCTTATTTGGACTTGCTTGAATACTTAACTACAAAATACGAGTATGCATTTCCTAACTTCTCTACTATGTTATGTTCCTTACATATTAATCCTCAAAACGATGAAAAAAAACGTAAGATGTAACCAAGTACATAGTCCAGGAATTATTTCAAAATAACTTGAGACAGACTCATAGTTTCGTAAAAGGCCTGCGTTTATTAGTAATAATAATGTTTAACAGGAGATTCATATTATGCAATGCTTTTCAAATGTATCGTATAACCTTTTCGTAGTTAAGCCGTCGTCATATTTGTAAAATAATTCACAGTGTCGTTTATTGTGAGAAGGTCACATAGCGGATCAAAATTTTGCTGTCATGGTTTGGAAACAATACCTACCTGGCTTGGAGCATTCATAGTCGGGAGGGGTGGTTAGAAATGAAACTAAATATTTTGCATACAATCTCATTACATTCGCGTAGATGCTAGCGCCATGCAGTCATGTACCTAATATTTACGTGTCTATAATTTGTTTTGAGTCCCATGTTAAGAAGGGGTACTTTACTACAAAAAAAAACACGTACTGAAATAAAAATAAACTTATATCTTTGTTCATAATATTACGAAAGTCTATCACAGGGACTCGAACCCTAAACCTCTATATTCAAAGTCAATGTAATAATAACAATAACCATTGTAAAATTCAGTTAGCGGTCATACCAAAATAGGCCGTTTAGAAATAGTTTTTAGCCATTGAAGAATGTTTAAAAAACTTGAAATGACATACTGGTTAGCTAGCTAAATAATTAAAAAAAAATAATGCCACGGAATTGTCATTGTGTCAATTTGTCAAACAAAAAATTCTTATAGTTTTTTTTCAACTCATTTGATGTATTTAATAAATTGTAACATTTAGCAACACTTTATATGCTGTGAAATCCGACAAGATATAATAATAATCTAGGTAAGTACGTTTTTGTAGCTACATAGTTTGTTAATAACCGGACGCTCTCTGACCGGCTATGAATTGTTCGGATTGTTGCCGGCAGCCAAGTTATACAGCATATTTCGCGTGTAATCGTCAATTTATTTCGCCCTCATCACCTTGATGGTCAACATAGTCTAGCACTGTCCGCACCAAAGGAACGCACTAGCGGAGCGGCGCGGCGCGGTGTGGTGTCGGTTGTAATATTCCAACTTCTATGAAAGGGTTCGCATAGAACACCGCCCGGAAAAAGGCTTGGCAGTAGCGGCGTGAATGAAGCGGTACCGAACGACGGTTGTATTTATTTACAACTTTTTAGGGTTCCGTACCCAAAGAGTAAAAACGGGACCCTAATACTGAGACTTCGCTGTCCGTCCGTCCGTCCGTCCGTCTGTCCGTCCGTTCGTCTGTCCGTCCGTCCGTCTGTCCGTCCGTCCGTCTGTCCGTCTGTCCGTCTGTCTGTCCGTCTGTCCGTCCGTCCGTCCGTCCGTCCGTCTGTCTGTCCGTCTGTCCGTCCGTCCATCCGTGTGTCCGTCTGTCACCACTACCAGGCTGTATCTCACGAACCGTGATAGCTTGACAGTTGAAATTTTCACAGATGATACAGTACAATACAATACAATGACTCTTTATCGTACACCAGAAATAGTAAGCGATACAGAAAACAGGTACACAGAGAGAAAGTTACAAGGTAAGCAATAGGCGGCCTTATCGCTAAAGATGATGTATTTTGGTTGTCGCTATAACAACAAATACTAAAAAAGAGAATAAAATAAATATTCAAGGGGCTCTCAATACAACAAACGTGATTTTTTTGCTAGGTTTTGCTCGATATTGTTAACGGCAACAGGTAGACGCTTGAAATATCCACTAATATTTAGTTACACCGCACCGCTTTCCCACGCAGTTTCCGTCCGGTTTTTTTAGTGCGACGTCCTTCGGACCGCTTTGCTTTCCGAAAAACCGGCGACGGCAACGCATATGTGACACTCTTAGTGTTGCGGGTGTGCTTGGGCGGCGGTGATTGCTTCCCATCAGGTGACCCGCATGCTCGGTTTCACCCTCCTATTCATATAACAAAACCTGTTTAAAACAAAACGTGATATTGTCGTTTAGGTATAGTGTATAGTCGACCAAGTAAGTGCTCTACACTTTTTTATGACAACTCCTACATAAAATTAAAACAATAAGGCCGATTGGGGCATTAAGTTATTAGAGAAAATAGCCTTTGATGCTTTAAACTATACCTACATGATCACATACATCTCAGGCTTTATACGTCCCACTGCAGGTCACAGGCGTCCTCTCAGAATGCGAGGGCTTGAGCTGTAGTTTCTACGCGGGTACTGCGAAATTGGGAACTTCATACACACCACTGAATATCTTCGCAAGTGTGTGCGTGTTTCCTCACGATGTTTTCATTCACCGTAAAGCTTATGGTCAATTTTAAATGTAATCTCGCACATACATAAATTCCAACAAAGTCAGACGTGCGAACCCACGTTTGAACCAACGACCCTCTGCTTGAGAGGCAATAGCCAAAACCCACTGGACCGTGGTGTTACCGATAAACCACACAACTGACATTGAACTTTAAACTTTTTAAGATTCCGTACCCAATGGTTGCCAATGGGACACTATTACTGAGACTGCGCTGTGTGTCTGTCTGTCTGTCCGTCCGTCCGTCCGTCATCCGTCCGTCATCCGTCCGTCATCCGTCCATCATCCGTCCGTCCGTCCGTACGTCCGTCGTTTGTCGCCTCTATCTCTTAAATTTTTACTCAACTGTTTTTAAAACATTCTAGGTACATAGGTACTGAACCCTCTTCATGTACGAGACCGACTCGCACTTTACCAGTTTATTTAGCGTGGTAAAGGAATTACTTGAAAAAGGAAATACTTGGATTCGTAAATGTTGTAAGTATATAGCTTCTGTTTTAAACTTTCGTAATTTACACTCATAATTACTATACTAAACGGGACTTATCACACAATTTATATTTACCTCGACGTTTCAGCCACGTTGCAGCAGCCGTTGTCACGAGTAAACCGTAGTGTAGAGTGTCAAGTTCGTTTAACACCCTACCCTTCAGTTAACTCGTGACCACGGCTGCTGCAACGTGGCCGTAACGTCGAGGTAATAGTACATTAATGGAAAGACAAGTATGCCATCCTGGACGAGTAGAAGTTTGATGATACGAGGCCAGGATGGCATTACTGGTCGAAGCTTGTATAGTGCTTTTCTCAAAAATGATGATAATGGTGATAATGAAATGACAGTGATTGTGATGTGATGATGATAATGGTGAGAGAATGATGATGATAATGATAATGGTGATGATGATGATGATTGATGATGGTTGATGATGATGATGATTGTTAGTGATGGTGACGATGATGGTCATTGATGGTGGTGATGATGATGATGATAGTGATGGTGATGATGATGATTGATGATGGTTGATGGTGATGATGGTGATGATGATGATGATTGTTGGTGATGATGGTGATGATGACGATGATGGTCGTTGATGGTGGTGATGATGATGATTGTGAAAATGATGATTGATGATGGTTGATGGTGATGATGATGATTGATGATGGTTGATAGTGATGATGATGATGGTAGTAGTGATGGTGATGATGATGAGATGACGATGATGATGGTGGTGATGATGATGGTGATGGTGGGTGATGGTGATGATGATGATGATGATGATGATGATGATGATGATGATGATGATGATGATGATGATGATGATGATGATGATGATGATGATGATGATGATGATGATGATGATGATGATGATGATGATGATGATGATGATGATGATGATGATGATGATGATGATGATGATGATGATGATGATGATGATGATGATGATGATGATGATGATGATGATGATGATGATGATGATGATGATGATGATGATGATGATGATGATGATGATGATGATGATGATGATGATGATGATGATGATGATGATGATGATGATGATGATGATGATGATGATGATGATGATGATGATGATGATGATGATGATGATGATGATGATGATGATGATGATGATGATGATGATGATGATGATGATGATGATGATGATGATGATGATGATGATGGTGATGGTGGTGTTGGTGATGGTGATGATGACGACGACGACGATGATGCTGATGATGATGATGATGATGATGGTGATGGTGATGATGATGTTGATGATGATGATGGTGATGATGGTGATGGTGATAGTTGGTGATGATGATGATGATGGTGGTGATGGTGATGATGATGATGATGATGATGATGATGATGATGCATGTTTGAGAAAAACTCTATACAAGCCTTGGCCACGAACAGGGATTGCCGGCCTCGTATCTCTAGATGGCCTTGTTAACACTCGGCCATCTATAACTACTCGGCCGGCAATCCCCTATTTCGCGGCCGCTGCAGTAATGTACTATTACAGGGCTGTTTGAATGACGTGTTTATTACTAGCTTATTAGTGCGGCCTTGCATTGGCCTTGCGAAAAAAAGTGTGTTTTAGTTTACCTCTCTATGACACTAATCAAGTATAATAATTGACTTCCAAAATTCAAGGGGTAAGGCTCGTAAAACACACTTTCCCGAAATGTGCAAATTCGGTGCACTTCTTTAGAAGGGTCATTTTCTCGGAAGGCACACTGTCTCTAAAAGTGCACTTCCCGATATGTACACTTTGTCAATAGGTGCACTTTTCCAGAATGTGCACTTTCTCTAAAGGTGCACTACTTAAGAAGGGTAATTTTCTCGGAAGGTACAAAAAAAGTAAAAGTGCACATTTCGGGTGTGCGCGTTTTGGAAAAGTGCACTGTTTGAAAAAGTGCACATTTCGGGAAAGTTTCCAAATTGGGAAAGTGTACATTTTGGGAGTGTACATATTGCGGAAAGTGCACGTTTAGAGAAAGTGCACATTTCGGGAAAGTGTGTTTTACGAGCCTAACCCAATTCAAGTCTCTGGTTCGTGGAGTTGTGGTGCGTTTTGCATTAATCAATCACACACTGAATAGTCATAATATTATGAAGTTTTAATAATTTATTTTTTTACTCATTCAGATTCATAACCAGTTCTTAGTAACTATAGTATTTATGTAAGTACTTATCGCTATTGTAGTACTATAAGTAAAATAAAATTAAGATAATAATCATCATCATCATCTCGGCCTCACTACTAGGCATAGGCCTCCTCTGAGAGTGAGAGGGCTTGAGCTGTAGTTCCCACGGGGACCAGTTCGGATTTGACACTTCACACACACCATTGAATTTCTTCGAAGATTTGTATGCAGTTTTCCTCACGCTGTTTTCTTTTGGCATGAAACTCATGGTAAATTTCAAATAAACCCACAATCCTCTTGAGAGGCTATAGGTAAATCACTGTAATACCACGGCTGTAAACTGCAGGTAACAATAATATATAGAAATAATGCCTTCTCCTTTTGTGCATGTACGTGTATGTATGCATGTATGTTTATCTTATGGGTGAATTTTCATCCACTTCCAGTGGTAATTGGTTATTTTCAGTGCTGTCCTAAGACCGCAATTATGAAACATGCGTGATAGTAAAGAAGTATAAAATACCTGTCATGAAAGCCTAAGTGTCATGGTTTTTAACCCCCGACACAAAAAGAGGGGTGTTATAAGTTTGACCGCTATGTGTGTGTGTATGTGCGTGTGTGTGTGTGTATGTGCGTGTGTGTGTGTGTGTGTGTGTGTGTGTGTGTGTATGTGTGTGTATGCGCGTGTGTGTGTGTGTGTATGTGCGTGTGTGTGTGTGTGTGTGTGTGTGTGTGTGTGTGTGTGTGTGTGTGTGTCTGTCTGTCGGGTGCACCGATTTGGATGCGGTTTTTTTTATTTGAAAGCAGGTTTCTTGGCGATGGTTCTTAGACATGTTTCATCAAAATTAGTCTAGCTGTTTCAAAGTTATCAGCTCTTTTGTATGCTGCGGAAGGTATCTTAGATTTAATTGCGTTGGGGGTTTTAAATTTTTAATTTCTAGTTATACTATGATATTATTACCTGTAAAAAACGTAGTTTACCTGATGATCTCAATGGAGGCCTTATAGTTACTGTCTGTCGGTCCGTCCGTATGTCACAATCGCTTAACTCTAATATTATAAGAGCTAGTATATGTACGAAATCTTGGAAAGTTAAGTTTATTATAATTTTTTAGAGCATTTTCAAGATGTATGTATCTTGAGTTTAAGCTAAAGACACTTCCTAGATTAGTCTTTAGTTTAGTTCCTAGTTTCTTAAGTACTACCTAAGTCTAAAGTACTTTGTTTAGTATGTCCCTAACCTTATATGAATTATTATTATTAAAAATTGCATGTCTTTGATCCTGTTCTACAATCAGATTGACTTTAAATTTGTTTTACACATAAACTAGAAGCAGTGAGTAAAACCTTCGATATTAATTTTTGGGTAAAGTTATATTAACTTTACGAGTATGTATGTGTGTTTGTGTCCAATCTTGCGAATAAATTTTGATTTACTTTAGTGGTCAGACTGACTCAAAATTTGGTAGAGGAGTATTAAAGGACAGTCTATCAATTAACTTTTCTTGTATGCGTGTTTGAATCAAACTTTGCTAATGGATTCAGTTATTTTCATGATTGAATCGACTAATAAGTTATTTCCTCAATATACGACAGAGTCAAATAGAGAAAGAGCATCTATTTATTTAGCTATATTTGTATGTATCTGCGTATGTTCCTATGCAGCCCTAATAGTCCAAGAGGTGGCACCAATTTTTGGGTAGGTGTTTGAGGCAAGCTGATAACTTGACACATACTTTTCCTATTATACCCCAACACGAAACTGCAGACCTGCTGGTGAGTAGCGGGGCTAAATGAACCTATGAATTTTTATTTATTTTTTTGTTTCCAATAATATATTTGAGGCAATATGCAATTTTTTTTTTGTTTTTCTTCTTGGTTATTACTATTTATATTTATTTTATTTATTAAGTAATTATAAAAATTAAAACTAAAATTAAAAACTAGACTTAAAAATAAAAATTATAAATAAAAAATTTGCCCCAAATCGCTGCCTATGGTAGCGTGCCCAGAAGGCTGGCAGCATTGCCACGTTGGATGGCAATGCTGATCCTTTGTGCCAAGTATAACGCAGCCTTCTGGTCACGCGTCGCCTCGACCAACCGCTTGGAGCATTCCCTGTAGACTCTGTGGGCGCTTTCTCCCCAGGGCCCCAGAGTCTCAACCCCAAACGGCTCAAATAGGTAGCCACTATTAATAGTTGCGTATTTGCGCCGTTTGAGAAGCTCGGCCGAGTTTGCAGCAAAGCCAGCCTTTGATGCGGTGCCATTAAGATGGGACGGCGCCAGAGTATCGCTACACGTCGCGTCCCAAACCAGCGGCCGACCCATCCTTCATGGCACGAGGGTCATGCCGTCGGGTCTCTTGCCATCATCGCGGGCAAGGCCGGTCGGTTCTAAAATGGCCGGCGCTCCCGCGCTGACTAGGGCTCGACGGATGACGTCGTTAAGGCTGGCATGGCGAGGAGCACGCCCTGCGCTTCTGACGCAGGATAAACCATGGTGACCCAGTTTGTCGACTGAGTCACCACAGCGGCAATTGCAATTTTTATATGTTGTAGTTTTGAGTAGCGGGGCTAAATGAACTTATGAATTTTTATTAATTTTTTTTTTCCAGAAATATATTTCAGGCAATATGCAATTTTTATATGTTGTAGTTTAATGTTTAAAGAATTAAAAAAATAAATAAGCCAGACGATTGCCAGGCGCGTGCAAACATATTTTTCAAAAAAAAAATGTATTTGAGGAGACTTGAAATTTTAAATTTTTTATATTTTTTTTATTTTTCTTTTATTTTAATAGTTTTTTTTTTATTTTTTTTTTATAACTAAAAAATAAGATTCTCAAAAAGACAGGTCATTTTGGTGGGACTTTCTACCTGCCAGGTGATCTAACAAATGATGTATAGGTGCGAGTGAGTAGCGCTATTAGACAAGCTGTAGTGTAAAACTAATTACGAAAAACCGGCCAAGTGCGAGTTGGACTCGCGCACCGAGGGTTCCGTACAAATTTATATGTATCTATGAACATCCAGTCTTAGCAGACCCCTGCTCCTAAGCAAAATGTGCGCAGTGTGGGATCATTGTAGATTGGTTACTGATATAGACAGACAAAAAAATTACGCTTTTCGCAATTTTTCCTTTCTGTGCTATAAGACCTCGCTTCGTACCAAATTTCAAGATTCTGAGTTCACGGGAAGCACCCTGTAGGTTTTAATTCCCTTGCGAGTGTCGAAAATTTGCGGCATAAATGGTTGTATCTTTTGATTGCGTTGGCTTAGAAGTTTGATTTTTTCACAGCTCCAAGGGACAGTTAGTAGACCTGATAATTTTATATAGAAATAACTCTAAGGACTCGCAGAGAGCTTTCACCGTGATGAACATTTGAGATAGGGCAGCAAGAAAACTATCAGAAAGATCATTCCTAATCGATTAATTTTGTATTATAAAAATAAACTAAACTTTGTAACTAATTTCAGGGTTGAGTGGGACAAATTTTTAAAAAATTTGACAAGCTATACTAAAGTGGACCAGTGGATGGTGAGACATTTCTGTTTTTTTTTCCCATACACAAAAATAGCAATCCCATCACACATCAGGAGTTCCCTCAGTGACACAGGTCTCTTCTCAGAATGTAAGAACCTGGGACAACAGTAATTCCTCCGCGGGTCCAGTGCGGATTGGAAACTTACACACACCGTCGAATTGTTTTGAAGGTGTAATTTCAAATGTTAATAGCACATATAAATTCAGAAACGCCCGTCCGTCCGTACGTCCGCCCCTCCGCGGCTTAGCTCAGAGACTATTTTTTTTCTCGTCTAGCCTTAGGTATAGTGTGTGGTATCGTTGGATAGGTCTTTTAAAATCACAATCACTATCATCATTACTATACATAGTATAAAATAAAGTCGCTTCCTGCTGTCTGTCCCTATGTATGCTTAGATCTTATAACTACGCACCGACTTTTGATGCGGTTTTTTTTAATATATAGAGTGATTCAAGAGGAAGGTTTGTATGTATGATACATGCATCATATAGTTGCACCCGTGCGAAGCCGGGGCGGGTCGCTAGTCAACAAATATTTTATTTTTATTTTTTACTCTTTCCCCATTTGTTTTTCTGTGTTACTGTTTGTACTTACTAAAAATATTGAACTTTCAGATTCACAATGGACTCAAAATGTTATAATGCGTTTGTATCCAGTAATGTCCATTGAACAAACTAT
The DNA here is from genome assembly GCA_947563465.1 of Archips xylosteana. Taxonomy (NCBI): domain Eukaryota; kingdom Metazoa; phylum Arthropoda; class Insecta; order Lepidoptera; family Tortricidae; genus Archips; species Archips xylosteana. Next base: position 20,359,619 of record OX387345.1, on the reverse strand, counting down.
TTTTCATATTGTAACAGAATTGTTGGGTGAATATTCAGCTTTTTTTTTTTTTTCATTACCTACCATTATTAAAAAGAATGATGGTTAGGGTTAACTTTTTTATGAAAACTTAAGACAGTACCGGTATTGAATCTAGTCTATGCGACTTGTCCTTCGGTTATAGTAATAATCAACGAATGGTTATGAGGTTTGACCGAGCCGTCAAAACGCTCGAATATTCACCCAGATGCGAAGAATCACTCAATCAATTGCTTGCTACTTATACTGAAATAAAAACTTTCATAATTAGGTTGCTTTGGGTTCGTAAACAGGTATTAATTTACTACCATTATTTAAAAAAAATGTTGGAGTTCAAGAACATATCCTGCAAGACTCTGAAAAACTGTCTTATTGCCGATAAAAATAGAAATAAATGAAAAAATTGTACTAAAACATTGTTGACTTTTCTGAAATATAATTTGTGTTCGAGTCATTCACCCTAGATAGATAACTGAGTGCCGAGATGGAAAGTTGGTACCCTGTCAATGCTGCTGCCGCGTGCTGGTGCCGAATGACAAAAAAATAATCCAGTTGCCAGATTGTTTTACATTTTGCTTTCCATGAGGCGTGATTGTTATCAAACGCAAGCCTATATTGTATAAATAAAAATGTTCACTTATTTAACATATTTCAAAATGTAAAAAAATGACTGATATCTGCCGCAAAAAACTACACTATCTAGCTACTTTTGATGCTGACTATACGACTTCGGCAAAAATAGTTTTACTTATATTAGAAATATCAAAGTTGTGTTTAAATATTTTTTATATTTTCCATTCCGTTATGGTCATATTATAAAGCTTATGAAAAATGGTAGGTGGGTCTTTATTTTATTTTTCGGCCAGTATTTTTTGTAATGTGCTCTTCAAATATTCTTTTTACAAGAACGGTAAACTGCTCGGTTTTATTATTAAACATTTAAATAGGTTCATAATTAAGCTTATTTTTAAAATTATCACTACGTATAAAAAGTAATCATTATTATCTATAAAGTAGGCAACGCAGTGGACATGCATGTCCCCGCCATTTGTATGGAAATTGGTGTATTCTCCGCTGAGTTACCAATTTTTTTCACAGAATTTCTTAAATATTAAAGTTTTTTTGCTTTAAAAGATTAAATTTAGTTATTTTAGTTTTTATATAAGTTATTTACACTTGAAAAAATCACCAGGTATGCCTTATATTGCACAAAAGATTAATGGCTGAAAAATAAAATAATGGCCCAGGTAACGAAACCGGGAAAAAAATTTGGGCCATTGGGTATTGAGAAAACTCGTGATTCTGAGTATAAATCACATATAATTTTCCGAATTAAAAAAAAGTCAAAGATACAACAAAGTAAAAAATACAACATACAAAAAGAAGTGAAATCCCACTACAAAAATTTCCATTTTAAATGTTGCTAAGATCTTTATATAGAGCCAAGCTTTCTAACTATACACGCCCTAACTTCACAAACTTTACACATTTTAGTCAAAATATGTGGCTTAGCCGTTTTGCTACTACAAGAACTATTCTATGATAGAAAAGTATTAAACAGCAATAAATTGATATAAATAAATAAGAATAAAATTTTCACTTTATTTACGTGTGACGGTAGCCAAACGGCCAAGCCTCATAAATTTTGACTAAGGTGCAAACTTTGTGAAGTTAGGGCGTGTAGAGTTAGAAAGCTTGGCTCTATATATAAGATCTGATAATGATAACTTATTGACAGTGCGAGAAATATGGTCTGGTCTTGGCAACATTTTTTTTGTGGGATATCGTTTGTCCTAAAATCAAATGCCATACCACTTTTGCCCTACTTCAATACTTTTGACACATCATAAATTTGTCATAATGATTATTTGCCATAATGATCGTATGATCTAACGATAAGTAGACCCTGGAATTTTGTCGTAATGACGTCACAATAAGGTAGTTTGGGGAGTAAATGGAATAGCGGAGCATAATATTATATTAAAATTAATCTTTACCAAGTTGTCAGTTTTAACCTATAAAAGCTATGTGTATTTTGACCTTAGATATAAAATGATTCCTTTATTTAGTATGTCACAGTGATTGTGATGCTGAATTAAAATATTTTTTACCAATAAATATCTTGTAAATATGGCTTTTTGAAAGTAATTTATCCATTTTGATGACCCAGTGGCCTAGTGGTAAGATAACCTGACTACGAAGCTTGTATAAAAAATAGGAGTGCATGTTTAGAGTCTCGGGTGTTCTATATGTATTTTTAGTATGTATCTGCCAATATAAGTATGGTTATCTGCTACCTTATACCCATAACACAAGCTATGCTTACTTTAGGACTGGGTCGATTGGTGTGAAGATCCCCTGATATTATTATTTATTAATTGACATGGTATGTATTATTGATCAACAATGTTAGTACATACACGATTATGACAACCAGTATTAGGATATGTGTCTATAAAGACATATTATGATCATTAGTAGTTAAGAAAATAGTGGAAGCAAGTATTAGGTACGATATTCAATATTAGGATAAACAATACTATAGCATTCACATTAGGGCAAACGTTATTATGGCAAAAGATCATTATGACCAAAGTTATTATGGAATTTACAATTAGGACAAAGGATATTATGGATTTCCACTCGTTCCCTAAATATCAGAATTGCATAATACTAGATTGCCGACTTACCCTATTTCTAAAATACCAAAGTCCCAGAATACCAGACTTTCGTGTCACCGTGTTTTTCTCTATGGTTACCTATCAAAATTTAGAAAAAAAAAATTCCGAAGGTTTAAAATCCCGAATACTTCATTTATCCGAATACAATTTTTTCTGAAACTATAAATATTTCAGGATTTTTATAAAACAACCCTAACCTAACCTAAAAGGTTCTACACGATGGTCCTGAAATAAATCCTGAAATATTTACATTTTCGGAAAAAAATGCTTTCGGACAAATGAAGTTTTCGGGATTCTAATCCTTCGGAAATAAAATTTTCTAAACATCGATAGGATCCCTTTCTCTATATCAGATTGCCACAAAAGCTTGTTTTCTATACACCATGTTCAATTCAAAACCGAATTCCCATAATATCAGATAGTGAAATCACCAGACTCGTCAGAGAGGTCGTGGTCGTCGTGGGGAGGCAAGGGGGTCGTGTTGAATGAATCGGAAACGCAGTCTAAAGCGCAATTGCAATCAGCGTGGGACCATTCCTGCAGCGTCGTCTTGTATCCAAGCTGCAGTACCGTTGGTGGACATCTACCTGTCTCGGTTGGACTCGAAGACGACGACGGAGAAGGTCTTAGAACGTCCGCGAGGCGGCACGGGGTTGGTTACAGGGATCCCAGCAGCTCGAGTCTCAAAGGGCTTTCAACTTTAGCTCATTTAGGCTCCAAGTGCCTGCCAAGCTCCAGCAGATGTTCCTGCGCTTCGACTTCTGGCTGGAGGGTGTGGTATTCCGTCGCGTCGTTTTAGGAAAGCGACGACGACGCCTTTCAAAAATCCCTAAATAAAATAAATAAATAAATAGTTGTATTATTTAAGTTTATAAAAAGTTATTTGTATTTTTGAATTTTAGAGCGCATTGTTGTTATACTGTAATGTTGTAATTTTTAGAGATGAAGAAATAAATAAATATATTTTGATAGTACTTAATTTATTTTGATAGTGTTTTACGAGCCTGGTGATTTCACTATCTGGTATTATGGGAATTCGGTTTTGAATGAAACATGGTATATTGGAAACAAGCTTTTTTGGCAATCCGATGTAGAGAAAAACACGGTGACAAGAAAGTCTGGTATTCTGGGAATTTGGTATTTTCTTTGATCAATTATAACTGAAGATACACACATTGCCGAACAAAATCCCCTTCAAAAAGTGTCCGAACTTTTTTATTTGTTTGCATAACAATTAAAATCATCACCTACACAGAAATTTGAACCTAGTCTTTACTTCATTACAGTCGAATTTCGGTTGACACTTGACAGCTAAACTTTACAATTTCACGCAACGTACTGAGAAAAAAGAAGGCCACTTTTATCAAAGTGGCGCTCATTTGGCTCGGACATTTTCGGGCGCGCGACTGTGGATCTACAGTTATAATTGATCAAAGGATCAAAGGGTATATTAGAAATAGGGTTAGTCGGAAATCTAGTATTTTGCAATTCTGATACTTAGGAAACAAGCGTGGATTTCAATATAAAACCCAAAATCTATGATAGAATACCTTCTTTCCTACCGTCCACCTCCCGAGACCACCTAGGTGAACCGTTGAAAAAATATTTTTACTACCTTTCACCCTCAATTTATTCAATTTCGTATAATTTATATTATATTCTATGGATTTTTTATTTTGTTAATAATTAATAATAATTACTATCTAAACCAAAGCCAGCGAGCGATCAAAGCGAGCGAGCAAGACCTATCGGAGCGTTAGCGACTCGGTGTAGTTAGGTGCAAAGGCTTTGGTGTTAGTTATTTTTTTTTATGACCACCCGGAAAATCTAATTTGTATTACTCTGCCTAAACTTGAAACCTGAAGAGTTCTGATAATAGGAGGTACGCCGTATTGATAACAAGGTGTACGGTGGAAACGAAAAATTTTCCATCTAACACCCAGGTCGTCAAAGGTGAACGGTAGTAAAAAAAATTTTCAACGGTTCACCTAGGTGGTCTCGGGAGGTGAACAGTGGGAAAGAAGGGGATAGAATGTATGCACCGAAGGAGTCCCGCTTTATCCTGTCGTCGGTCAAGCTATTCATCGATTGCGTAAATAGGTAAGTATTTTGTGTAAGTATATTTATACAATACAGAAGGCTAAAGACTTGGTATATCGACCAATTCGGGGTGTATCCCACTATTTCCATGGAAATACAAAATATAAAAAGTGGGACAAGAGTTTTTTCCGAAATGAGTAGGTATCCCAATTTTCATTGCGGCAAAAATACCGCCGTCATTATATAGCGGTGATATACAGCCGCATGCAATAGAAATAGTGGGAGAATCAGTCCCAGTATTTCTATAAATAGAAATTTATAAATTATGAATTATAATAGAAATAGTCGGATCCACCCCCAATTCGCGGGAATCTCAACGATTCCTACCAATTGGTTGAAATGCAGAAAGAATACCGTTCAGATTATGATATCCGAATTTGTTTTGGAGTCGTGTTCCATATTCTATATAAGGAAGTAAGTGTATTCCCAGTATTCCTACTATTTTATAAGAATTTGTATAGAATAACTATACTTATACGAATACTGGGTACACCTAATTGGCTAGGTTCAAAGTTATGACTGAACCATGTATAATATTAATTTTGATTACAAGACTGAACAAGTAAAGTCAAAACTCCAAAACAAATTTCACCGGATCTAAATGATATGAGAGGGAATAATAAGAAAGGCTAGCAAGGTTATCCAAGCGTATTCACGGTGTGATGCAAGCATAGTTCTTTTCTTTGTCTTCATAGTATTTTGCTTACATCTAGCAGCAATACGCTTGAATACATTACTGGTATGAAACGGTACAGGCCAGACAGTTCAGCAATAAAGCATAATAATGTAAGAAGTATTGTCTACGAATACAGCAGTACCAGTCTTGAGATACTCCGAGAAGAACCCGAAATTTATGAGGAAAATACGCCCTAAATCCGATACTCAATACATTTCATAACAATGATTATGATGTTAGGTACTCTCCATCTGTGAGCACTCGTGCCATTTCCCGTAGGTTTCTACGTGCCGACAGTTTCAACGGTGCTGTTGCCCGTCCGACCTACTGGGTGCCACATGAACTGTGCTATGAAATGCACCATATTCCTGCTATCTTACCTTACCTTTTAAAGCTATGGATTGAAAGCATAGCAACCAAATAATCTGCACACCATGTTTGCACACTTGGTAATTGCCTACACGCAGCATGGACCTTCCGTCCTTCTCAGCTTTGCACAGTGACCATGCAAAATATTACCGCATGCATCACCAAGCCAAGTCCTCGAAAGTTAACTTCCAGCACAGGAAGACTGGTAGATGTAACAAAATACGAAGAGGTTTAGTACCTATCTAAAATTCAAAGAGACACTCTCATGCAACGCAATAATTATCATGAAGTATGTAAACGAGAGCATCCGATATGGTTACCAACTTGAGCACGATATCATACTCGTGAGTTTCCAACTTCAAAGCCAAAAATCACATTAGACTAGTTTCCTTAGACTCTATCACGTTTCATCTATTTTATGCCATGTGATACACTTATGTTTACCTAGAAAATTGAAAATTTTAAGGCAAAAGTACAGTTGATACAAAATTTCGGGACCCGACAAAAAAATGTGAATATTATGTTGTAGGTAACTCCAACAGCCTAGAAAAGTGTCGCAAAAGATTTTCGCTAGTTGGCGCTGTCCATTTGCATGTGTGTGTGAGGCTCTAGTGTCCGTATAAGGCTGTAAATGACGCCTAAAGTTGTACCAGATTTTCTCAGAATTGACACACTTTTGTTATTCGACTGTAGTCTCGAAAAATCGGCCGTTCAAAATTGATTTCGCAAATAATAAAATTAACCATTGGTATTGTAAGTATACTCTAAAAACTACAAAAAACCATGAACATTTCGACATTTTGATTACAACGCCATCTAACGGGACTTTTACAGAGAGCTAACGTGGCGTTCCACCTTAAGACACTACATAGTTTCTTCGAGAAATTAACTCTATTAGACCTGAAAAAAAAAAAAAATTTACATTTTATTTTATCACTTTCTTGGGGTAACTGCTATATATGTCCATGCAAAATTACAGCTTTCTGGCACTAATAGCCACTGCGCTAAGCCTCAGACAGCCAGACAGACAGAAGACAGACGGACAGATAGACATGACGAAACTATAAGAGTTCCGTTTCGCCATTTTGGCTCCGGAACCCTAAAAACATGATGTACATCTCTGCTAAAGAACGAAAGTAAATATTTTTAACATTAGGTATTTACGACAATTTTAATTGCTGTGTTTTCTTGCTAAAACGGCCTTACGGATTTGAATGAAATTTGGTATGTAGATAGTTGGACGTCTGAAATAAAACATAGGCAAGTTTTTATCCCGAACAAAACATCAACCGTTATGTTTACAGACATGAAATTTGGCGCGAGTGTTTTTTATGCGACTTGAACACATACATACATTACAATCACGCCTCTTTCCCAGCAAAGGGATAGGCAGAGACTATTTGTTTCCACCTCAGGATCGTAATCCTGACATACATCTTTTGCTTCTACAACACTCATTAGTCTTTTCATACATGCTCGCCGGTTTCGGGTACTCTTGACCTGACCCTCAAAAATGAATGGAATGTCCCTCTTGTTCTCCCTCTTCCAATATTTCCATCTATACTTGCGTTATATATCTCTTTCGTAATTCTTCCTTTGTCCATCCACAACACGATAGTATACGCAATAATGATGTTGTAATATTTGTGAATGGATTTTGTAAAATCTCGAATTTCAATGCGAATGCATGAAGGCTAGTAATACAAATATTAAACTCGGTGTTTTCTAGATATACGAGAAATCGCAAAAGACTTCCGGATAGCTTTTATTGGATTCGTGATATATTTTACTCCCGCGGGAAATATGAGAGGAAATGTATAGCTCGTAACGTCATTTTAAAATACGAGAAATTTATAAATGTATCGCTATTTATAGGGTCTGTAAGGTACCTGCGGGTAATATAGCCTATCTAAAGACTCATAAGTATACCTAGAGATTGTCCTGGCACGAACGACGTGTGATGTTTGACATTATCATCATCATCATCCCAGCTTTATACGTCACTGCAGGGCACAGGCCACTTCTCAGAATGAGAGGGTTAGAGAGCTGAGCTGAGAGTTTGACATAATAATAACATCGATTCGGTTTGGTATTATTCTTCATATATTTTCAAACGTATATCACATTGATATAATAGCAACTATAAGATATCGATAAACTAAATATCAGAAGGAAGTCAATATTATAGCGTTGCGTCGTTCGTGTCATGAAAATCTCTAGATATAGTCATAATCATCATCTCAGCCTTTACACGTCCCCTGCAGGGTACAGCTCTCCTCTCGGAATGAGAGAGCTTGGGCCGTAGTTCGCACGCAGGCCCAGTGCGAATTGAGAACTTCACACGCGCGCCATTGAATGTATTCGCAGATATGTGCAGGTTTTCTTCACAATGTTTTCGTTCACCGTAAAGCTCATTAGGTACTATAGCATAATTGTATAGGTATACAAAAAGAGGCACTTTCGACTATACAATTTAAATTACATCCCTTGGGTAGAAAATCGAATTTATTACTCAAGGTTCCAGTAAGTAGAAGCTTACTTCTAGTGCTTGTGTGATGTTAAGTATATTTCCGAGAACATATACATTATCATGTGGGATTAGACGTCCATAGTAAATTAATCCCGTGAATCTTGGCGGCCTTTCCTAAATTATTCCCTCAAGGCGTAACTAGGTACGTTTTCCTCGTGTGGTAATTCGTTTTCCTCCTTTGGTGGGGTAAAAAAAATATGTTAAGAAAATATTTCTTTTATTTACCCAGCAAACAGTTTTGGGGAGGCGGGAACTTTTTAGCACAACGGTTATTGTACTGTGAGGGAAGGTGCTTCTATGGAGACACTTTTACTCTGTAAAGATTAGGGTTCTAAATAAGTAATAATTTCCGGGACTTAATCATGAATTTGTGGCGACTGTACCCATTAGTTTTAAACGTGAGTATTCTCACGTCCATTCGGCAGACTTCGGGCACTCTCGCGAATGTTCGCGACGCGAAAAGCCGAGCGCCCGCCCGAGCTTTTTCACTGACTGCACCTTTTGTTGACTTTACATTGCCATCCATCTTACTTATTACATAAAAGTATACTTAAACGTTAAAGTTTATTTGGATATATGGATTTTTGTTACATTTCTACACTAAAACAGTTTGACGGATTCTGGTGAAATTTGACACGCAGATAGTTTATAACCTGAATTAACACAAAGGATACTTTTTGTCCCGGAAAATTGAATAGTTCCCGCAGGATAGCTTGCCAAATTTCAAGTCAATCCGATCACTAAAAGTGGTAATATTTGACTGTATGCATGTATGTTATGATGTTCTAGTCTTATACGAAAGTTTCAAGCTATATAAAACGACAAGACTTGTAAAAACATTCGATGGGTCGGTCGTGAAATTTGCTTCGTTTCGAAAGAGGTGGTTGATGTTTTAAACCTTCCTAAGAGGTTCAAATTCCAAATATAAAAATTGCGTGTCGATTTATACTTCCAAATCTCATTCGGTACAATAACAACGCTGTAAATATGATTTAAGGAGGTGTTTACGATTATAATCGGAATCGTAATTATTACTTCATCATTTCAGCCGAAAGACGTCCACTGCTGAACATAGGCCTCCCCCAAGGCTCGCCAAACAGATCGGCCCTGCGCCATCCGCATCCAATGCGTTCCCGCTACCTTCACCAGGTCGTCGCTCCATTTTGTTGGAGGCCTACCTACACTGCGTCTTCCGGTCCGCGGACGCCACTCGAGAACCTTTCGGCCCCATCGGCCGTCAGTTCTACGGGCGATGTGCCCTGCCCACTGCCACTTAAGTCTAGCGATTCTTCGAGCTATGTCCGTGACTTTAGTTCTCGCGCGGAATTATTACTTGGAATGTAATATTGTTTGTTATTTCTAAGTTTATATCCTTATGATCAAATTTAAAATAGTGACTAAGTACGTACGTGTTCGTTGAAAACTTAAAAATGAGCTGTTTTACAAAACAAAACTTTAGAACTTTTAATAGTCAATTAAAATAGTAAAACTTAAGAGGGTTTATACCTGCTGAGCTGGCAACGTTGCATTTTTGTTAGTTTTCTCGATTATTCCATAAAAATTGAATGAAAATTAAAAATGTTTTGTATACAAATTGTTCTAATATATAAGTTAATATATCTACTGCAATAATAATTCGTGATAAGACTTTTATTTTTTTTAAAAACCGTTAGGTAATAATTTGTTCGTTTTTAAAGAAAATAAAAGTCTATCACGAATTATTATTGCAGTAGACACAATAACTTACATATTAGAACAATTTGTATACAAAACATTTTTAATTTTCATTCAATTTTTATGGAATAATCGAGAAAAACTAACAAAAATGCAACGTTGCCAGCCCAGCAGGTATAAACCCTCTTAAGTATTTACCTACTATTGGATTTCTTTAAATTAGTTCTTCATCTTATCTCAGCTTATATGCGTCGCACTGCAGGTTATATTTCTCTCTGAACGAGAGAGCTTGGCCGTAGTTCCCACGCGAGCTCAGTACGGATTGGAAACTTCACATATCATTGAATGTCTTTGCTAGTATGCAGATTTGCTCAAGATGTTGTCCTTCACCGTAAAGCTCATGTTAAATTTCAAATGCAATTTCGCAGATTACTTCCTGATAAAGAAAAGTCGAGTCACTGTTTTGGTTTACGTATTGGTCTAACGGTCGTTTGTCTAAAAGAGCTCTTTAATTACCTGTTTTATTTACCTTAGCTGCTATGCCGGCGAGGCCAGTAAGCAAGGGATAGGTAAATATTTACACGTACGGGACTTTTGTTTTTTACCTATTTACCTCTAAGTTCTAACGGCTCTGAGGGTGCCTTTTCACCAGAGATGTGCTATGCAGCTATGCTGCGAAGATGTGAATGCTACGCTACGAAACTATGTGACCGTTTCCACAAATGCTAAACTATGTAGCTGTGCGAGGAAGATGCGCTATGTAGACGAGCAGCCGCGAGGCAGCTGTGCGAAGATACGCAGCTCGAGCTATGCGATGTATCGACAGGGTCGCGCGGCAGCGCGGTGAGGGGGGAAACACGCCTCCATAGCACACATCCATAGCACGCATCCATGGCTTACATCTTTCCATATAAAAATCATAGCTTAGTTGAACCCGATTCCACCAGTACTAAACATGATTGGTGGATATCAGACACATTCATAGCAACGTAGCGTAGCAAATCTCTGGTGGAAAGGCACCCTTACGAACCTATTTTGTATATCGATAATTTTACTTTGACTTTGCCATTTAAAATTGAGCAAAGGAAGTTTATTAATATTTTGACGTGACAACGTCTAATAAATCGATGAACGCCGGCTGCATCCACGAAAAAGGAAGACGCAATGTAACGTACATGTACATACGTACATGTCCCGTACAAGAGAGAGCAGCGCGCGCCAGGATGTAGATGTAGATGGGGGGAGAGGTGCAGGGGGGTGCGAGGGCGGGGGGAGGAGGTGCGGCGGTATTAAAGGGGGTTTTATTTTTGTTTTTTAAATGTTTTGTTATGACGTTGAGTTTAAAAGAGTCAGATAAAGACCAAAATATGCATGTCAAGACCCTGTGCCAATGCAAAAAAAAGGATTGAACTGATAATTGTAAACTGTGTAATAAAATTCCCCTCCACATTCATCAAAACTTTGGAGCTTCATAATACCAACATCTAATGGAAGACGGTGGATTACATCAATATCAATATTCCCACAAGATTATCCGCCGGCCAATTTACTTTGACACGTCAATCCGTCATTATTGCAAGGGTGGTAGAGTTCTTTATCTTTGGCGAACGTTTTAGATATCATCAATGAAGATTAGGCAATGTGATAAGCTCTCGAGACCGCCGCTAACTTGAAGTTATTTTCTTAAGCCCACAGAGTTCCCTGTTAGGCGTTATCGACTTTGAAATTGACGTTGCTTTGATACTTATTCAATTTAACACGCAAACCTTAATCCCTGTTGGCATTAATAAGTCCGAATTCGGTCGTGGGACTGAATTTAGAAGAGTTTGTTCAATCAACTCGCTTTGCTTGTTTTACCATTATTGAAACAGTAGTCACTTTGATTATAAACACATAAAAAACTACTGACAGACTTACACATCAACGCTCAGCTCCAACCCTTAGCCTTAAAAGGCTGAAATTTTGTATATAACCTTTATTAAGTAAGCAAGCAATAAGGACGGATTTGTGAAAATTATCACGGCACAGGGATTATTTAAGCGGGTTTTTATGTGTTTGTTAGTGTATAAATATAGTATAAGTACCTAGTAGAAAAATGAGTGAGCTCAGCGGCAGTTAAATCTATTAAGATTTTTCTCCCTGTTATTATTTGAAACTGTATTTTTTTTATTGTTTAAATAATTAAAAAAATAAAAAAATCAATAGCTGTTCATTGTAAATAAAAATTTATGGCATTAGTCGTAGGTGTTTTGAAAATCAACCCATTGAGGGATGAAATAAGGTATCAGTTTTAGGGATGGATTAAGGCAGTCGTTTTGGTAATAAGAAGAAGGGGGTCAATTTTCATTTATTTCTGAACGGACGATGTCGCGAACAAAAGCTAGCCTATTCATACAGTAGCACCGCTTGGTACGAAAATGATGCTAAAAACTAAATGATATTGAGTTTAGAGTCAAATGCCGCATGCCGAGTCGCTAGTTCGGTAAACTCCGCTACCAAATCACAAACGTATTTGTATGTCTTCCAGACGTATTGATTTAAACAGCGCTAAGTTGCGACCGTGAGGAATGACAAAAGGCACACTGATGGTATTGTTAAATAAGGTAATTTAAACTGTAGTAAAAACTTGAAAACAAAAGCGAATCGTGACACAAACGTAATGCAAAAACCATTCAAAAACATTATGAAAACGTTCGTTTTTATGCTAATTTGAGTATTTTTTGTTACAGGTAAACATCAGATTCATGTCAACAATTTTAGCTATTTGTGATTAGTAAGTTATTTTTTTTTTTATAGATAGAGGGAGGCAAACGAGCAAGTGGGTCACCTGTTGGTAAGCGATCACCACCACCCATGAGAACCAGTAACCCCAGAAGGGTCACTAGTCCGTTGCCGGCCTTTAAGGGAACAATACACTCTTTTCTTGAAGGCCCCGATGTCATAGTTAGTTGGAAACACCGTAGACAACATCCAAGGACAAGTAAACAAGATCCATCTTGTATACATCTTTTATCCATGTTTGTTTTATTGAGAATTATTTCGTTACGACTTGACAAGAAGTAAAATCTCTTCAACATCCAAGTTTTTCCCATATTTAAAGACAGAAGAATAGTTTTGAAGTTTTATGAAGCGCTTATTTCAGGAGTTTGAGCTGTAGCCATAGTGACGATAAATACGGTCATATTTTTTCTCCAGTATAATTTTTTTACATGTACTATTCCGCATATTGACATCGCACCAAAAATCGAGCTATATCCGTACATTTTAAATCAAATTCGTACCAAACCACAACATTCAGGCTTAAATTATGACTAAACTTCCCTAAGAAAATTTAATCTATAAAACTAAAGTACCAAATTATTGGAGAAGTGCGAACTTACTCTAGCTAGTAAGTAGCTACTTGTGAAATCTTGTATTACTTTATTTAAACTGTGAGTAAACCCCTTGCGATTACATACAAAGAATATGAAAATAATGAACCTAAATAAAACGAAAGAAAGCAATCCCTTTGTGTGGACGATTGTCTTTGAAAATATTATCTCCACGTTTCGACACACCGAGGAAAATTTCTCGGAGGTAAAATAAAAATTATGTAGTAACATCAATTCAATATGAAATATTGTTTTCTCGACCCGGTCGAAAAATGCTTCGGATCAAACGAACAACGTCGTCAGGAAGCAATTTGTTCTACGAAAGTCCAGCGTTTCAGTAAAATTGGGTTTCTACACGGTCAAAAATGTGTCGAGTAAAGCCTACGTTTTATGTGACGTACGTACCGATAGAAATAAATTTATGTACAGAGGAAATTACTGATATACGAGGCATTCCATCTTGGTCCTCTATTTTGGCAAAGTGTCTTATATTGATACGTATCACTTTATTTTAAGTATTCATTATAATATATTATTAGTGTCTACTTATGTACCAACTTATTATATGTATGTGGATTTTATGACCTATTTTTAACCCCCGACCCACACAAAAAGAAGGGTGTTATAAGACTCTTAAACGGGTGGACCGATTTGGATGCGGTTTTTTTTTATTAGAAAGCAGATTTATTGGCAATGGTTCTTACATAATATGCTTCTTCAAAATCGGTTCAGCCGTTTCAAAGTTATCAGCTCTTTTGTTAGCTACGAAAGGGATCTTAGATGCATAAGTGGGCATCTACTTTATGTTCAAAAATACGTGTGTGACATAATTGCGTTGGGGGTTTTTAAAATTTTTAATTTATAAATAGTTATAAGTAAGTATTCATCACACATTGTGACATAATTGCGTTGGGGGTTTTTAAAATTTTTAATTTATAAATAGTTATAAGTAAGTATTCATTACACATTATTAGTGTGTACTTATTATTGTACTAGCTTTTGCCCGCGGCTTCGCTCGCGTGTACCATGAGTATTCCAAAGAACTAAGATATCAAGCAAGCAAGCATGCACGCAAGCAAGCAAACGTGCAAGAAAGCGTGCAAGTAAGCGTGCTAGCAAGCGCGCAAGCAAGCCCGACTAAACTTCAGGTAGATACGGTCCTTTACAGTATTTCTTTATATACACTGTTTTTCACTAATTCGGAAGCGGGCACTAAAATAACCAGGCTTGTTAATAATATAAAACTTATTATTACTTTCCCCTGTCCTGCATTAGGTATAATTCAATGTTTTCTTACCTTCTACGGAAACTTGAGTAACTGGAAGCGCTGTGTACCTACTTAGCATTGATATTATGTATACATACTATAGTATTTTGTAAAGTAAAGGTGTTGTGTGACCTAACCGCTAAGGAGTTAAACCTTCCATCATCAGCTCATCTGAATAACCAGAAAGAATACAACTAACGATCTATACGTGCATATGATATTTAAAGAAACTTCCTATAACTCCTAGCCGTTAAGGAGTTTAACCTTCCATCATCAGCTCACCCGGATAACCTGAAAGAATACAACAATCGGTCTATACGTACCTATAATATTTGAAAAATTATCCTCAACCAACTCCTAACCGTTAAGGAGATTTACCTTCCATCATCAGCTCATCAACATGAGATGATGTCTACCAGACGCGAACACTTAAATAGCTTGAGAAAATATATGAAAAACGTAACGCGTGCCTACAAAATTTGAGGGTTCCTTGAGATCCCGTCATCAGATCCTGATTTGGTGACAATGGGACCATCTCAGGAGTATATTGTATTCTTTCGAATAAAAAAATATTTTTTATAATCGGTCCACAGTTGGCCGAGAAATCGGTGAACATACCTACATAAAAAAATACATTAAGTGGAATGCATAACCTCCTTTTTTTAAGTCGGTTAAAGAGCCCCTTGCGGCTTACTTACTTTATGAATTTTGAAATTTTAGCTTTCTACAACCAGTAAAACGCAAAATCCCGTTTTTTCCCGTTCCCGTAAGAATTTCGGGAAATGCTTTCTTAATGCTCCCCTACACTCCCCAAGGAACCCACTTGCCAAATTTCAGCTTTCTATGACCAGTAAAACGAAAAATCCCGTTTTTCCCGTTCCCGTGGGAATACTGGAAATTCCTGTTTCCTGAAATTCCTCAATGCTCCTCTACACTCCCCAAACAACCTACATGCCGAATTTCAGCTTTTTAGGACCAGTAAAACGAAAAATCCCGTTTATTCCCGTTCCCGAAGGAATTTTGAAAAGTCCTCTCTCAATGCTCCTCTGCACTCCCCAAGCAACCTACGTGCCGAATTTCAGCTTTCTATGACCAGTAAAACAAATAATCCCGTTTTTTCCCGTTCCCATTGGAATTTTGGAAAGTCCTCTCTTAATCCTCTTCTACACTCTCCAAGCAACCTAGATGCCGAATTTCAGCTTTCTACGACCAGTACAACGAAAAATCCCGTTTTTTCCTTATCCCGTAGGAATTTCCGAAAATCCTTAAAACTGGTTTTTACTATTATAATTACCTACTTCTGTGCCAAATTTCAAGAGTTTAGTAATTATAGTTCATAGGATCCCGTTGAACTGAATATATAAATCGCGTTTTTTCCTTATCCCGTGGGAATTTCGAAAAATCCTGAAATTAATGTTTTAACTAATGTAATACCTACTTGTGTATCAAGTTTGAAGAGTCTAGTTATTATAGTTACTGAGAAAGGGTCACTCGGAATCGAATATATAAATCCCGTTTTTTCCCGTCCCCGTGGGAATACCCAAAAATCCTTCCTTAGTGGATATCTACATTGTATAAGGTATCTATGTGCAAAATTTCAAGTCTCTAGGTCCAGTGGTTTGGGCTGTGCGTTGATATATCAACAGTCATTTAGTTTAATTAGACATATCAACCCCATCGCACCCCATCCAGGGAGATGGTATTTTACGTCCGCCATGTCGGATTTTAAAACCGTTGTTGTTTTCATAACCAGCGACCCGATAAACCATAGAAACAACACCTATGTTGATTTTCAGACTTTGTTACCCCTTTTCCCCCTTTTAGGGGTTGAATTCTCAAAAAAAACCTGAAACACGTGTTTACTCATTTATCATTAGGAGTACTTCTGTGAAGTTTCGAATAAAATAGTCGAAAGAATCTTGTTTCCCCATACAAACTTTGGACCCCCGTTTCACCCCCTTAGAGAGTGAATTTTGAAAAATCCTTTCTTAGTGCACCCCTAGACCTTATAAGGAACCTACATGCCAAATTTGGAATCTCTAGGCCCAGTGGTTTGGGCTGTGCGTTGATATGTCAGTCAGTTTCTTCTTTTATATATAGATGTGGATTTTATGTACTATTTTTTGGGTTAATTTTAGATTTCGGTTCTTTTCATTGCATGTCTACTCTTGTTTCTGATGTCCTGTCAATCGTTCAAAACTGAACTGGAAGAATTCTTTATATAGGTACAACAGTTTTATATACGTACGTATTTGAAATATTAGTCTGTTTCTATGGGTTATGTATGTAACCACTAGCTTTTGCCCGCGGCTTCGCTCGCGTGTACCATGAGTATTCCAAAGAACCAAGATATCAAGCGAGCAAGCATACAGGCAAGCAAGCAAGCATGCAAGCATGCAAGCAAGCATGCATGCGCGCAAGCAAGCAAGCGTGCAAGAAAGCGTGCAAGTAAGCGTGCAGCAAGCCCGACTAAACTTCAGGTAGATACGGTCCTTTACAGTATTTCTTTATATACAATGTTTTCCACTATTCGAAAGCGGGTACTAAAATAACCAGGTTTGTTAATAATATAAAACGTATTATTAATTTCCTCTTTCCTGCATTAGGTATAATTCAATGTTTTCTTACCTTCTACGAAAACTTGAGTAACTGGAAGCGCTGTGTACCTACTTAGCATTGATATTATACATATTATAGTATTTTGTTAAGGTGTTGTGTGACCTAACCGTTAAGGAGTTATACCTTCCATCATCAGCTCATCTAAATAACCAGAAAGAATACAACTAAAGATCTATACGTGCATAAGATATTTAAAGAAACTTCCTATAACTCCTAACCGTTAAGGAGTTTAACCTTCCATCATCAGCTCACCCGGGTAACCTGAAAGAATACAACTGTCGGTCTATACGTACCTATAATATTTGAAAAAATATCCTCAACTCTAACCGTTACGGAGTTTTACCTTCCATCATCAGCTCATCTACATGAGATGATGTCTACCAGACGCAAACACTTAAATAGCTTGAGAAAATATATGAAAAACGTAATGCGTGCCTACAAAATTTGAGGGTTGCCCTCTATTTCCCTAAGATCCCGTCATCAGATCCTGATTTGGTGACAATGGAACCATCTCAGGAGTATATTGTCTTCTTTCGAATAAAAAAATATTTTTTATAATCGGTCCACAATTGACCAAGAAATCGGCGAACATACCTACATAAAAAAATACATAAAGTGGAATGCATAATCTCCTCCTTTTCTGAACTCGGTTAAAGAGCCCTTTGCGGCCTAATTACAGTGTGAACTTATGAATTTTGAAATTTTAGCTTTCTACAACCAGTAAAAAGCAAAATCCCGTTTTTTCCCGTTCCTGTAAGAATTTCGGCAAATGTTTTCTTAGTGCTCCTCTACACTCCCCAAGGAACCCACTTGCCAAATTTCGTCTTTCTACGACCAGTAAAACGAAAAATCCCGTTTTTTCCCGTTCCTGTGGGAATTTTGGAAAGTCCTATCACAATGCTACTCTACACTCCCCAAGCAACCTAAGTACATGCCGAATTCAGCTTTCACAACCAGTAAAACGAAAAATTCCGTTTTTTCCCGTTTCCGTGGGAATTTTGGAAAATCCTCTCTCGATGCTCCTCTACACTCCCTAAGCAACCTACAGGCCGAATTTCAGCTTTCTATGACCAGTAAAACGAAAAATTCTGTTTTTCCCGTTCCCGTGGGAATTTTGGAAAGTCCTCTCTTAATCCTCCTGTACACTCTCCAAGCAACCTACATGCCGAATTTCAGCTTTCTACGACCAGTAAAACGAAAAATCCCGTTTTTTTCCCGTTCCTGTGGGAATTTTGGAAAGTCCACAATGCTCCTCTACACTCCCCAAGCAACCTACATGCCGAATTCAGCTTTCTACAACCAGTAAAACGAAAAATCTCGTTTTTTCTCGTTCCCGTGGGATTTTTGGAAAATCCTCTCTCAATGCTCCTCTACACTCCCTAAGCAACCTACATGCCGAATTTCAGCTCTCTATGACCAGTAAAACGAAAAATTCTGTTTTTCCCGTTCCCGTGGGAATTTTGGAAAGTCCTCTCTCAAAGCTCCTCTACACTCCCCAAACAACCAACATGCCGAATTTCAGCTTTCTGCAACCAGTAAAACGAATAATCCCGCTTTTTCCCGTTCCCGTAGGAATTTTGGAAAGTCCTCTCTCAATGCTACGCTACACTCTCCAAGCAACCTACATGCCGAATTTCAGCTTTCTACGATCACCAAAACGAAAAATCCCGTTTTTTTCCCGTTCCCGTGGGAATTTTGTAAAGTCCTCTCTTAATCCTTCTCTACACTCCCCAAGCAACCTACATGCCGAATTTCAGCTTTCTACGACCAGTAAAACGAAAAATCCCGTGTTTTCCTTATCCCGTGGGAATTTCCGAAAATCCTTAAAACAGTTTTTTACTATTATAATTACCTACTTCTATGCCAAATTTGAAGAGTCTAGTAATTATAGTTCATAGGATCCCGTTGAACTGAATATATAAATCCCGTTTTTTCCTTACCCCGTGAGAATTTTAGAAAATCCTGAAATTAATGTTTTAATTAATGCAATACCTACTTGTGTATCAAATTTGAAGAGTCTAGTTATTATAGTTACTGAGATAGGGTCACTCGGAATCGAATTTATACATCCCGTTTTTTCCCGTTCCCGTGGGGATTCCCAAAATTCCTTCCTTAGTGGATGCCTACATTGTATAAGGTATCTATGTGCAAAATTTCAAGTCTCTAGATCCAGTGGTTTGGGCTGTGCGTTGATACATCAACAGTCATTTAGTTTATTTAGACATTTCAACCCCATCGCACCCCATCTAGGGAGATGGTATTTTACATCCGCCACGTCGGATTTTAAAACCGTTATTGTTTTCATAACCAGTGACCCGATAAACCATAGAAACAACACCCATGTTGATTTTCAGACTTTGTTACCCCTTTCCACCCTTCTAGGGGTTGAATTCTCAAAAAACCTGAAACACGTGTTTACTCATTTACCATTAGGAGTACTTCTGTGAAGTTTCGAATAAAATAGTCGAACTAATCTTGTTTCCCCATACAAACTTTGGACCCCCTTTTCACCCCCTTAGGGAGTGAATTTTGAAAAATCCTTTCTTAGTGCACCCCTAGACCTTATAAGGAACGTACATGCCAAATTTGGAATCTCTAGGCCCAGTGGTTTGGGCTGTGCGTTGATATGTCAGTCAGTCAGTCAGTCAGTCAGTCAGTTTCTTCTTTTATATATATAGATAAGACGAATAACTTGGGAGTTCGCATTGAAATGATAATGTTGTATGGAAAATTGACACCATTGAAGCTACTTTTCACTTCTCATGCTCGTAAAGTTGTTCTTTATGTTGAGAGAATGCTGCATAAAAAAACCGGCCAAGTGCGAGTCGGACTCGCGCGGTTCCGTACATCTATATATATAAAAGAAGAAGCTGACTGACTGACTGACTGACTGACTGACTGACATATCAACGCACAGCCCAAACCACTGGGCCTAGAGATTCCAAATTTGGCATGTAGGTTCCTTATAAGGTCTAGGGGTGCACTAAGAAAGGATTAAAGGGTGAAAAGGGGGTCCAAAGTTTGTATGGGGAAACAAGATTAGTTCGACTATTTTATTCGAAACTTCACAGAAGTACTCCTAATGGTAAATGAGTAAACACGTGTTTCAGGTTTTTTGAGAATTCAACCCCTAAAAGGGGGGAAAGGGGTAACAAAGTCTGAAAATCAACATGGGTGTTGTTTCTATGGTTTATCGGGTCGCTGGTTATGAAAACAACAACGGTTTTAAAATCCGACGTGGCGGACGTAAAATACCATCTCCCTGGATGGGGTGCGATGGGGTTGAAATGTCTAAATAAACTAAATGACTGTTGATATATCAACGCACAGCCCAAACAACTGGATCTAGAGACTTGAAATTTTGCACATAGATACCTTATACAATGTAAGCATCCACTAAGGAAGGATTTTTGGGAATTCCCACGGGAACGGGAAAAAATGGGATTTATAAATTCGATTCAGAGTGACCCTATCTCAGTAACTATAATAACTAGACTCTTCAAATTCGATACACAAGTATGTATTGCATTATTTAAAACATTAATTTCAGGATTTTTCAAAATTCCCACGGGATAAGGAAAAAACGGGATTTATATATTAACTTCAACGGGATCCTATGAACAATAATTACTAGACTCTTCAAACTTGGCATAGAAGTAGGTAATTATAATAGTAAAAAACTGTTTAGAGGATTTTTGGAAATTCTCACGGGATAAGGAAAACACGGGATTTTTCGTTTTAAAGCTGAAATTCGGCACGTAGGATGCTTAGGGAGTGTAGAGGAGGATTGAGAGAGGACTTTACAAAATTCCCACGAGAACGGGAAAAAACGGGATTTTTCGTTTTGGTGATCGTAGAAAGCTGAAATTCGGCATGTAGGTTGTTTGGGGAGTGTAGAGGAGCATTGAGAGAGGACTTTTCAAAATTCCTACGGGAACGGGAAAAACAGAATTTTTCGTTTTACTGGTCATAGAAAGCTGAAATTCGGCATGTAGGTTGCTTAGGGAGTGTAGAGGAGCATTGAGAGAGGATTTTCCAAAATTCCCACGGGAACGGGAAAAAACGGGATTTTTCGTTTTACTGGTTGTAGAAAGCTGAATTCGGCATGTAGGTTGCTTGGGGAGTGTAGAGGAGCATTGTGAGAGGACTTTCAAAAATTCCCACAGGAACGGGAAAAAACGGGATTTTTCGTTTTACGGGTCGTAGAAAGACGAAATATGGCAAGTGGGTTCCTTGGGGAGTGTAGGGGAGCACTAAGAAAGCATTTCCCGAAATTCTTACGGGAACGAGAAAAAACGGGATTTTGCGTTTTACTGGTTTTTAGAAAGCTAAAATTTCAAAATTCATAAGTTCACACTGTAAATAGGCCACAAAGGGCTCTTTAACCGAGTTCAAAAAAAGGAGGAGATTACATGCATTCCACTTCATGTATTTTTTTATGTAGGTATGTTCGCCGATTTCTTGGTCAATTGTGGACCGATTATAAAAAATATTTTTTTATTCGAAAGAATACAATATACTCCTGAGATGGTTCCATTGTCACCAAATCAGGATCTGATGTCGGGATCTTAGGGAAATCGAGGGCAACCCTCAAATTTTGTAGGCACGCATTACGTTTTTCATATATTTTCTCAAGCTATTTAAGTGTTTGCGTCTGGTAGACATCATAGTTATAGGAAGTTTCTTTAAATATCATATGCACGTATAGACCTTTAGTTGTATTCTTTCTGGTTATTCAGATGAGCTGATGATGGAAGGTATAACTCCTTAACGTTTAGGTCACACAACACCATAACAAAATACTACAATATGTATAATATCAATGCTAAGTAGGTACACAGCGCTTCCAGTTACTCAAGTTTCCGTAGAAGGTAAGAAAACATTGAATTATACTTATTGCAAGACAGGGGAAATTAATAATAGGTTTTATATTATTAACAAACCTGGTTACTTTAGTGCCCGCTTTCGAATACTTAGTGAAAAACATTGTATATAAAGAAATACTGTAAAGGACCGTATCTAACTGAAGTTTAGTCGGGCTTGCTTGCTCGCTTACTTGCACGCTTTCTTGCACGCTTGCTTATGCTTGCGTGCATGCATGCTTGCTTGCATGCATGCTTGCTTGCATGCTTGCATGCTTGCTTGCTTGCCTGTATGCTTGCTTGCTTGATATCTTGGTTCTTTGGAATACTCATGGTACACGCGTGCGAAGCCGCGGGCAAAAGCTAGTTATCTATAAAAAATTGCGGTTTACGATTTATGACGTATTAAAAAAAACTACTGACTAGGTCTCGTTCAAACCAATTTTTTTGTGGAAGTTTACATGGTATAATGTACATCATATATTTTTTTTAGTTTTATCATTCTCTTATTTTAGAAGATACAGCCCCCTCCCCCCCTGTAACTTTTACCACTTTGAAAGTGTCTCTCGCGCAAACTACTCAGTTTAGAAAAAAATTATATTAGAAACCTCAATAACATTTTTGAAGACCTATCCATAGATACCACACACGTATGGGTTTGATGAAAAAAAATTTTTGAGTTTCAGTTCCAAGTATGGGGACCCCAAAAATTTTTTTTTTTCTATTTTTGTGTGAAAATCTTAATGCGGTTCACAGAATACATCTACTTACCAAGTTTCAACAGCATAGTTCTTATAGTTTCGGAAAAAAGTGGCTATGACATACGGACGGACAGACAAACAGACATACATGACGAATCCATGAGGGTTCCATTTTTTACCATTTGGCTACGGAACCCTAAAAACATTTTTCGTTCATTTTGCAAACACTTTGGCACGAAATTTAAAATATTCCTATAGCCATTTCACCTCATGCATTGTCAAGTGTGATCCCATCCTCTCAAGTATGCCTGCATTGAATCGGCTTGAGTTTTGAGAGTTGCCAACTGAGATTCTAGAGGTCGGGAGTTTCAACTCGCTTTGCAAATATGAACTTGCGACTTTCAAAGCTCCTTTTTGGGTTTGTATTAAGCACAAGTATCTACGTTGATATTGTGAAAGTTTGATGTTTATTATCTGTATTGAAGTCAGGTACGAAATGTCGTAGAAAATTATACCTCTTTTATGTAAAAAGAAAGCTAGGTATATTGTTGTTGTTGTTGTTGGGGGTGAGGAATAAGGAATTAAAAGCCATGCCTGAACACAGTAGCTGGATAGTTCTTCGAGCGTTTCAACCGCTATCAGTTTCCTATCGCATATGTTAAAGAAATAAAACACACTAAACGGAACATTTTTATAAAACAATACAGAATGTTTACGATACAATTTCAATTTATTAAAATAGCATGGTAACTGTCGCTCATTTCTTCAAAGCGACATGAAACTGATAGCGCTTTAAACGCTTGTAGAATTACCCAGCTACTGATGATTATGATAATTATGATGATAAAGATGATGATTCAATTTCGAATGCAGCGACTGCTCCTAAGTCACAACTGAAAGACCTTTGATGACATGCTCCAATGTATAGCCGGCGCCATAATTCGAGAGACAAGCTTGACAATTAAAGGGTTACCAGGGTTAGACGAAATTAAATAGTGATGTGGCCGATATCGATAATCAGTGTAGACTGGATGTTCAACCGTCATAGGAAACCAAATTGCAATAGTTAAATTCCACTACACAACAGCCTTGTTTATTTTATGTTATATGAAATCTCTCAACAGATGGCGTTAGTGCACACAATTCAGCACATTTAAACCTAATTTCACTTTTGCATACAATTTTTAGTTCCCATGTTTTCCGTTAGATGTCACTATCAAATTCAGTCCCCACCCTGCATCGCGCTGTTGAGATTTTTCCTGAGTTAATGACTTAGCCGAAGATGGACCATATTTTTTATCCACCTTACATTATAAGCACATGTAGCATAATATATTCCTATAGCGAAAGCAGTGAAGTATAAATTTTGGGGACCGCCGTGGTGTAAACACTGGACTAAATGATTTAATATAAGACGGGTGTTTTACTTCCTTTAATGATATCTTACAATTCTTACATTGACATTTAAAGTATTACATTAATTTAATCATATCACCGTAAGTAATGAACAAATACCACAGGTAGCCAAAGCCGTAATGTTTTTTTTATTATCGACACCAACAGCACTACCCTGACTGTGGCAACATTTGAGCAAAATGAATTGTCAAAGTTGTCTCTCGAATTATGGCGCCGACTATAGCACGATAATAAGTAGCATTGCTTGGGTACCAAAGTATATGGTGGGTAACAATCAAGATTGGAGATTTTTATTTTTTGATAAGTATACTTACACTCGTATACGTCATAATTATCATAAAAAAATAACAGCATAAAAAAATAAAAAAGTAAAACTAACACTTCGAGTAACTGACATAGCTCGGAGAGTCGCCAGACTTAAGTGGCAGTGGGCAGGGACATTGCTTTTAGAACCGATGGCCGATGGGGCAGTAAGGTTTCTAGAGTGGTGACTGCGGACTGGATGTGGCGTAAGAAGTCTGCCAACAAGATGGAACGATGATTTGGCAAAAGTCACAGGAACAACTTGGATGCGGGCGGACCGATCTTTGTGAAATTCTTTGGGGAAGGCCTTTGTACAGCAGTGGACGTCTTATGGCTGGATAAGGCGCAAGCCACACAGAAGAGGAGCCGCGGTGACCTAGCGGTTTGACCTTTGTCCTCTCAAGCAGAAGGTCGTGGGTTCAAATCCCGGCTCGCACCTCTGAGTTTTTCGGAGTTTACGTGCGAAATCACATTTGAAATTCACCATGAGCTTTATGGTGAAGGAAAACATCGTGACGAAACCTGCGTACACCTGCGAAGAAATTAAATGGTGTGTGTGAAGTTCCCATATCCGCAATGGGCCCGCGTGGAAACTACGGCCCGAGCCCACTCATTCGAGTTACATTGACTTTCGTTTGACACGTGTCTTATTACTTCCTTTAGAAGTCATCTGAGTGTCCACCAATCTGAGTCAGTTGGTAGGTATTCTGAGAGGAGGCCTGTGCCCTGCAGTGGGACGTATAAAGGCTGGGATGATGATGATGATGCAGAAGAGACCACACCAAACCATACCAAATGTATAGAAGCGCCGCGATCCAAAGCAGACATAAGAGACGGGTCGGAGACGCGGCCTGCGAACAAATAACGACGCGGACTGCGACGCGCCCCCGTCCCACGTCTCTTCTGTGTGGCTTGCGCCTAGTGATAAAAACTACAACGGCGTCTCTAAGACTAAAAACCCTTTTAACTTTTAGCATTTTAAGAATCAAACGTCCAAGTTTTCTTAAAACCAACTGACTTCAATTTAAAAGCAAAAAGCCAATAAATCATAAAACTCACCATTCCAATTTAAATCTTCACACGGAGTCGGTAAAGTTTAATATAAAAGTAAATTTCACTTCGACTTGTCACTTTTAGTGCGAGACTTGTTCATTTTAAAGTTGGATCCGTCCCTCGGGCCGCGGGCTACGCGTTCCAAAGGAGTAAGACAGGAGTGCTCAAACTTATTGTCCCTGTTATGTATGTAATTCGCGGGTAGTTGTAAATTATTATTATAGCATGTCTACCCTACAGTTTTGAAAACAGGGATTAAATGGCGATAGTCAGGATACGTGCCTTTCCTTTCAAAAACCCTTAGTATATCTAAATCCGGGACATAACAGTGGCGACGAGTGTGTTTTATTGAAATTAGATCAATAGCATTTAGTGCGGTACAAAAGTAATTGTCGAAATGTCGATTTTTGGTAGTGTTCCGGTATTTGACTGCAAGTCTGACGAGTGGGTGGTGCATAAGGCACAATTATCGAACTTTTTCTTAGCGAATGGAATCGACGATGCTTCCGATGTGACGGGCGGTAAACGGCGAGCGATTTTTCTAAATTGCATGTCGCAAGATTCTTATCGGCTCACGCGAGATTTACTTTACCCTCTCACGCCAGAAGAAACCAACTACAAGATTATCGTAACTACGCTCGATACTCATTTTCAACCGAAAAAATGTGTTTACGCACAGCGGCAAAAGTTCTATTCAGCTAATAAGGAATCTCATGAGTCATTAGCCGAGTTCGCAGCGCGGCTAAGGGGATTGGCTTCGGATTGCAGTTTCGGCACGGCGCTCGAGATGTGCCTAACTGACAGATTTGTATTAGGGGTAGACTCCCCAGCTGTTCGTGAAAAACTGTTTCGCGAGAAGGCAGACAAGTTGAACTTGTCAACGGCTTTAGAATTGGCATGTGCCGTGGAGAGTGCTAGACTGGTACTAGCTGGGAATGAAACGTGTCTTAGTGGAGCGGCGCCGGTGGTGAAGCCCGAGCCCCTGTTGTATGCCGCGGCCGGCCGCAGCGGCAGGCGCGCGGCACCGGCGACTCGCGGGGGCGCCGCGCAGTGCGCAGTGTGCGGGGGCAGGTCGCATGCCGCCGCCGATTGCGGTTATCGTCATTTAAATTGTGATAATTGTGGTGTTAAAGGTCATTTAAAAAAAATGTGTACAAGTAAAGTTGTTTCAAAAAAAGTGCACAGTAAATCGTTCAATAAAAAAAGTAACAAGGATTGGCGTAACTATTATATACGAGACTCTAGTGATAGTGAAGATTATAACAACTGTACTCCCTTTAATAATATCCGTTGTTTACATGATAAGCCTATGGCGGTGGAGGTGAGCGTTTATGGAATCGATTTTAGCATGGAGGTGGACTCGGGCAGCGCGGTGTCGGCGATGCCGGCGAAAGTGTGGCGAAGCCATTTCTCGCACCTGCCTCTTGGTGAGTCTAATAAATGTTTACGTACATATAACGGTTCGGTGCTGACGCCGGTGGGCATGTGCACGCTGCCGGTCTCGTATAGTGGCGTGACGCATTGTCTTAACTTTTATGTTATTGAACATGGCCCAGTATCATTGTTAGGCCGGGATTTCCTATCAAAATTTAAGTTAGCTTTTGTGACACTTAATTATTGTGCATCAAATGATGGCGGTAAGTCCGTCTTAGCGAAGTATGGGTCATTATTTTCGGGCAACCTTGGCACATTTAATAAATATAAATTGACGTTGCATTTAAAAGAAGGTTCGACTCCAAAATTATTTAAAGCCAGAACCGTGCCGTTTGCGTTGAAAGATAAAGTGAGTGCGGAATTAGATAGATTGGTGAGTGTAGGTATTTTAAAACCTGTCACCTATTCGAGGTATGCATCGCCGATTGTAGCCGTTCTAAAAAAAAATAACGACGTGCGTTTATGTGGCGATTATTCCGTGTCGATTAATAAGGATCTGAAAGTGGATTCATATCCATTGCCCAAGATCTCCGAACTGTGCGCGTCGTTGCACAATGCGCGTTACTTTACTAAGTTGGACTTATCAAACAGTTACAATCAGTTTTTGCTTGACGAGCAGTCCCAACAGTACACCTGCATCAATACTCACAAGGGGCTCTTCGTGTACACTCGTTTAGTGTTCGGGTTAGCAAACGCACCCGCACTGTTCCAGCGTGCTATGGTACAACTCCTACAAGGAATTGAGGGCGTTGAAGTTTTCATCGATGACGTGCTCATAGCAGCCCCGACTGAGCAGTTGCACTGGGAACGGGTGGACCAGGTGCTCGGAAGATTGTTCGACGCTGGTCTCATGTTACAGAAAAATAAGTGCTCATTTTGTCGGGACAGGGTCGAGTACTTGGGGTTCGTTATCGACCGCGATGGTATTCATAAAAATCCTGATAAAATAAAGTCTATAACAGAATTGGAAATTCCACAAAATACGAAACAATTGAAGTCCTTCTTGGGTTTAATAAATTTTTATAGGAATTTTATCCCGAATGCAGCTATGCTATTAGAGCCCCTACACAAGCTGCTAAGGAAAGAAAGCAAATGGATCTGGTCAGATGACCAACAAAAGGCATTTGACGGCGTAAAAAAGGAATTGAGCTCATCTCGTGTGTTAGCTCATTTTGACCCACGACAGACGCTTGTGCTGACGGTGGACGCTTCGCCAAGCGGCCTGGGCTCAGTGCTGTCGGTGCGTTATAAAAACGGAACGGAACGGCCACTGTGTTATGCTTCACGAGCATTAAACAAAAGTGAACAGTCTTACAGCCAAATTCAAAGGGAGGCGACTGCGATAGTTTACGGAATAAAGAAATACCATCAATACCTTTATGGCCGTGCTGAGCCGTTCATTCTAAGAACTGACCACAAGCCGCTATTATCAATTTTTTCTCCAGATAAGGGTATACCTCAGATGACCGAGTCCAGGTTGCAACGCTATGCCATATTTCTTGCTGCATATAATTACCGGATTGAATTCGTAAACAGCGAAAATAATGTAGCTGACTATCTGAGTCGTTTCCCTGTGGACACGGAACCCGAAGTAGGGGAAGGCGGGGAGCCGGTGAGCTATATCAACGCACTGGCGGCCGCCGGCGCGCCACTTCCCGCTTCTCTCGGCGAGTTGCAAGAGGCAACGGCTAATGACGCAACACTATCAGTGGTGTTGGATCACGTGGCCAAGGGGTGGCCTAAGAAAGTACGCTCAGATTTGCTGCCGTACCGTCGTTGTCAACATGAACTGCATGTTGATAAGAATTGTCTCATGAGAGGGCATCGAATTGTTGTTCCCGAAAGGTTCCGAGCCGGTGTATTACAGGAACTACACGCTGCGCACCTGGGCATCGTAAAGATGAAACTGTTAGCCCGAGAGCGTTGCTGGTATCCCGAAATTGACAACGACATTGAGAGCGTAGTAGCAAACTGTAGTCGATGTGTTGCAACGCGACCCTCTCCTCCCAGAGTCCCAATCGAACCCTGGGAATGGCCCAGGACGGTATTCGAGAGGATACATTTAGATTTTCTAGGACCGCTTCACGGAAGGACTTACTTGGTGCTAATTGACGCACATAGTAAATGGCTTGAATGTGTCGAGGTGCCAAATTTAATGACCCAAACATTAATAAATCAGCTTAGGAAAATATTTTCACATTTTGGGTACCCCAAATACATCGTAACGGATAACGCAAAAACTTTTATCGCATCGGAATTTACACAGTTTTGCGCAGCTCACAGCGTCAAGCACATGTTATCGCCTATCTATTTTCCTCAAAGTAACGGACTTGCTGAGAACGCAGTTAAGACTTGTAAGAAGTTCATAACAAACGCCTTAAAAGATGGCCCAGTAAAAAACTTAAACATCAATTTGGACCATTATCTTTTTCACTATAGAAATACGCCACATTGCACCACGGGCGTATCACCGGCATCGTTAATGTTTGGTAGAAACCTAAATTGTAGACTCGATTCAGTGTCGGCTCCAAATAACTTACTTACTCAGTCAAGTAGTTTATTATTAAACCGGGTAAAACGGAACCAAGATCGGCAAAGAGAAACATTTGGTGGTCAGTCGAGAGGCTTTTGTGTAAATGACAGGGTTTGGACTAAAGATTACCGTGGCAACCCCGCGAAACCACAATGGATCCTGGGCGTTGTCATAAGTCGCGTAGGACGGGTGTTATACGATATTGCGATTGTGAACACCCAAATTGTTTGGAGACGGCACGCTAATCAAATGATAAATGCAAACTCTTTTGGTCGTAAAACAAATCCGCTACCATGGTCACACCAAGATACTGATACTGAGGTGGCAAATTCTGGTGAACCCACCAACATAGCAACCGCGGCACCAACGAAAGCCACGCAGGCAACCACCCCGGCCTCCCCCGGCCCGAGTGCGAGCCCGGTCCCCAGCACCAGCGCTGCCGCCAGTCAAGAGACCGATGATAAATTCAGCACCCCACCAAGTTATAGCACAGCTCAAACCGCTCCACCGCCTCAAGGCGAGCGTCGCACTAGATCAGGGCGATGCCTAATTCCTTACAAGCTGTATAAGATTTAGTATTTTTAACTTTAGGTTAGGATACAAACGTGCATGCTATACTTATACCAACTAATTTAATACATTGTTTGTGTTGATATAATTTTATTTAAATTAAATGTTTATGTTATTTTCAAGTACCAACTTACTGTAATTATGTATTTTATTTGGGGGAAGGATGAAGTAGAATTCAATTAAAATGCTATATTAAAAAAAAAAAGTAATATCTAGCAATAATAGTTTGGAAGAATATTATTTAAATTTGGTTGTATTACTGTGTGAAAATAACAAGGAAGATCACTGGAATACTCATTAATTAACTTTAAGGTATTACCATGTGACCGTAACCATATTATGTTATAATCGGGTTACAAAGGTCTTAGGTTAGGTACAGTCAGAATTATAAATAAAAGTATGTATTGATCTTGTAGCGGAGGAATGTTATGTATGTAATTCGCGGGTAGTTGTAAATTATTATTATAGCATGTCTACCCTACAGTTTTGAAAACAGGGATTAAATGGCGATAGTCAGGATACGTGCCTTTCCTTTCAAAAACCCTTAGTATATCTAAATCCGGGACATAACAGTCCCAATGACGCTTACCCTTATCTTTCTAAGCGAATTACATTTTTTTAGTTATTTCTAGTTTTGGTTTTGCAGCGTACTGGTTTAAGAAGCTGAAATTACTTAGTTTTTGTTTGTGACACTTCAAGTTATGAGCAATATCTTCTTATTTTCTGCACGAGCTATATTTAATACGTCTTTTCAGATTTAAGTATTTGGATAATCAAAAGATACCTACATCGGTTAATTTTAAAATGTATTTTTCTTTTATAATTTCGTACCTAATGGGGCCCTAGTGAAAAAGGGATTAATTCTGCAGAAGTTGAACAGCTGATTTCAACTTAACCCCCTTTACACATAAAATAGAAAATAGCTGTTTAATTTCTGCAGACTTAACCCCTTTTTCACTAGGGTCCCAGTAATTTATCTATTTTTTTAATCAAACTCTTGAGCATATTTTGTCCTCATGAAGAAAAAGTACCTATCGTCAATCTTGTGCATATATAAATGGCAACCGTTACTGACTGATTTATTAACGCACAGCTCAAACCATTGAATGGATTGTACTGAAATTTGGCATACAGATACCTACTATGATGTAGGCATCCACTTAGAAGGGATTTTTCGAAATTCCCAGAGGATAGGAAATAAATGTGATTTATATTTTCGCTTCAAAGTGACCCTACGTATGTAACTACAATTATTAGAAACTTGAAATTTGACATGCAATTAGGTAGGTTAGGTAGGTTTTGATAACGTCGAGTTGTTGGTTTTAGTTCAAAGATGCGGACCTGTGTAAAGTATCACCAGATTCATTAAATGATGTTTATCTAAATAAATCTGGCTACGTAGCCTTTTCGATATTCCCTGGGGGTACTCGTACGTACCCTACTTTGAGAAACCGTGGTGACAACTTCGCAAATCTTACAACTTTCGAACTACAACGACTGGCAAATGAACAGAATTCAACTTATCGACTAAGTTTCGTAATTAGAAGCAAGATTAAAGTCTGAACCTTCATACATTATTATACGTGGAAGGAGCCAAAGGTCACGGAAAATTCTTATACGAGTACATAATGTTTTGTGAAATAAATGTTTCTCTAGCCTCAAAGACTCCCTCCCTCCCTGGAAACCAATTTCTTGGCTAAGAATTTGTAACAGTTTCATAACCGTTGGAATTTCCTTTCGCACAGAGTAGAATTCTTTTATTTTGCTTTTAATCAACTCCAAATCAAAGTCATCCAAGTTGATTTTTTTCTTCTTTTCTTACCAGGTGGTCGAATTATAACTGAGGGCACCTCTAATGATATATTTCATACTAAATACAAACTGAAATATAGATGCACAGAAAAAACCCCAGAAAAAAGACCAATGCTGGGAATCGAACCCAGGTCCTCAGCATTCCCCTGCAGGGACCTGGGTTCGATTCTCAGCATTGGTCTTTTTTCTGGGGTTTTTTCTGTGCATCTATATTTCAGTTTGTATTTAGTATGAAATATATGATTTCACGGGATGACCGTAAAAGTAATAAAAAATGAAGTTGAAAAAATAAATACAAAAAGATACTTCACCTCTAACCTCTACCTAATGATGGTGAATTTTCTACACCTGGTAAGAAAAGAAGATGAAAATCAACTTCAATTCAGCAATAGCTGAGAACCCATGTAATAAGTAGACCCCGTTATCTTGTCGCACTGAAATGGTTTTTCAGTACAGCGTGAATGTTTTTTTTATCGAACTTTTTGATATCGATGTTTATATAACGCAAGTGAATTTTCGCCATGTCAAAAAAGAATTACAGTTTATAAGGGATAACGTGTCAATTTTATCGCAAGCAATCCCAAAATTAGAGAGACAATCAATCGAGCTTTTAGAATCAATTGCCGTAGTAAGTGATGTAAAGAAGCAGTTGTTGACGTTAGTTTTGCATGAAAAGGGACGGCATATATTTATAATAAGCTATCTTTATCATTTAAAAAAAATGTTGGATATCATACATTGCAAAAAATTGATATGCTTAACAGGGGCATAGAAATAGAAGTAATGAACGACGATCCATGCAAACCCAGCCTCCAATACTTCTCTTTATTTAAGTACGCTCCCATTACATCTGTTGCAGTGGAAAGAAATTTTTATATTTTAAAATGGACTTTTTCAAATAGAAGTCGTAGCATGACTTCAAAAAATGTGGAGCAACTTTTATTTCTTCGTTTATTATATTATATTTTTATACAAAAGTAATAAAACGATAAAAAAAACATTCACGCTCTACTGAAAAGTAAGACAGTGCGACAAGATAACGGGCTCTAGTAATAAGTAGCATTTATGTAAGACAAAATATACCTACCTAAACCTAAAAGTATCAAAACAGTTCGTTTCAGCTTTACCAGTCAACTCCACGACACGCTTTAAAATCAAAGATTGTGTTTGATTTACACCTCCTTCTTCGCGTATTGTATTATACACATTGTATACAATATTCCTCGCTTGAATCTAAGCGGTTTTCTCGACATTTTCACCAGATAACAATCGTTAAAGACGAATAACAAAATGTAAGCAACGGTAAACAAACGATTTGACACAGCTGCCAGTTGACAGTTGCCATATGAAAAACAATATTTTTTTACTTTTTAAAATGCCATCAGATTCTGGGTACACCTCCAGTAACGTTCACTTTTTATTTATTTAACAGTATATTTTATTGAAAAAAAAAACTATAAATACGACCCAGTTCTCTTTACAAT
This sequence comes from Archips xylosteana, assembly GCA_947563465.1. NCBI lineage: Eukaryota > Metazoa > Arthropoda > Insecta > Lepidoptera > Tortricidae > Archips > Archips xylosteana. Next base: position 20,326,146 of record OX387345.1, on the reverse strand, counting down.
CTACGGCGAAAACCTATTTGATTCAAAATATTTGCAAGGATAAACAGGGCAATTTACTAGAAAAATCATGAATTGAAACACCGAGCATTTAGTATTTGACATTAATTTCAGCTTGATATTTCCTCTCGTTCCTTAGAAAAATGGTCTTGATAGATAGACCGACGAGGGACATTGTAAGTCCCTAAGAGATCCATTTTTTCTTTTCTAATCTGACAAATTTGAACATTTACTTAAAAAATTATACGGAATGAAAAATGCGCGAATCCGACTCGCACTTGACCAGTTTTTGTTCTTGTTTACTTCACAACGATATCAAAATTATCTGCACTTCTCTAGCGTCACAGTCCTTCACTCCCCAAGCGTCACAGGACCATGACTCTTATGTTAATCTCCTTATGGTTGGTGTTGCAGTGGCGAGTCCGCCGGGCGGCGCGGGCGCACCGCGCGAGGAGGCGCCGCGCCCCCCGCCGCCCCCCGCACCCCGCAACGGCACTCCTAGTAAGCACGGTTTTATAGGACAAGGTGGCTATCATGATTTTAAAACAGTTTATAAATCAAATAAAATACGTCATCTTAAATGGAATAAATCGCGTTTAATGATTGAACAAAACCCAAAATTTGAAGTCCTTTTTTTAGTGTCAAAACTTTAATAAAATCGAAAGCGTGGCCGCCGCGTGATCTTAAAGAAATCGGCATAGAAATTCATTAACAACATGGCGGACGTATACGGGGTGTCAAATAACTTAACGGTAACGTGATACCGAACGAGAAAACCAAGTTATAATAGCTCTGATAAAAATAAGATGAAAATTCATGTCACTTTGATAAGCGATAACACACATTATCACAGTTATATCTAATACTAAAAGTGATAATGTTTTGTGACTATTTATCAGTTGACTGAGAGACATTGATTTTTTTCTTATTTTTTCCAGAACTGGTATAACTCTAACACAAACTCTTTATTACATTAAAATTGTCAAATTCGAAAAAAAAAATCCATTTATTCACTTGAGAAGCGGTTACATCAGTTGTTTATCCGTTAGAAGATTTTGTACAGTGCTCTCTCTCACTCACTTCACACTTTTGACATCTGATTTGAATTTTGGAGCATGAATTTCAGAAATGTTTTCAATCCAGTTTCACAGGTAAAATTAATGAATCCAAAAATAACCAAACAAAGAGACATAATATCATTAACAAATACTTTTTTAATACAGTATAGGCTTGCTTTTGACCACAATCATGCCTGATGGAAAGCGAAGATGAGGCCTACGATGGAGTCTACGATGGCATGTCTAGTAAATGCTCATTCACCCTAGACTTGAATTTACTACTTATATTAAAAAGTTTTATCTGAGTAACTTACTCATGAACTCCCAGCCTAAATATTTAAACCTTAGAAAATTTAAATTTTGCATAAATGTTTGTTTCCTTTCTGATGTTGATAAGCTATAAGGATAGAGTTACATCAAAGCCGCGAGCGTAATCTAACGGCCTAAGCACACGGCGCGTTCAAAAAATAAGTAGTTAGTAATAATTAATACAATACACCAGATTATTCATGTTTTACAAAATCACCCACCGACCACGACCGCGGATCGGTAAACGTAGCGTAGGACGTCCTCAGACTCGGTGGAGCTATGATCTTCGCAAGGCGGCTAGCAAGAGCTGGATGAGAGTCGTGCTGAGGATCGTGCTCAGTGGCGTGCCATGGGAGAGGCCTATGTCCAGCAGTGGACGAACATAGGCTGATGATGATGATGATAATTCATGTTTTACATATCGGATAATCACCCGACAGTTTCGAATCTGTCCGAGTCATAGAGTGCGTCACACGTCCACACAATTACTAAAATAAGTCCCAATTACAACAATACCCATGCTAACAATACTCCGAATTACAATTTCAAATATGTATATCATTTTAAGCTTTCGCGGTTTTCACCTATCGTTATTACTACACCCGGTACTTCTGGTGACCATTTACTGCTAAAATTGCGACGTTTCCAGCACATTGTAGCGGCCGTGATCACTATTAGACGAGTAGACGTCGAGGTAATTTTAGCAATATATTGTCGCGATAAGTAGGGCAGATGCCCCATTAATGTCTGGCCACTTTAAGACCATAGACTTGTCAAGTTGTCTATACCTTAGTAAATTCAACTTAAAGTTGAAAATGGCCAAAACCAGCCCGTGGCCAGAACTGGGGCATCTGCCCGCGTGTAATAATAACTACAATTGCAAAGCCGCAATGTACACCATGTAATTACGGAAAATCAATCTTGATAGCCACCTTCGAATTCGTGCACGAATGATATTTGGTGCATCTCTGAATGCGCAGTTACAACAGCCATTGAACACGAAACACCTTTTAGCTGACACGATTCCTTTTTGATATTCCTCACTGTATTTGTTATTATGTAGATTTTGATGGGATGGTCGAAACTGACTGTCATGCTTGAGTTAGTCTTAACAAGCGAAGCGGAGGTGGCCATATGCTCACAAAAAAATTAAAAAAAAATGCACTGAATGAAGCGGTAGCACACGCACATACAACCGTTTCTTCGACATCATGTGAAGCCAGAGACTACTTTTGTAATAAATGTAAAATCATTGGGATCGACTGCTCGATTCCATGCGTCTCCTCTCCGCATCGCTTTTATACAAGTGCACCTTTAGAAGTTAGAGCAGGTTTTGAGTAAATTGTAAAGGTTAGCACATGCACGTATGACTATTTGTATTAATCCAACGTAATGCAAGAAGGTTGTAACTGAAAGTACTTGATTAGATACTGCGTGGCGTTTGATTTAGTCCTGTAGGAAATATTAAATCTTGGTTTAGTCGTTAAATTTGGTAAATGTTTGTCAGTGGCGTATATCTTGATGCTACTAAGCTGAGATTAACTTTAAACATAAAAAAAAACTTTATCAGACATGAAAACAATCTGCCATAGGCTTCGTCAACCTAATAATGAAAGTAGTCATCCAAATACAAGAAAATAATATCCGCAACACGCATTAGCTTTAAATCGAGTTCTTGTAAGTATAGTTAGTTAATTAAGCTTAGAAACCTGTTACTGTAACTCAATTTAGATTTTGTTCAAAATAGCGAGTCAATTGGTAGTTATTTTTAACATTAAATTAAGTGTTAATTGTTCAAATTATTGTTCTAAGGTTTCCGGAGACCGTTTTAAGGCTAATCCCATCAAAATCTACCTTTAAATGTTTGATCTGACTATTTTTAAGCACAAGCATGACCATTTTTACGCAATATTGATGTTGTTCCTTTGTTTCAGCCATTTTCCTTTGCACTTTGTCATTATTTTTTTAGCATGTCGTTCTGTTCACCCGAATTATGATTGTAGTGATCATAAACGATGGTTGTTTTCTTAAACTTGTGTATTGCAGTATTAAAATATTTTTACGGTAGAATAATGATTTAGGCTAAAACATATTGTTCTTCAATAACTATTAGAAAACTAAGACTGAATATAAGCTTAGTGTCTTCTGACTATGGTCCCATTGTCTGAAAAGCAACCGCCGCAAACTCATATCTAACAGTAAACTGATATCTAACAGTGCAAGTTTTTAGTCTCCGTATTTTTTTTGCATAAACGCTCGTTAAACGTAGGTAGGTACTAAGTTCGATAGTTATTTAATTTATTTGTTTTACCACTAAATTTTTTTACCTTGCTTCTTGCTGTAGCGGAGAAGCAGGGTAAAAAAATAGTTCATTGATATGGACCTCTACAAAGTAACGCCAAATAAGCGTCCATTACATACTTAAACTTTGACACTTAATATCTTTCCAGAAAGGTTGACATTTGCTTAGACATGTTCTAAGCTTAGTAAGCTGGGCTATACGAGGTAAAGACTTCTTTTCGTCATAGCCGCGTGTCCCCGTAATGTGACGAAATTTGCATGATATTTCTAGTACAGTCTACTCGTAAGTGTATCTATAGTCCCTAGGCACTAATCATTTCGGCCTACATACGACCCACTCCGGAGCACAAACTCCTCTCAAAACGAGAGAGCTTGGGCCATAGTTCATAAATTAAATTGAATTGAATTTTCAAATAGTGTTTCGCACATAAATTTCGAAATACAGCTGCGAGGCCGGGTTCACCCACTTGAGAGGCCAATTGTCATCCACCATCATCCAAGCCTAAACACGTCCCGCTGCAGAATACAGACTTTCTGTCAGAATGAGAGGGCTTGGGTCCGGAATTCCCACGTGGACCCAGCGCGTATTGGGAACTTAACACACTCCAAAAACTTTTTTCGCAGGAAAGCTCATGGTAAATTTTAAATGTAATGTTGTATTGCAAGCCCATGCTCAAACCCACGACCCTGCTTGAGAGGCCATAAGTCAAACCACAAAGCAATAAAGGACAAACGTGGACACACGAGGACGTTTCCTACTTACACAATTTCTTAAAAACCCATTCACCAACCTCTATTTACCAGACTCCATTGACAACGTAATCCGATTTTGAAAATTAACAATCAACCTGTAATCTCCAACGGTACAAAGGCAAATTTTACCTCGGGATATCCTAAAAGCCTTTGACATGAAGATTACAATTGGCATTGATCACTTTTTTACAATGTGGTCTAATTCCAAAACCATTTCGAGGAATAGGTTTATTAAATCATTTTATAACATTGTAGTAAAAAAATATTAAATGATCGTGTGTATTTTTGCAAAATAATGTTTGACCTTTGTTTGATCTTTCTGTGGGCATTAACTTTGAAATTATTTGCAACAAGAAAAAAAAAAGCCGTCCGTCTAGTTTCTCTATACCTACTATTCTCTGTCACTTCGACGTAGTTATCATCTGTCAGTTTAAGGATACTATTTTGAAAAACATTCTTCGCGTTTTTCATATTTTAATAATGTATACAGGAAGTGTTTCATTCCTACTTGTGGAAATGATTCTGTCAATAGCCCAAACAAATTAATTGTTGGCATTAGAGAAGATTTACAAGAGAAGTGGTGCCGCGAAGTTAATTCATAGTTTACAAGATGTAATTATTGTGGCGAGGATCATTTTAATGTAAGTATGGATTAAATCCGCCAAAGAACTTTCAAGGGAACACTTCTGACCATTTTATTTTATACGTACAAAAAATACTATAGCAGTAAATCGTTTTTTTTACCTATTCTCTTGGAAGAATCGGCAACTTTAGTGTTATTGTTATTGTAATGTAAAGTGACATTGTCAGATGACAACTAACCATCGATTGTGACACATTTTTTTTGTCATTGTGTGGTTTATACACAGATTCAGCCGTAGCATGTAATTTACGAGAAGTCGTATCTCAAATTTACAATAAATTATAAAAAAATAATGGAGTGATGAATTACTGAAATATTCAAATTAGTTTCTTATAATGCTCTATATTTTCGATAAAAAAAATAAAAAGGGGGGGTTAGAAAAAATGAACAATCCCAATTCTATGAAGCCTTGAAGAGGGAGTGCCTAATAGACTCAGGAACGTTGCAACGTTGGCTAATACTGAGTATGGGGATTAATGTAGCTTTAGGTAACGCCACCAGAGTTGAGGCCACGCACACAACCACAGCGGGATTTTGCCCGCTGTCATTACACGAGATGTGGTTGTGTGCGTGGCCTCAACTCTGGTGGCGTTACCTATACGTATTACTTTGAATAATATTAGAATTGAAAACTGATATAGAAAGTGGAAGAAAAACCAAGAACAAAGATGACTAAGTTTTATTACTTTTTAATCTACATTTGCAGAAATAGTAATCCCATCAAATTTATACATGTGAAAATGTAAGCCAAGTTCAATACTAAAACTATGTTTCTGTGTGGACTTCGCCGACAAAAGGACCACCATAAAATGGCGAATTACATTTTTTTCACAACTCCATCAAAGATAATGTGTGACCAAATTGCGTTGGGGGTTTTTTAATTTTTAATACATTTTAAGACAAAATGTAGTCGTGACAAAGTTAGTTCAGATACAGTATAATGTACCACAATTTACGTTCCTGGAAATATTTAATTAGCCTATTTTTAAGTTGTGCACTTTTTGTGTTGAGTGTTAAAAATTACTGGGTGCAATGACCGTGGTCACGAGTATGCGATCACCAATTATAACTCCTAATAATAATATGTGTAATACTTAAGTTTGTAGCGACATGATAATGGCTTGCAAACCTGAACCTATCGGACTCTTAGTATCAACAATTTTATGTGTTAGTGGTGTGATAGTAGTCACTGTCGGTCACACTGCGTTAGTTATAGCTAGTTATAGTTGATCCGATATACATGACAATTTATTAATCGTATGCATAATATCATTGACTCGAGTTATCAGAATGATACAAAAAAGTAAGTTTCCGTTGTTCCCTGGAAGAAATCATTCAGAAGCGAAAAGGCTGCCTATTGTTTACCTTACTTATTTGCTCCATGTACTTGTTTTTTTTTCTATATGGTGTACAATAGTAAGTAATTGCATTGTATTTTGTATACAGTTAGGTGAGTCATACATACACAAAGAAAGAAACAAAATTTCTTTCCCTGCGGTCATAAAATTAGTGACTCTGACGCAGCAAACTAGAGATTTATTTAAATGGGCCGAAAGTTGGTCAGGAGTCCCACACGCCAATGAAGACTTGACTAAAAAATATAGGCTACAGACCCTTAACTTTCGCCATGTCCACAGGAAACACGCGACCATAAAAATTAGTATGACCCATGTACATGAAGTTAAAAAAACATGAGTAATCATTGCAGTAAAAATTGAATTCGGATAAAAAACAAATTTGCATAGAACATGAATATTGAATAAGTTCAGTCAGCTGCGGAGACAAGGTACCTCCCTGTAGTGGTGGTAACCACACTGTGAGGTACCTTTTCTCTGCAGCTGATCGTACGTATTGACTACTATTGAAATGAACACAATACATGGTCCTGTTAAAATTAATCAGTGTAAGCACTGCAAAAGCAAGAGATCGAAGCAATTTGCTTCGGATGCAAACGGCAAGCGAGGTTATCAAAGGTTGGTTAGCATAGGTAATCTATTGATGTAGCTATGTAGCCTTTTGAGCCATTTTCTATAGAGACCGAAGTAGTAATTGAACAGAACATAGTGTACCGATGCAGAGATTGAAATGCAGGATGAAGCATCGATAAAATGAAATAGAGCTATTTAATTTTGCTCAATGCCCCAAAAACGGACAATAATACTAAGAAACCATAATTTACTCTTTAGAAAACTAAATATTTTTAAATGCTGGTTCATAGAATGGAAGACCTTTTGAGTACCTATATTATTAATGCTTAGCTAAATTATTGCAAACTTTTTTCGGGTCAGCTACTCCAGTATACCGAGCGTAATTAAATTTGAAACAAAGGAATCCCAAAACATTTTTTTATAAAATTGTTAAACATTATTATTTCAAACAGCACGACTTTGTTGTTGTAAATTGTGTCCATGTTTTATGCAGTTGAAACAACCGACGTCACATAAATTAACTAGCGTTTCTACTAATATTTTCGTTGGTAACAAAAACTATTCTGGGACTTCTAAATTCCTCTTTAGAACTTTAAAAATCGCGTGCAACACGAATTGTTCCGTAATAAAAACAGTTGTTTTGCTTTGAATTTTGAATACAACTTAAAAGTCTCTTTGCTGAAACATTTTCTTTTATTTCGCAAATGCATCTACCTATATCTACTTAATTAGGTACTTTGTTTGCAATGTGATTTTGGAAATTCCATGATTTACCTGGTGTACCTGTCATTTTGTTTATGCTCTTTGGATTCTGCACTTTTAATACGTGTCGTGTGTTTATTTTTATTTTTCTTGGTACGTTTCTTTATTTCAGTTGCACAAGTACCAGGAGAACAGGAGTTTTAAAGAGTTGTTCATTGTCAACAGAGCAAGGCGGGCTGACGATAGTCCGGCGCTCGTCCAGCCGGCATAAGAGCGAGAGCTGTCCCACCCCCACTGACGAGCAACTAGACCAGATCAGTCTAGATACTGAGCACTTGCCCGCCGTCGACACGCCTGACGCATGCGACAAGGCCGCACTTAGGTGAGTTACTAGTATTACTACAAGTTACAAGTTCCCGCCGCCACGTAAATGGAACTCTATCGGTGTGGAGTCGAACCATTTGATTATTGACTCACTCTAGAACGTTCTCACAGTATGTGTACAAATAGAGATGATGACATCACCAATCAACTGATGTACTTTTTACTAGCTGTCAAAATACTATACTCCAATCAATCAATCAAAATTCTTTATTTTACATACAACATGCACAAAGCATCCACTATATTTTTGCATCTGTTTATCTCCTGACCGTACCTTTTTAACCGTAGGTAGTAAGTTTTTGACACTAAAAATTTATATAGTGGTTGACACGAAATTTGCTGCGGTCGGAGTAGGTAATTGAAAATGAAAGAAGATCCCTTAAAATAAAATTTATTTAAAATTATTTTACTAATAGTAGTAACTCAACAAGAACAAGTTCAAGGTCAAAGTGGCGAGACTATTTCACGGAATTAATGCAAATCCAAAGTGAACAAGAATTTAATATAGACACGATACAATACTGCAGCCGAAAATACGCAAAGCCATAGGGAATGTCGCGAACCATACATCAGCACATTGTAATGAAAAAATTCTTTCAGCTCCGGTTTACGTTCGCGCAGTAGCTAGGTGCTGGATATTTTCATTCAATTTTCATCACCGAGTCAATTATTCTGGTTGATTTGAAGAGAATAAAAGCGGTTCCGGATGACGGGCACGCCGTAATGAACAATGGAAACTAAATGGGTATCAGACTCGAACAGGGACACGGGAGTTTAAAGACACGGAGGTTATCGGCTTGGATCCGAATATAATCTAAAAGTAATAAGTAAAATATTGTGGCACAATCTAAACTAGTCCCAAATTATGTAATCATTGTGCTATGGGTATTAAGCAACGAATACACATACCTATACAAATAAATACATGCTTAAACACGTATTGAAGGACTAGGAATCGAAAACAAACATTATTATTTTTCTTACAAATGTCGGCCCCGGGATCTAACCCGGGACCTCAAGGTTCGTAGTCAGGTTTTCTAACAACTAGGCTATCCGGTGGTCGTCAGCGGTCATCGTTACGAATTTAAAAGGCAGTTTTCTCGGTTGTTTATAGCAGCACGGATTCGAGCCTTTCGAGAAACAATGTTCATCAGGCTTCCAAATTAGGTTTAGAAACTTTACCTATCGATTAGAATAATGCATTATTTTGAAGATGAAACTGTGACACATTGGCAGCAATGAGTGTCTAAATCCGGACGATTTGTGCAAAAGAAGAAATAGCCTGTGTTGCTTTCTACTTCGAATTCTCAAAACAATTTACTATAGTAAAAGGGTCCATTCTACTTATTATAAATTTCATAATAAAAGACAAATTTGTATGAAATGAAACATTAAAAATGCCTACGGCGGAACGCTCTATTTTTATTGATAATTCTTGCCTCATACGGTGATATCTGATTATTTTATCGCTCATGTAGAAGAACACTGACACAATTACAAATTATTTTTATTTCAAAACTAAACTTTATGTAATAAGATAAAAAGTTTAGTTTTGAAATAACAATAACTCGCAATTGTGTCAGTGTTTTTCTACATGAGCGTTATGTTATCATGGCTTATAAAGTTCGTATATTTACATAATTAAATTTATGATCTTCTTCTTCTCAGCCTTCTTCTACCAAATTCTTGGTGTAGGCCTCCTTCAACCTCTTCCATTCCGATCTATTTTGGGCAGTTAGAGTCCAGTTGCTGCCCGCCACCTTTTTATATAGTCTTTCCATCTCATTTGCGGTCTGCCCACTGGTCTTTTCTGTTCCCATGATCTCCAATTCAGGACAGCTCTACACCACGAATCGGTTTTCGGGCAACATGTCCCGCCCATTGCCATAAAAAATTTAAATACAAATCAAATCAAATTTATGATACAAAGACCCATATAATAACTACATCATCATCATTTCAGCCGAAAGACGTCCACTACTGAACATATGCCTCCCCCAAGGCTCGCCAAACAGATCGGTCCCGTGGCATCCGCATCCAACATGGATAAGCACACGTGAAAGAAATGCAATTATAAATTAATTACTTAGAAAGGATTTGAAAATTCCCAGGCACTCAGTATCGCCAGATACAGACCGGTTTCCAATTATAATAAGTACTGTATGCGTCGCGTCTTACATGACATGGATTCTCAAATTTACTCTACGTACAGTCAGTCACAAAAGTTTAGAATGGCTGGAACTCAAAACGTATATACCCGTATATATCGTAAGACTATGACCAGTAGCATCGGGCAGCAGCCTCCTCGCAGGAAACGGTGGAACATTCTACGATCGACAATCCGCCTGCCAACTGTAATTATTACGATAATCCTCCCCAAATGACTTATGCTCGCAGTTTCTCTGCAAAATCGATTGAAATCGAGGAGACGCAGAAAGACCGAAAGCCTATCGCTATACTTAAGTAGCAGTGGACACACATTACTTGAAAAGCTGATGGCCGTTGAGGAACATATGAATCATGAACTTGAGTGGCGACCACGTAAATGCAGCGTGGGCAGGCCCTCCACACGGTGGACTAATGACCTGGTGAGGGTCTAAAGAGTCTTTCAAATATGGGTGACGCAGGACCAGTCAGTGTGGCGTTCTTTAAGGAAGGCCTATGTCCAGCAGGTGGACGTCTTTCGCTTGACGATATTGATGTAGATAGTTTTGAGTTCCATAACCGCTCATTAGTCTACTGCCGACAGTAGGTACCTAGTTAGTCCCTTCAATAAAACATAATAGGGCATTTTTCTCGAAAAATTGCCTTTCCAATAATTTCTTGAAAAATAAAATGTTAAAATGTACTGATAGCACGGCCACTCGTGCCTTTTCGCTTAATGAATTACCTTCGGTAATCACTTTACGTAATTTGCTGATTGTGGTTTTCGATGAAGAGAATTTCGCCATTATTTTTGTAGATGTACCTCCTACTGTTTGACTGAGTTTGTAAATTTTATCAAATGAAATGTGTCCATGAAATAGCAATTTCAGACGGGGCAGTAAGCTATTGCTTTTGTCCTGGCCTGTTAAGTATATCATTGCATTTAATTGGCAAAAAAAAATACATGAGTAGAAAATATTGGTTCTTTTTTTTCGGTTATTATGCATTTGCCATGTAGAAGCCCTGCAGTGGGACGTTAATAGGCTGTGATGATGATAATGATGATAAAGAATCATAAAAGTCCTGCCATGCCATCAAATGCGCACGTGAACTCAAAAAGACCTTGCCAAAGTTATGTAAAGTCTGTAGTGAAATGTAATAAAAGCCGACTTTAATAATGCTATTATGAACAGCGTGAATGCTATGTTAAATTGAATATGAATAACGAAAACCTACACGTGCCATAGAATTTATGAACAGCCTCGCAAAGAGCATCCATTAATGATTGATAACTGTTAAATGTTGTTGTTGAATTAATAGGTACTTACATGTGACTAAATTGTAATGAGCGTGTTCTCGCCAACAAACTGTTATATCAGTTTGGCGAGTGGATTTAGACAGTAAGCCAGTGTATGTAATACTGAGAAATAAATAAAAAAAAAATAAGGACAATGTGCTACATTAAATGAATGACAAACACGTCGGAAACATAAAAAAAAGTACTTTTTACAAGAGACACATGAATACGGGAAAAAAATAAAATTAAGCATAGATGATGTAATTTATGGAATCAGGCGTTACTTTGCGGAGGTCCATATGAACTGAAACAATTACTTTGCTCACACGTTGTTTCAGTTCATAGAAGATGTAGGTTACAAAACTGCGATTTTTTCACGGACACAATTTTTTTAATCATCAAAAAACAGCAAAGAGACTTTTAGTGATTGATTTTTATTTTTTACTAACCGAATGAATGTCCCACCTGCTGGGCAAAGGCCTCCACTTTTTCTTTCCAGCATTCTCTGTCCCTCGCCATTTCCGTTTTGGTCTGCCCCTGCTCCGGTGCCCGTCGCTTGGAACCCAATCGGTGACGATCTTTGCCTAGCGATCCGGATGCATTTGGCAAACATGTCCCGCCCAGTCCCACTTGAGTTTAGCGGTCTTTGTCCCCACATGGACAATCTGAGTTCAGGAGTGCAGGTCGGTGCTTCTGATTCTATCAGTTCTCCGAACACCTAGAATGCTGCGTTCCATGGCTCGCTGGCAAATTTTGAGCTTGGACTTCTGGGTCTCTGTTAAAGAACAAGTCTGGGGTCCGTAGGTTAGGATAGGCAGTATACACATATCGACGAGCCTGCGCATCAGAGTTAAGTGAAGTTTACCCTTCATTAGCGCTTTCATGGACCAATAGCTCCTTCAGTCATTTTCACTGATTGAATTAATTGATTAAAATCTGCCAATCTCAATCATCGCACAACAACTAAACTAACAAATTGAAATGGCTCATCCTTATTATGATTGTAGCGTAATTAGCAGAATTGAAGCCGATTTAAGCAAGCCATGCGATTAGCACTGTTGCATGAACCGCGGATTACTCCAGTAATTGGATGGCCGACTAATTGGGATTGTTCATTTTTTCTAACCCCCCTTTTTATTTTTTTTATCGAAAATATAGAGCATTATAAGAAACTAATTTGAATATTTCAGCAATTCACCACCCCAATATTTTTTATAATTTATTGTAAATTTGAGATACGACTTCTCGTAAATTACATGCTACGGCTGAATCTGTGTATAAACCACAGACACAATGACAAAAAAAATGTGTCACAATCGATGGTTAGTTGTCATCTGACAATGTCACTTTACATTACAATAACAATAACACTAAAGTTGCCGATTCTTCCGAGAGAATAGGTAAAAAAAAACGATTTACTGCTATAGTATTTTTTGTACGTATAAAATAAAATGGTCAGAAGTGTTCCCTTGAAAGTTCTTTGGCGGATTTAATCCATACTTACATTAAAATGATCCTCGCCACAATAATTACATCTTGTAAACTTTGAATTAACTTCGCGGCACCACTTCTCTTGTAAATCTTCTCTAATGCCAACAATTAAAATGTTTGGGCTATTGACAGAATCATTTCCACAAGTAGGAATGAAACACTTTCTGTATAAATCCATTATTAAAATATGAAAAACGCGAAGAATGTTTTTCAAAATAGTATCCTTAAACTGACAGATGATAACTACGTCGAAGTGACAGAGAATAGTAGGTATAGAGAAACTAGACGGACGGCTTTTTTTTTCTTGTTGCAAAGAATTTCAAAGTTAATGCCCACAGAAAGATCAAACAAAGGTCAAACATTATTTTGCAAAAATACACACGATCATTTAATATTTTTTTACTACAATGTTATAAAATGATTTAATAAGCCTATTCCTCGAAATGGTTTTGGAATTAGACCACATTGTAAAAAAGTGTTCAATGCCAATTGCACCTAATCCTATTACAAAATAATTATTATAAATGAGATAGTTTGTGGAGATGTTTGGATGTTTCAATGTTTTTTAGTCAAACACGCAATAGCGACTGCACAGATTTAGTTCATTATTAAATTTGGATTCCTACTCAATAAATCACAAATATTTCTTATAATGTAGATTTATTAAAAAAAATATGCAGTATTTTTTTCCAAATATATCAATGTCAAAATATTTTTTTACAAGTATATTCACGGTGGTCTCATATTTATAGATCTATACTAATATTATAAAGAGGAAAGATTTGATTGTTTGTTTGTATGTTTATTTGTTTGTTTGTTTGCATTTAATAGGCTCCGAAACTACCGGACCAATTTCAAAAATTCTTTTGCCGTTAGAAAACTACATTACCACAGAGTGACATAGGCTACTTTATACCGCGGGAAAATACCTTTTCCTACGGGAAAATTAATTTTATCGCGGGCGAAGCTGCTGACGGAAGGCTAGTCGTATATAACTGGTAAACTACTTCATTATAAAAATATTACGAAAATGATAAAAACTGCCACTTTCATTAACTTTTTACTAATAATTGTATGCATGTGTAAAATTTTATCTCCGGGAATTCAAATCTTATTTCCAGAAATAATTAAATAAATAATTTTGGAGGCATGTCCACATTATTGCGAGCAATGACGCCAATCCATCCGATCTCTGCCAATAATTGAATCGTATCAGAGAAAGGGGATCTGACGCCCGTGCTGGTTCGTACCTGGTGCCAAAGGTTGTCCATCGCCATTCAACGTGGTAACGCGGCCAGTGTGATGGGTACCTTTGCGCCGGGGACAACTCGTGGAGGACTTTTCGACTACACTTAGGCTATTCTTAAGTTATAAAATTATTGTTTAAAAAAAAATTGAATAGTTATTTTGCAGTCTTATATTCTGATCATACTGCAGTCTAATACAACTTCGAAAAATGTTGGGTGCCTTTGAAATCAGTGTTGTTTAAGAGATACAGAAGCGCTGCACAAAACCCAATTTATCTATCCGCTGCGGTTTTTATTTCGTCATGCACGGACACAGGGGATCTTCACAGCGGAGCACAATGCTTCGTGTTTTTTTTAAGCTTCTACTCGTATCCTACCGTGAATTTAGAGAGAAATCTGTGTCTAGATGGCTCTTTCCGATAAATACACTGTATTTGGCACTAGCTGTTTCCAGCAACTCCGTCTGCAAAGAATTCGTTTATCGCTATACCGCAGGAACTATGCAATTTTCCGGGATAAAAGCTATCCTATATCCTTCCCTGGGTCTCTAACTATCTCTATACCTACCAAATTTCATCTTAATCAGTTCAGCGGCTTAAGGGTGAAGAGGTAACAGACAGACAAACACCCGTAAAGTTGTTCGTAACTCCGTCTGCGAAGAATTCGTTAATTGCTGTCCCGCGGGAACTATTCAATTTTCAGGGATAAAAACTATTCTATGTACTAGTCTATGTATGAAAAAATAAAAAAATACAAAAATTCATAGCAAACTTGTTAAAGTGGGCTTAGTAGCGACAACTTTTGTCCGGGCGAGCGGGTAGTTCCGAAGGAGTGTTGACGTCTCTCGATGAGGGTGTAACATAGATGGCGCTGTATCACTGCGTAATGTGATTAGTTAATGAACTGAGATGTCATTGTGAGATGTATGGGAAAAAATTGTGTCTAAACTCCTGACCAGTGGTGGTGTAGGGGAATAGCACGCGGCACGGAATGCTGAGGACCTGGGTTCGATTCCCAGCGCTGGTTTTTTTCTAGTTTTTTTTCTATGCATCCATGTTTCAGTTTGTATTTAGTTTGAAATATTCTATGTCCTTCCCAGGCTCTGAAACTATCGCTATACCTTTCATCTAAATCGCTTGAGTGGTTTGAGCGTCACAGTAATTAGAACAGTTTTTCACGGCCAACGCTTAGAATATTAATCTAAATTAACTTCCCTGTGTATCCTTAAAAGAATAGGCTCCGTGAAAGCGGCCCTTTGCGGGCATTCCACTGAATCGATTGAGTCTCGCAAATGAAAACGAATAGTCCGGATTGTATTTTTTTTTCTCAGTTTTATTGCTGCCCCGCTTTTTATTGGACTATTCGAGTTTATTATCATTGCGGTCTATTCGAGATGGGGTTTCGTGACGATTGAGTTCTAGAGTGTTTACCATGCCGTTGGAGATATGTTTTTAACGATTTTATTGTTTGTATTCAATTTTTTGCAATACGTAGCAAAAGGGTGGAGGGTTAGGTATTTGCTGAAATTGTTGGCGCATGAGGATGGTTTTATTTTCCTTAGGTTGGCCAAGCATCTACATGTGTAAATTGTTATCTCCGGGAATACAAATCTCATTTCAAGAAATAATTCTTTTTTTTTGGAGTCAAGTCCACATCATTGCGAACAATGTCGCCAATCCCGATCTCTGTTTGTAACTAATCGAGCCAATCACAAGCAAGACTGTAAAGCCGAGTTTAGACCTGCAAGAAAAATAATGCAAGTTGGATTATATTGCGAGGTCGTAAAGCGAACGAATTTGCAGTGGTCAATCGATCGCCGCTATGTAATACAACTTGCACGATTTTTGTTGCAGATCTAAACTGGGCTTAACGTCAAACGGACTTTTCGTGACAAACGCCATTTCACTTGTCAGAAAACCTTCATTTAACTTTACCTCAATGTAGTTGTCTTAAATCATGTGACGCATCTGTACGTAACGCACCAACGTTGCGTGAATGAACTATACATAGAACAAAAGTTCGAGAAATAAGTAAATGTAAAACAAAACAAAAGATTTTGAGAGGTGGAAACCGTTATCGCTGTTTGTATGAAACATAGTGACTATTTAAACAATTCTGTTAAATAGATTGCTCGGAAATGTATGCTTAACTCCCTGTTTCACCATCCATTGATCAAATTTATTCGATGGATAAATGTGATGTCGTCTCTGTTTGTTTTGTTCGAATAGACGGAGACGGCATCACATTTATCCGTCAGTTAAAATTAATCAATGGGTGGTGAAACAGCCCCTTAATATCACAAAATGAAGACATGAAGTTTCTTGTTTATGGCTTCCTACATTATTTCTTGACCTAGACCAAAAAACCAAGTATGAAAAACCATTATTGTCCGCTTAAACTTCGCTTGAACTTTTTAAATTTGCTTTCTAACATTAAACTGACAAAGGAAAAATTACATACATCCAACCCACCACTGTACTCTGTAAGCATACTTGCGACATTAAAAAAAAATCTATGGTACTATTTAAGTGCGTTTATGTTTAAACATGGTGCTCAAATGGTGTTTCAAAAATAAAAAAGGCGGCAAATTAATTTAATTTTAATATTTCCTCACATTATTTGAGAAAAGCAACATACAATCCTCGGCCGGATTAAGGATTGTAGGATTCGTTTTATCCGGCCTTATCTACGACCCGGTCGTCTAACCTCTGCAATAATGTACTATTAATAAGTATCAAGATACCAAATTTTTAAACCACATATGTTAAATTACCACTCGAAAATGGTTTATTTTGTGTATTGGCATGAAGCTCCTGCTCAAATTAGACTTTTGCCTAGCTATGGAAACTAACTAGGGCGTTAATTTTCATACTCCAATCGCATTTCAAATTCAACAAAGTTTTTATGCAGTTTCGAGTGTTATTTTCACAGATGCGGTTTTTGGCAGACATAATATCGTTCATATTCTATATTTAAGTCGAACAAATTTATTTGGTAACAATAAATATATTTTTTAAAACATGTGTATCTTTGTTCACAGATTACGCTATCTTCTTAGACAATTAAACAGAGGCGAAATATCAGCAGAAACGCTACAAAAAAACCTACAATACGCTGCTAAAGTACTAGAAGCCGTCTACATAGATGAAACCAAGTACGTACAACATCACTTTTTAACCTAACGTAGCCACATTTTCAAAAACTCTGTCTTGCAATGAAAAATGAAAAAGATATTTTGTAATTGTAATTACTACATTCGCAGAAGACTATTGCTTATACCTGTCTAAACAATGGAGCAATATACAATATTGTGTCTAGCTAGATAAATGCGCCTTCGGATTCTAAATTCTTTGCACGGCATAGTTTGTCTTTGAAAGACGAAAAAACAATTGAGAAGCCCTCTCATAATCTTTATGTTTCAGATGTGTAGCCGTCTACATATTTAACATCGATATTCCATTTAAATAACATGTTTATATATTATCATCAATCATTTATTCACTGTCACATCATACATTCTGTGAAAAATCCACGTACAAAATATCCAAGCATTTCTATTTCATGACGTCTGCTTGAATCGAGGCCTATTTCAAAGAGGTGACCTTTGCCGATCGGGTGCCCGTTATATATACATTTTTATACAAAAGTGACTCACTTTGGTGTCAGGGGGTTTCAGAGGAAAGATGAACGTAATTGGGGGTCGGTTTCAGAAGCGTATGACGTTTAAATGTATTCATGTATTTGTCCTACTTGCGCTCTTTTGAATAAGGAGACACTGTGGAATTTTGCTTGATAAAAATATTTCAACCACTCAGACAAGATATTAAGTATATTTTTATATTTTTATTGGGAAAATGTTTCAATTATGGCGTTGGTATGGTGCTGGCCAATAGTGCTGACATATTCCAAGTGTAATGATACAATTCAGAACAGTAGCTACATTTTGCGCAGACAATCTTTATGCTAAAACATTTATTAAATTTCAAGAACAGCTAAATTTGATGTTCGGTACATAAAATTAAATGGTAAATAAGTCCACATAATAAAAAAGAAGGTATAAAAAAATAAAAGAATATTTTGTATTATTACTAAACTGAAAGGAATTTAATCCCAAGGAATTTCAAAAGTAATGAATTGATGCGAGCGATCCATTATGAGTTCTAACATACCTACAAATATACCAGCATTTCAAGAAATTCCTATATCAACATTTTACCTGTGTTTTGAAAGGACCAGAATAACATTTCGGAACGCAAGGCCTGTATAAACTATATTTAAATATATTATAGGAGGATATTCAAGTTACCGTAATACGAGTTAAAAATCGGGTTTTTCTTAATACAAACATAGCGATACTGAAAAGGTATTTTCATGTGCTCGACTATTCTTCCAATAAACCCATGAAACAGTGATGAGATAAACCAAGATATTCAATACATTTTTTCTACTCGTGTACTTTTAAATCCACGAACTATACTTTAAAAAAAACACAGAGGTGCTCTTGTGTTGTCTATGGTACGTACCGGCTAATGTATCGAAAAAAAAACTGGCCAAGAGCGTGTCAGACACGCCCAAGATAGGGTTCCGTAGCCATTACGAAAAAATCAAGTAATATTTTTCTAAGGATTTCGTATGTGTACGGAATCTTCCAAGTTAGGTATCGTCAATACTTTGAAAAAAAGCTCGTATCTCAAACTCGTTAATCTGGCAAAGTGAACTTTACATGCTGATTTGAGATACGAGTTTTTCAAAGTAGTGACGGTATGTTTAATACCTTAGGCTACTATTTACTCTTAAACTACAAATAATTCCCAAGCAATCTCAGCCGCTATAATTTTCCTTAATATATTTACTACCATTTTGAATTTTTTCAAATTTTTCCACCCAACAGTTTAGATTTTAGAGGGGGGGGGGGGGGGACAGTCGATTTTAATAAAATTTTTCACTTTAAAGTTGAATATTTCGCAAACAAATCACTGAATACAAAAATCATGTAAGCAACCCCGCAATGGTTTTAAAAGACCTATCCAACGATACCCCACACTATAGGGTTAGTCGACAAAAAAATAATCACCCCCACTTTACGTACCCTAGAAAACCCCCTAGGGAGGCACTAAAAAAAATTTTTTTAGTTTTTTTTATATAACCACTGTCGGCGTGACTAATATATATTCATGCCAAATTACAGTTTTCTAGTACTAACAGTCTCTGAGCTTAGCCGCGGACAGACAGGCGGACAGACATGGCGAAACTATAAGTGTTCCTAGTTGACTACGGAACCCTAAAAATTATGAAAGTTCTGAACGTAGAACTGAAGAGTTTCAAAAAACGAACGTCGTAATTCAAACTCGCTCTTCACTGAATTCGTCAAATTATGACGTGACGCAAACGCTCTGCTGCTTCTTGATTGGTTGAAATTAGTAAGTACCTGGTCTTGTGATTCGTTAAAATTGTTCAATACTTGATTGAACACAGGCAATTAATTCGGACCATGTTTATCTTACCTTTCTATTTTTGTAAGCGTTTATAATAGACTAGCTTTTGCCCGCGACTTCGTACTCGAAGACAATAACGTAAGAGTTGTTTGCATGAAATTTGGCACACTGGTAGTTTATTACGTGGATTAACACATAGGGTAATGCCAGGAAAATGTAAAGTTCCCGCGGAATTTGAATAAGTGAATTCTAAAGCCGGTAAGCCGCGGTGGCCTAGTGGGTTGACCTATGGTCTCTTAAGCAAAAGGTCATGGGTTTGAGCCCGGGCTTGGACCTCTTGAGTTATTCCGAATTCGTGTGCTAAATTACGTTTGAAGTTTACCATGAGCTTTACAGTGAAGGAAAACATCGCGAGAAAAGCTGCACACACCTGAGAAGAAATTCAATGGTATACACCCGCGCTGTACAAATCGCACTGGGCTCAAGTGGGAACTAAGGCCCAAGTGTTCTCGTTCTGGGAGGAGGCCTGAATGAAACAACAACATTCTATCCCGGGAAAGTGTACCTATAGCATACCGCGGGATAGAAATAACTGTCAAAACATTTTGAAAATCAGAGACAGTGTAGCTTTTTTATTAGTGAAATAATTTTAAAAATCAGGCCCCACGTTCTATTCACTTATTTCTATCCCATGGGAATTTTGGATTTTCCCGTAGAAAGTAGCCTATGCCAATCAGGGATATTGTAGCTTTCAAATTGTAAAATATTTTTAAAATCAGCCCCAAAGTTGAATTTACTTATTTCGATCCCGCGGGATATTTGCGTTTTCCCGTAGAAAAGTGGTCTAAGTCAATCAGGGATATTGTAGCTTTCGAATTGTAAAATATTTTTAAAAATCAGCCCCTCAGTTGAATTTACTTATTTCTATCCCGCGGGAAATTTGCATTTTCCCGGAATAAGTACTTTATGTCAATAGGGATACTGTAGCCTACTATTGGTGAAAGAATGTTCAAAATCAGCCCCGAAGTTGAATTCAGTTTTTTCTATCCCGTGGGAATTTATATTTTCCCTAAGAAAAAGTAGCCTATGTCAATTGGGGATAGTCATATTAAATCATATGAAATAATTTTTAAAATCAGTGCCGAAGATGAATTTACTTATTTCTATCCCGTGGGAATTTTGCTTTTTCCCGGAGAAAAGTACCCTATGTCAAACAGGGATACTGTTACTTACTATTTGTGAAAGAATTTTTAATATCAGCCCCAAAGTTGAATTCAAATTTTTCCATCCCGTGGGAATTTTGTATTTTCCCGAAGAAAATGTAGCCTATGTCAATTGGGGATATTCATATCATATTATATGAAAGAATTTTTAAAATCAGTGCCAAAGCTGAATTTACTTATTTCTATCCCGTGGGAATTTTGCATTTTCCCGGAAAAAAGTACTCTGTGTCAATCAAGGATACTGTAGCTTACTATTGGTGAAAGAATTTTTAAAATCAGCCCCAAAGTTGATTTCAAATTTTTCTATCCCGCGGGAATTTTGAATTTTCTCAAATAAAAAGTAGCCTGTGTCAATCGGGGATAGTCATAATCACATAGTGTGTAAGAATTTTTAAAATCAGCCCGAAATTGAGTTAATTTATTTCTATCCCGTGGG
This sequence comes from Archips xylosteana, assembly GCA_947563465.1. Lineage (NCBI taxonomy): Eukaryota > Metazoa > Arthropoda > Insecta > Lepidoptera > Tortricidae > Archips > Archips xylosteana. Next base: position 20,304,797 of record OX387345.1, on the reverse strand, counting down.
AATTTTGCATTTTCCCGGGTAAAAAGTATCCTTTGTCAATCAAGGTTAGTGTAGCTTTCTAATTCTGAATGAATTTTTAAAATCGGCTTAATAGTTTCAGAGATTCCGCTACAAAGAAATAAACAAAGAAAGTTGAGATTTTTCCCTATCCCGTGGGAATTTCGAAAAATCCTTCCTTAGTGCACCTCTACAATACTCAAGGTACATGTGTGCCAAATTTCAAGTCTCTAGCCCCAGTGGTTTAGGCTGTGCGTTGTCTGTCAGTCAGTCAGTCAGTCAGTCACGGTACTGTTTTATAGGTAAGTATAGATTGATTGCAAGACAGTTTTTAGGGTTCCGTAGTCAACTAGGAACCCTTATAGTTTCGCCATGTCTGTCCGTCTGTCTGTCTGTCTGTCTGTCCGTCCGCGGTTAAGCTCAGAGACTGTTAGTAGTAGAAAGCTGTAATTTGGCATGAATATAATATATATCAGTCACGCCGACAAAGTGATTCTATTAAAAAAAGTAAAAAAAATTTTTTCATGATACCTCCCATAGACGTTAAGTGGGGGTGATTTTTTCTTCTCGACTAACCCCATAGCGTGGGGTATCGTTGGATAGGTCTTTTAAAACCATTGGGGGGTTGCTAACATGATTTTTGTATTTAGTGATTTGTTTGCGAAATATTCAACTTTAAAGTGAAAATTTTCATTAAAATCGACCGTCCCCCCCCCTCTAAAATCTAAACTGTTGGGTGGAAAAATTTAAAAAAATTCAAAATGGTAGTAAATATATTAAATTTACAAGGAAAATTATAGCGGCTAAGATTGCTTGGGAATTATTTGTAGTTTAAGAGTAAACAGTAGCCTAAGGTATAAAACATACCGTCACTACTTTGAAAAACTCGTATCTCAAATCAGCATGTAAACAAAACTGAACCTTGATACGCGCGTAATAAAGTTCACTTTGCCAGCTTTTTTCAAAGTATTAACTATACCTAACTTGGAAGATTTCGTACACATACGAAATCCTTAGAAAAATATTACTTGTTTTTTTCGTAATGGCTTCGGAACCCTATCTTGGGCGTGTCCGACACGCTCTTGGCCGGTTTTAATTTATATATTACTTCTCAGGAAATTGGTAATCGCGGATTATTACGGCGAAAAAACGTGTGTGACTCGCGCACGCACATACTCACATTTCGCATTTATAATATTAGTTGGATAGGCTAACTTCTAAAATAGAACTAGTAATAGGGTGTTCTAAAAATGGCAATACATCATCCGATCCGCTGCCGGCAGCCTGTTTCCCATATCCGTTGGGAAGCGCTTGCCTCACGAGGTACAATTGATATAGGTACGTTGTTTTATTTAACAGAATGACAGACGCTTTCATGCATTTCGCTCTTTTTTAACTTCCGGCACAAAAAGAGGGGTGTTATAAGTTTGACCGCTATCTGTGTGTGTGTGTCTGTCTATCTGTGGCATCATTACCTACTCTTAAACGGGTGAATACGGTTTTTTTTTTCTAGATAATACATATCAATGTCGCCTACTTGACCGATGAAATGAGATCAGTAATTTGTTAGGATATAAATTGGTAATTTTTTGTGCGTGTGTTTTTAGGGTTCCGTACGCAAAGGGTGACAATGGGGTCCTATTACTGAGCCACCAAAGAAGGTGCCGCTGATGCTCGTAGCAATGCTTGAATCATTTGTTAGAGCCATATCATACTGACGATTTGCGCAAGCAGTAGAAGCCGAGTGAAGGCACAGTGCATTTGCCGCAAACGCGCAACTGATTCGCCGTGAACGCGTAACGTATTATTACTTAGCCTCGAATGCGTAACGTACAATCGTCAAAAACGTCGCCTTGACACCTTAAATGCCCATTTTGGGTGCAATGAAATTTGTGGGCGGGCCCACAAAGATTTTTTGTGTAATTTTTTTTTGAAGTTAGACTTGTACCTCATTGGTCAAGCAACTATACAAAACATGATTAGATTAGATTAGATTTATTTATTTCATGATAAAAATTACAATATAAATTTGCATTGATGTCAAAATAATGTAAAATAAATACATTAGGTGTGCATGTGCAAGTAATTAACAGAAAGAAAGATTTTTGTGTCCTTTTTTTTTGAAGTAAGACCCGTTCGTCATTGGTCAAGCAACTAGACAAAACGTGCAAGTAATTAAAAAAAAATATTCTATTCCTCATTGGTCAACAAAATTAAGGGCGGGGTTAGGCAACTTCGACGGTTGCAAGCAAATTTGTTTTGAAACTGGGCAGGCCTGGGTTTCGATGATTGTACTCGGCGCGAGCTCGTATTGAATTCGTTGCATCTACACGGTTGAGACGCGATGATGTACAAAAACAGAAGTGGGTAAAATAGATGATAGCTGACGTACGTGAATGTACTGTCGACACTGGCCACCGAGACCGTGTCGCTGTTTCGTAAATTTGAATTTGTGGCTTCTAGAATTCGAATCAAGAAACGAACAGCGGACAGCAGACGGTCTGGGCCATTCTTGGATAGGCTGTGCTAGTGAAATGTTGTTTATATAACTGAATGTGAATAAAACCAAGTCTTGAAATGAAAGTTTTTATTTAAATATTTAAAGTTAGTCAGTTATTTTCAGCTACACCCAATATAGGTAACGCCATCAGAGTTGAGGTCACGCACACAATAACATCTCATATAATGACAGCGGGATTTTGACGTTTATTTGTACCGATAGCAAGTTCAACAGACTCAACAGTGAATTACAAGATTGACTAAAAAATTCCTCAACCTATTTTCGCTTTTTGTAAAATACCAATTTTGTTCGTTGCGAATAGGTATGTATTTCTTATCAATTTCAAATTGTTTTATTTCAAAAATAGGTTTGTATATGATAAAAGAAAAACCGGCCAAGTGCGAGTCGGACTCGTGCACGAAGGGTTCCGTACAATTATCTATAAAAATCACGTTTGTTGTATGGGAGCCTCCCTTAAATATTTTTTTTATTTTAATTTAATGATTTATTTCTAAAGTCCATATATAATTAAATATTCTATGTCTACCTGTTGTCGTTATCAATATCGAGCAAAAACGAGCAAAAAAATCACGTTTGTTGTATGGGAGCCCCTTTAAATATTTATTTAATTCCATTTTTTAGTATTTGTTGTTATAGCGGCAACCGAAATAAGTACATCATCTGTAAAAATTTCAACTCTCTAGCTATCACGGTTCCCGAGATACAGCCTGGTGACAGACGGACGGACGGACAGCGGAGCCTCAGTAATAGGGTTCCCGTTGTAACCCTATGGGTACGGAACCCTAAAAATTATAATATGCATAGTATTGCGTGGGTATTACCTTAAGATCATTAATTCACATTTTCATTCACTACTTTTTTGCAATCAGTATTTTATGTAGCTGTGTGTGTAATCATTTGCCTCAACTCTCCTGGCGTTACCTATACATCATGGCGTCCCAGCTCAATAGACGCGGCGTACACGTTGCGCGTGCGCACCGCTTCTAATACGTTCGCAAATCAGCAGTGTGATATGGTTCTAATGCCTTGATCACACGTACCGAGCATACGGGCGAGACATTAAAATGTTTCTCAGCCGAGACAGTGATGTAAGCGAGTAGCTGATGACACGTGTTTTGAAATTAGCACAGTCAGTTCAGTTCTCATGGGGCCGAGTGGCGAGACAGTGAACGTTCAGACCTGCCGAGTGAGCGAGCGAGACAGTGCCTAATACGTGCTCGGCCTTGTAGACAGAACGGGGGCCGAGCTACTGTCTCGCCGCTTCGTTCGGCCGATTACTCGGCCCAGCGCTCGGCGCTATGTTTATACGCACCGAGTACTCGGCCGAGAGCACTGTCTCGCCTGTTTACTCGGTACGTGTGATCAAGGCATATAGATGTCGCCTCTGGTGATTATAACGATGAGTGTTTGGGTAAACTCTCACGATCCTTTTTATCTTGCGAACTGTATACTCCAGAAAATCATTTCATCACGAATGTCAATACCATTAAACGCTCGATATCCTTTCAGAGCTGAAAATAGATCTAAATTTATATCCCTCGCGAGACTTAGGATGCTAGCAAGATGTACGAGTATTTCAATAACGTCTTATCATTCAGATGGTTTCTGTAATGGAGAGATATTTTTACTATTCATCAATGTCTATAAAGGAGTTGCGATTGACTGATTGACTGACAGACAGACAACGCACCTTGATGCAATAAGAACTAGATTCCCACGGAGATGGAAAATACTAATGCGTTATCATTTATTATTGTTAATAATCCAAGTCATAATAGTAGAAGTGAACACGAATTTCAGTGACACATTAGTTTTATTAAAAACATACGACCGTTAATGTAACCGTTAAATTTTTAATGTTAACTCAAACGAGGTAAAGAGACTTGAAATTTGGCAGACATATTCCTTGAGGGTCATAAAGATGTAAAATGAGGGTTTTTTTTTATTTTTCCACGAGATGCTTACGTCTCGAGCTCGAGCTTAGCCCTCTCAAACTGCTTATACCAACTTATGCTAGTTGCTAAATAAGGGCCTAGGCTAGCTGATGCGGATTACCCGGAACGGACGCCCGTCGTGCGCGCGTCTAATAAGAAATTGTATGAACAGCGCTAAAAAAAATAAAAAAAAAATTGTTTATTTCGGACTATTAGAAAATCCATAGTGCTTGTTAGTAGGTACACTTCGACTGTTAAGAGGCAAACTGACCCAAACGCCCCCCCGGCAACAGTGAATTTTATAGGAATAACCTCAATAACGCCCAGGATGGCGTTCGAAACAATTAGCCCCTCAACAGTCGGATAATATCTATGTAGGTTAATTACTTACAAACTAATCCAAGTTTGCTAAGTGGCGCGGGCGCGTGCGACGGATTTTCGGTACATTTTAGACCCGCGTGCGGGCGCACGCAGCGGACGTCCGCGTCAGCTAGCGTAGGCCCTAAAAGAGCTACGCCGTCATGTAGCGTAGCACCGTAGACCTTCTACGCGGCACCGTAGCATTAGACACACTGAAACAATAGATAATAAATAATCATCGACTCCGAGTGTACCTTAGTATATGATAAATGATTTATTAGGTGAAATTTAATAGTATGTATATATTTTATGATTATGATTGGATCCCTCGGTTTCTCATAATTAAGTTTGTCATAATTTCACTTGTCATATCAACGTTTGTCATAAAGTGTGTATTCCGTATTTAGGATTTTTTGAAATGCCATCTTATAAAATGCAGTTATCGTCATCTACACTTCCCAACAGGTGAAAGGGGCTAATAATATTATTAAACACAGCAATCTATTACATAATGACTTTATTTACAAACGCAAATATGAATAAACTAGCTTTTGCCCACGACTCCGTCCGCGTGGAATTAGTAATTTGGGCAGCTTATTTTTTTATCCAATTTGCTTTTTCATCAATTATGGCTCTCCTTAGTTCCTCGATATAAAAAAATTACCCCCCTCGCACCCCCCGCAACCCCCCCTCACCGAACCCAACCCCCCCCCCCCCGCACACCCGCGTTCACATTCACCACCGTACCTACTCCCAAGTCACTACTTCTAAAAACTATTCTATAAATTCTTAAAATAGACGTATCTTTCTTATTTGTGAACCGATTCAAATGAAACAAACACTAAATGTTAATCCAAGAAAATACCAACATATCAGTGAAAACCGCATCCTTCTAGGTTAAGCCGTTTCTGAGATTAGCGCGCACACAAACAGACAAACAGATAAACAGACAAACAGACAATAATTCTAAAAAACATTGTTTTGGGTTCTATTGCGCTAGTAACAGTTTTTCTCAAATATCTTCAATGTACAGACACCGACTTGTTACAGATTTATTATATGTATAGATTAAATTAAATAAGAACTTAAACTAAATTAAAACTATTAATTGATAGTTAAACTAAAACTAGAAAAAAAGTCCCTCGCGGCTTGGTCCCATAGATGCTGGCAGATTTTCCTTGATTTATGTTGATACTCTTTACTCTGAATACTTACAATCTTTGAGTCCGTGCCACGAGGGGAAACTTATGACTATTTTCTATTTTTATTTTAGTTATAAGTTACGTTTAATTTATATTCTTATTCCTCAGATATTTAATAATGAACCCAGCAGTTGTAATTGTAACTAACTGATTCTGAGAAAAAGCGAGTGTTCATTAGAAACTAATTCTCAATTCCGTGCAAAATCGCTGCCATTTTAAAAAGAAAAAGCTTCATAAAGATGGGTCTTTGTAAAAAATAAACAAAAGATCCGCAGGCGGTACTAAAGGAAGTGAATTAGATTGGATGCTAATCAAAGATACCTGGCGGTTAATGAATGACTGTTTTACCTGATTACTTTTGCCCTTGAGGAGTTGAAGGTAAAGGAAATTAGACTAAAAAGGCGAGGGTTTTAAACTTAACATTGCATTTTTTGAATTCCGAAAACTCAGAGTTGCGAGCCCGGGTTCGAACCCACAAACCTGTTTGTAAGGCCACTGCTTTTTTCGATTTTCTTTTAATATTCCTATTGTTTGTTTCATTTAGAACTTCCGAAACAATCTATTAATCAAATTAAGTACAGTTATCTAAAAACATTTTATTGCTCCAATTTATATTTCCTTGCTACATCAGATGTTTCGAAGAATGACGAACAATAAACAGCCAAAGACATTCATGCTCCCCTCCCTCACCACCGTGTCTACATAATTGCCTAGCAACCAGTTTGATGCCAAAATGTTTGTTAATTTAACTCACTGGAGCTTAATAAAGGCCTTACTTGCCTAATGCAAATATATTAGCCTCTCTCTGTCATAAATCACAAGCGAGAGTGAGAAATCAAAATTAGAATTATATTCATGTATGCGCGATATTCGCTTTAATTTTGTACTTAAGGTGCTGTGGTACTCGGTACTCCACATGCTCAATAAGTAGGAAAACTAATTTCATTGCGAGCAAATGCTACAATAACTAAAATTGTTTTCATGTTCTAAAGAAACAGTGAGACAAACTGTAGTTATGTTTAGTTTAGTAAAAATATTGTATAATACAATTTTAGAAAGCTAAAACTGAATTAAGTAACTTAATTTATTGAATCAGGCGAATACATCACTCACCTTCGGTTTGCCGACGATATCGTGGTCATGGCAAAATCGATGGAAGAACTCAGCACGATGCTTGAAGGCCTCAATCGAGTCTCTCGACGGGTAGGACTAAGAATGAACATGGACAAGACGAAAGTTATGTCTAATGTTCATGTTGTCCCTGCCCCCATTGTGGTCGAGAACTCGGTTCTTGAAGTTGTTGACGCAAGCCTCTGGATAGGCTATACTCAGAGGGCATACAGCGCACTGCGAGTGCAGTATAACAATGCGTGCAGAGTGGTGTTTGAGCTGCCGCGATACTGCAGCGCTTCAGGTATGTTCGCAGAGAGACGGACAGATGGTTTTCACGCCATCTTAAGAAAGCGATCTGTCTCGCTGCTGAGCCGCTGGCGCGCCAGCCCCAACACCATCCTGGGCGTGCTGGCCGACCGTTGGGACTCGCCGTGGCTGAGGCACATTGTGCAGCTACACTGCCCTTCTTCATAGTTTGTATTGTATATACTTTTTTTTTTATTTCTTGTATGTCTTGTATTTCTTTTTTATTTTATTTTTTGTTATGTTTTTATTTCTTATAACTTGTGTGTAAAATTGCTCTGTATAACTAACCCATAGTTTAAGTAATCACTGTTCCTAACACATTATGGACTACGTCTGGAAATAAAATATTTATTATTATTATTATTATTATATGTATAACTAGGACAGACCGTCCAGCTAGGTAGGTCCAACTTCGAGAAGGAGGTCAATCGGCGAATCCAACTCGGATGGGCAGCGTTCGGCAAACTCCGCAACATCTTTTCGTCCAAAATACCTCAGTGCCTCAAAACAAAAGTCTTTAATCAGTGTGTGTTGCCAGTGATGACATATGGATCCGAGACGTGGTGCTTCACTATGGGCCTGATGAATAGGCTCAGAGTCGCTCAGCGAGCTATGGAGAGGGCTATGCTTGGGGTTTCTCTACGGGATCGAATCAAAAACGAGGAGATCCGTAGAAGAACCGGGGTCACCGACATAGCTAAACGGATTAGCTCGTTGAAATGGCAATGGGCAGGCCATATAGCACGTAGAACAGATGGCCGTTGGGGGCCAAAAGTTCTGGAATGGAGACCACGGACTGGCAGGCGCAGCGTGGGACGTCCACCAACGAGATGGACGGATGATTTGGTGGATGCAAATCGCTTCCAATCGTAATGATTGGGCATCAATGAGGGAGGCCTATGTCCAGCAGTGGACGTCCTACGGCTGAAATGATGATGATGATGATGATGATTGAATCAGGCGTTACTTTCCGGAGGTCCATATTAATGAACTGAAAAAATTACTCTGCTCACCCGCGACCTTTCTTTTGCTTTTTTTCTTTCTTTTTAGTCAATGTAATTGTTTCAGTTCATTCATATTAATGAAGGAACTTAAGCTAAAGTACAAAGTAAAAATGTCGTCGAGATTTTCTGTCACAGGCATTGACCCCAAGACACTGGCCGCGCTACCTCTCTGAACTGCTATTCAATGTGACCATGATCAGAAGACACTAAACTGTTAACTAAGAAAAAGTCCCCAATCCGCATTGGGCCTGCGTAGGAAATTATATCCCATACCTTTACATTCTGGGAGGAGGTGCCTGTGTAATACAAGTTTCGTATATACAAACTCGTATGTATGTAATGACCGTGTTCTAATTTGTGAGGTGTAGAGGCGAGCCAATTAACTGCAAGAATGTATGCATTGCTTGCAACAATATAGAGCTGGATTGCAGGAGGAATTCTCGTACCAGATTTCCCGTGTTGGAGATTGAACAGACAGAAACAGTTTTCCAAAATGCACACGATTTTGTCAAAACCAAGTGTCTAGAGTTGTGAGAATAAAATCTGGTATTACAATGGAATTCGGCACCATACTATAACATTACTAATCATCATCATCATTACCCAGCCTATATACGTCCCACTGCAGAGCTCAGGCCTCTTCTCAGAATGAGAGGGCTTACTAATAGGGTATTACTAATGGCACTAATTAATTTAAAAAATCAAATATTAAAAAGAATATACATACATAAAATCACACCTGTATTCCCAAAGGGGGTAGGCAGAACACATGATACATTACATTTACGTTTCGAGGCCACTTTTAGAGATGTTAGATTAAAAAGTAAAAGTGGTATTAATAGTGACAGGTTGCTAGCCTATCGCCTACAATAAACATTAACCTATGTCCTTAGTCGGTTCATACGACATCCACGGAATAAATGGAGAGGTGTAATTGTAAACCCGACACCACACGGTTGGAAGACTTGAATAGAACAGGGTTACCTTTCAATATAGGTACCCTTTTAAGATGTATAGCGCCTCTGCCCGCAAGCACCTAATTTTCAATACAAATGTTTCAAATTCCCACTCTGACACTAAACTGTTAAATATTTCGTGAATGGAATGACAACGGCATTTACAAAATAACAATGGGCGTAACGATTTGAATACAAAACAATTCTAGGAATTAATTACCTTTATCACATCTATTTACATTTTCAGCTGTATTGTGGACAGGCAGAAACATCCTTACGTTCAAAGCTCACAGAAATAATTAAAATGCTGGAACGTTGTTTTCTTTGATACGGCTTATATTTATTAAGGCTTTAGAATTATTCATGTGATTGCGAAAATGTGAATTTCAGTTCAACATGTGTACGTTAAGCAGTATATTATTAGCATTTGGCATATCAATGAAGACCTTTGCCCTCCGACGTAGCCGGGTTGATGTGATTGATACATAGATAGATATTAACGATTTTATTTCAATAATGTTAGGTTTTTTTTTCAGTTTCATTCGAATATCCCTTATAAATAATTCCTGAGAAATGTGTATAGTTACGGACATGATAATAATCCCCCACATGTTTCATCAATTAAATAATAATACCTACATAAGACCTACATGAAAAAAAAAGATATCTCCCTGCTGGCTCGATCAATTTATCTTAATCGTTATTTCCTAGTTGTAAAATTTCCATTCCCATTTTTCCCCAAATACTTTTTTGCCTACTATGATTTTTTTACTGAAGCTTATTGTAATAGTAGCGTTTATTCCCAATTTGAATCGACACAGTAACAGTGTCCGTCGAGCTCCATCGAGCTCTGCTAACGCGGAGCTCTACTTGTGTGTTTTTGGCCCTTCGGGACGTTGCATTGCAAACTTATCGTAACCTACTCCTACTCGTACCTATGTTTCTTTATCGATAATAATTGGGAAAAAACGCGATTGTGAAAATAACCTTCAGTAAAAACCATAGTGGCAAGAAATGCGAATGGATTTTTTGCCACAAGGAAATAACGATACTGGTAAATTGATTTAACCTACCCTTTAGTATCCTATCATATACTACTAAATTAGGAAGTCTGTAAAAAATATGAATGTTTGAATATCTAGATGTTTAAATGTCTGTTCGTCAATCACGTAATAACCGCTAAAGGGATTTGGATGAAACTTGGCATACGGATAGATTGAAACCTAGATTGAAACATACGATACGATGCTTAAGTCATATTCCGCTAATGCGTTCTCCTGGGATAATATATTAACTTTAATCAAGAATAGAGCGTGCTGTCCAAGAAAATTGAGGTAGTTACCTATATACTTTCAAGTGACATTTTATAAGGATTTAACACGCACTTTTTTATACACTATTAAGTCTGTCTTAAACTAGGCAAGCTAGTGTATTAAAAAAAAAGATTTTCGACATCTTCCTCGGAACTCGTAATCAACAACATTTTCGAAACAGCATCTACTTGTGCCCTTATTTATATTTTATCTACTCCACTTTATTGGTCTCGTGTGTAGTTATTTTTCTGATGTTTTCTTAAGAATCTTTTCGTAATGCCCAGCCGAAGTTTCGATGTTTCTCGAGATTATGAATGGTCGGCGTCGGATTAACTTACAATCCGACCTTGAGCCAAAACACACTGATTGATTCCTTTTGATTTTAGCGTTTTTTCTACCTAATCGGCGCTTTCAGAGAAGTTAAGATAGAGATTTAGTGTAAGTCATGTTGTTAGGTATTTATCACAGAACATAAAAACATCACGAAAGCTAAAAATGCGACCACGTAAGTAGTTATATGGCTAAAAAGCTATATGTATGTATAAGTATTAATTTTTCTAGATCAGTCCGTAACGATGTTAAATGCTCAAAAGGACCTAATTATAGAGATGGTCATCATCATCTCATCATTACGGCCTACATACGTCCCACCGTATGGCACAAGCCTTCTTTCAGTATGCGGCTTGGGCCTTACTTTCCATGCGGGTTCAGAGCAGATTGGGAACTTCATATACTCCTTTGATTTCTTCGCAGGTGTGTGCAGATTTGCTGCCGATATTAAGATATTTTCTTCACCGTTAAGCTCATGTTAAATTCAAAATGTTATTTCGCACAAACATTCCGAAAAATTTAGATTTTTTTTATAAATAAATAAATAAATATTAGGGGACAATCTTACACAAATCGACCTAGTCCCAAACTAAGCAAAGCTTGTACTATGGGTACTAGACGACGATAAACATACTTATATAGATAAATAAATACTAAAATACATAGAAAACATCCATAACTCAGGAACAAATATTCGTGCTCATCACACAAATAAATGCCCTTACCGGGATTTGAACCCAGGACCTCTTGCTTCGTAGGCAGGGTCACTACCAACTAGGCTAAAGCGGTCGTTAAAGAACCCGGGCTCCCAATCCTCTGGTTGAGAGGCATAGATTTTTAGTCCCACGACATTTAGTAATGGATATGGTGGTTCAAAAATTACATTGCATTGGTGAGAATTTCTATCTACTTACTAAAACTTGAGACAACACGCGATTGTAGCAGAAAATACACACTATAGCATTTCTATTCCTCTAATTAGGTATGTGGTGTTCATTCTTCGAAACATTAATAGTCTTATGAATATTGTAATAAGTATCACAGTGAATTGCTCATGCTTAAAGTTTGGTGTCCCAATGTGAACTATGCAGCTAAGTGACATGGATTTTTCTTATTATTTCCAAAACTGTAATAACTTGACCTCTCTCTCACTGGCAGATTATCATTGAATTTTGGGACACCTGTATCAAACACTAAAAAAAAAGACGAATAAATGTGCAAAGGCTCTTACACGAAAAATTATTTTTTTGAAGCCAATCAGATTTACCGTTTATGAAAAATGGATTACTAATGTTTGGCAAAAAATGTTCACCAAAGTATCACATCGCAAACTTTTTTGCCAAATTTTTAACATCCATCCATGGGCGACGGTGATTGCTCTCCATCAGGTGACCCGTCTGCTCGTTTGCCCCCTCTTATATAAAAAAAATACATACCTATAAATCCTAGACCCGAGCAAAGGCAAGGCATGCATCTAATTTTAAATAAATTTCTAGAATTATTCATAGAACAAGATATTGTGGAACGTTATAGTCCGAATATTTCATGCATAAAATGATGCCCCGAGCCGATATCTGCATATGAATGTGCATTCAGGACGCGATTTCAATAGAGCTTTTGGTCTAGAACAACAAGGACGTGCCTACATTTACAATATAATCCTGTTTGGAGAAGGCTTTTTCACTACTGTTGGGAATCTTTTAGAAATTGACTATTCAATTAGAGACTACCTTTCAACAGTTCGGTGAAAGACAGTTGACACAAAATTTTTTGCTACGGATCCTTCATATTACAGTCTTGGTAATATTTTTGCAAGCTTTTTTAACTTGGCTTCGTATAAAGTCACCGTCAATTGAAATTGCAAACAATGTAAACAAACCTTGTATTTAAAATGTCTTTAATTTCCATTTTCCCTCATTAAATACTGCTAAATCCGTGTGTTACTTAATCTAATACCTTTAAACGAGCAATTCTTGTATATATGTATATATATAATCAGGATCTCGGAAACGGCTCCAACGATTTCGATGAAATTTGGTATGTGGGGGGTTTCGGGGATGAAAAACTGATCTAGCTATGTTTCATTTTCAGAAAATCGCTTTTACTCGTGTTTTCCGGCCATTTTTGTTTGCATTAGAATATAAAGCTAAATTTCGCCAACTTCGAGCAGATCATAATGGCACATCAGAAATCGGATGGTCGCGGATCCAGCCTACCTCGGTTCGATTCCACATTTTTTTTCAAGATTTTTAGTTTTTTTTTTAAGTTTATTTTTCATGAGAAAACGTCAAGTTTCTTCTTTTGTGAGAAAAAGTTACTTTTTTGTGAGAAAAAGTTACTTTTTTGTTAGAAAAAGTATTATAGGGAACGTGCAGTAACTATAGGCGGCAGCAATAATGCGACAGAAGAGACACTATGCGGACAGTAAAACCAACTTATCAAGGTAAAACATTCAAATTGATGGCACCCTTATGGCACCAGTTGGCAGCACCGTCTATGTGCACGTTCCCTATTGGGAGCACAGAACAGGAAAAGCCGGTTGTCTGTAAAGTCGGTTTACGGACGATAGTTTAACGTAACTCACCCCCCCCCCCCACCCCCTCCGGTGTTTTTGTCAAATATCTTGAAAACGGTGCATCCTACGGCATAATCAATGAAATTTTCATCCCCCTTTTAATACCCCCGCGCTCCCTCCCCCCCCTCTCACCCCCCCTCACCCCCTCACCCCCCCCCCCCCCCCCTCACCCCCCCCCCCCCCCCCCCCCCCTCACCCCCCCCCCCCCCTCACCCCCCGCCCCACCCCTCCGGTGTTTTGATCTCGGAAACGGCTCCAACGATTTCGATGAAATTTGGTATTTGGGGGTTTTCGGGGATGAAAAATTGATCTAGCTTGGTCTTATCTCTGGGAAAACGCTTGGTACCGAGTTTCTGCCCGAGCAGAGCTCGGTCGCCCAGGTACTACTGCTAAATCCGTGTGTTACTTAATCAATACTTACCACAACATTATCCTAAACCATTAATACAATAAACAAGTGCTAGAATATGGATATTTCATTAAATGGTTTATTTACATTGTTCGCAATTTCCATTGACAGCGACTTTATGCATCAAATTTTGTAAATGATACTTGACCCGCGCCCAGCTCCCCGTGTTCTCCCGCATGGGATTTACGGCCGAAACCTTCTCATTCTGAGAGGAGGCCTGTGTCCGCCAGTCGGACGCATATGTATATAATAGACGAGATGATGATGATGATGACCCGCCTCTAATGGTTGGATTAACTAAAAATTTAGAACACGTATAGAGCTTCAATGTTAACCCAATTATAAAGCAAAAAACTGGGAACTATGCCGTCGGGTAATACCCTAAGAGTAGATTGTTCAACAAGGGACTAAAACAAGCCATAATGACACGAGATATTTAGCCACCCGAGCGATAGCGAGGGAGGCTATAATTCGAGTTGTCATTATGGTAGTTTAGTCTCGCGTTAAACACTCTACTTTTTACTTTGAATGCGAGGAAAAAAAATGACGTACAAGATTACTTTTTTACAACGTATGCTCAATACGAGCAATGGACATTTGTTCAAAATTCAAATAGCAAAAAAAAATTACGCTGTCTTTTCTTTTATATTTTTTTGTAAAGTGACGCTTTAAATGCTTACTTAGCCAACAGATTCCAACTTAAAGACTATGTTAAAACTAATTGGACTATGTATATAAGAATGATAATTGTTCATTCATTAGAATCGGCAAATAAATTAACCTAATTGATCTAACTAAGTTCACACACAAAATATATTGTTAACTGAAACACTTACCCGTGAATAAAGAAACGACATTTTAAGTTTATTTTCTATATGCCAATTCTTTGTTAAATTATATCTAATTATACTTTCTATTTACTATTAAATGCAACTGACATCGCATTATTTTGAAGTCACGCCATATTAACTTTCAAACGTAACTGCTCTATCTACCGTACACTCCAGCACTGCTTTGCCGACAGTGTGGATTGCTATTTTATCGACAGAGCAGGGAACTGCTTTGCCGACAGTGCTTATAAAAAAAAACAAATTAAAAAACACCTAAGCTAAAGGAAATCTTTCTTTACATACAGAATAAAATGAATTCATCTTTAATATTTTATAATTAAATAGATTAATATTCGAAATTATTCATCGTGTTTCACGAAATTATTATTTTTTAAATATTTTTTATACAGTTGTCATTTTGAGGTTATTTCCACGCCCTAAAGGCTTTCACAGACCGAAGCGCATGGCGCTACGGAGCGTCCGTAGTGCGCTTCGGTCTGTGGAAAGCTTTAAAATTGTCTATACCCAGTCACTGAAAATGGCGAAAATCCTCCATTCACAAACACCGTGATTGGCAGTTTAGGGGTTTCAATAGTCAATTAAAAAAATTTTACTTTAATCCCTAGAGATCAAAAAAGAGCTTTAGTCCTGATATGCAGAGACTAAAGTAACATTTTAAGAGCATGAGAAGTGAAAAAGATATTTTTTATTTATAAATTTTTAGTTTTAGGTATTAGGGTTTAGGGTTAGTGTATTGGGCACCTTTGCGCCAGGTACGATCCGGGGTGGTTTGTTTGACTGACTTTTATTTTATATTGTGACATGTAAAATGAATGTTTTTCATATTTATTTTGGTTTACTAGAATATGGTTTTTTTTTTGTTTTAGGTTCAGTTTTATTTTTCTTATATTTATAAATTGTACATAAATATCTTTAGATTATTTAAATATATATAAATATGTATATTTTGTTAAATAAATGATCTAGACAACTTAAGCAAAAAATATAATAATTTGACTTTATATGTATTTTTATTTGTTCTCATAATCATTTTTCGTTGTTCAATGTCAGTGATTGTATAAACTTGTACGCACAATAAAACTTGTATGAACATTTTCTATCTAAAAGAAAATTATGCTGAACAATGTTTGCATTTAAAATAAAGCTATGTTTAAATAAAAGCACAATTCCACACTGACCTTTAGGAAACTCTTAAGACTTTAATTCTCTCCCTTGACCTGTGGTTCCCCAGTGGCACAGAACGCTTCATTAGGTACCTTGTCATTTCGCTAACCGATTCAGCGAAGGCTTGAAGCATTTACGAGTACGTTCTACCCTTTGTGCGCTATCATTTCCAACTATTTAAAGGTCACTCACTGGAATCAGAACTACGTAATCAAGCAGATTGTCAGTTTATTCGAACATGCTTGGGTATTAGTTTCAACGCTTCCTCATTCGTTCGTCTTTTGTTTAAACATGGCCGCCAGTCGCTGCGATTGTTTAGGATGTAATATAGTTATGCAGCGAGCGCGCCGCGTCGCCAGTGATCATGTGTAACGCAGGGATAGGCGAGACGCGGAGCAGCCGCGGGCGCAGCCAACGCCCATCCACACTCGGCGCCTGCGCACCCCCTGCTGGGCCAGATGCTCAGTAGAGAAACCGAACGAAGCAAAGTTAATACTGATACAACAACGCCTACAACGGCCAAGTAGTCGCGCCTCCCTTCTGTCCACTCTGTGCGAATAGGTCTTTCTGTTATGTTCAAGCTTCAACCTTCAAACTGTTTCAGTCCTGTCCAGTCCACCTGTTAGTTTAGACCGTCTTCCTACTTTTTCTAACCAATTTGGATGATCTCCAATTTGGTGCAACCGGTTTCTGTTGCCTTTTTAAATAGGTTAATTATTTCATTGTCATGAGATTTGAGGATGGGTCAAGCCAAGACTATGAACGACGCTTAAATGCGTCTTATGGTGACTTGGCTTTTACTCACTCTCAAGTAGAAATAGAATCTTGTTTTCGTTTAGATTAGAATTGAAATCTGCGTGTGTCGTCTTGGATCCTTTGTGACTCGTCTTACTTCATAATATCTTGTACTTGACACCCTCACTCAGGCATGACTCTTCTTTTCAAAAATCTAGGTGACAGATACGCATCCTAGATTTTTAGCTTTTATTCGTTGTGTTCAAATGGAGTTCCCAAGTACCTGTCCCAGAATACTTCACGTTTTTTTTCGGCTTCGATTTATGTTGGAATTCTTCGTTTTAGATGCATCCTTGCTTTCATTTAATTTCATCGCTTTGTCAACCATAAAGTATTTAGTAGTATTTAAATATACTAATTTATATTTAACTCTCATTTTTAATATTATTACGTACAGATCTAGAGCGCTGTAGCACTGGCGCTTAAAATATAGTTTTTTTTTTTATATTCTCAACATTTTCTTAGACCAAGATATCACAAGAGATCAAAATAATTACTTAGGCTACTAAAATTTTTGAATTAGGTTAATTTTATTTTTATTTTACGATTATGTTCGTACAAAATACGCAATTTATGTGAAATGGATAAGTTTATAGTACCATCCGCCCTTGATCAAAACTGTATGAACTAATTTACTTTATAATAATATCCTTACATAGTGTGACTAATATTGTTTCAATGGTATTAACGTATAAAAGGGAAGTGGTACATAAACGTTACTCATGATTTTCCTCCATCCCAGAGTGATCCCAACTGTCCCATTGACGTCGTGTTTTATTTTAGACCAGCCGTGGCGCGTCAGCAGTCGGCCCCAACCCTGGTGTTTAGGTGTGTCGATGTTACCTCTTACTACATCTTCTCCCACTTCTTGAACATCAACAAAATCTCAAATCACCAATTTACTATCGTTGACTTCAAGAAATGGTAGAAACACCCTTGTAAATAACCCTTCAGCATCCCTTTCAATAACTGCTTGATTTGTCGTGTTATCATTTGTTTAACGTTGCTTTCCGTTGACCCAGCAACAGGCTTTTTAGACGCTGCATACAACCGTATATTATACATACAATAAAATCAAAATCTTAGGATAGCGAAGGAGCAATTGGGATTGGAAGTCGTTCGCAAATGGATTTTTTATAGGTAAAATTAGGAAACTCCGCCGCTATTCGATAAATCGGTCTGTGTGTAAATCCGTTTTTGCCTTTTGACAAACAAAACCGTGCGAAGCTTCTGATTCCAAAAGTGCTCTTTATTTACAGACCCTTTTGTGATGGTAACCCTGATTGGATTTTCGCTACCAAATCTTTATGATTTATTATCTTCATTGCAGAACTTCAAGTATTTTATAATGAATTCATGGTGATTTTATTGTCCTTCACTTTGAGCAGCTCCTGATGGTGATTTGTTTAAAAAATGGTTCCAATGGAAAGCAATGCTATTATATTAAATATTCTTGAGCACGCTGCATGCGCCCAATCCTTGTATGACAGATGAGTCTGGAACCAACGCATGTTCTGATATCTCTCTAAAACATATTTTCGTCTTACTTCTATTGGAATACAGCATAATGAACAAGGGACTCAGTATTTGAAGAGTGGCTCCCGCTGCGAATAATACCTTAACAATGGGGAATTGGAAGAAAAACATGAATTCTGAGAAATCGTAACGAAGATATCTCATTACTTTGTCACGACGAAGATGTACAATGGATCTTTACAGAAATTTCCATCTGCTCGATTATCGAATTGCTTCACAACTGACAAATAAATTGAACGAGTGTAACTAGGTGCAATTATCTGTATTATTGAGATGTATTTTGGCAGGTTTTGTACTTTTCTATATTTTTAAATACCCTGTACCTACCCTATTAGTGGCTTATGAACAAATTTATCAGCTGTTTTTGAAGTCTTTTTATATAACAATAAATTAGTGGAGGCTATAATTAGAGGTAGTATTTTTGTACATTAATTAGCATCCAAATAAAACTAGTGTAGGATTTCAAAACACTTAATGCACCAGTAAATTATAGTTGATTCTTATTAAATTTTACTTCAAAATGATGTAACAACGTAAGTATAACCTTCTGCTCTTAGAAAACAATAAAAAAAAACTAAATTGAGTAAAACGCAAGAGTCCGTTTAAAAATGAACGTAACGTAACGGATTGAAAGTTTTTAATCGTTAGTCATTTTCCGGAATTAATAATTATGTGGTTGAATGAGTAAATATCTACTAACGAATCGACAACAAATTGGTCAGTTTTAATGGATTACATGCGTTGCATCGCGAGAATCCAGTAACAACTGAGGGCCTATGTTTTTCTGAATCATCTCCAATTAGCGATCACAACGCTTGGCGGTGCGCTTTTGTTTCCCATTGCGTAATCCCTATCCTGATTTTGTGTTTGGGTTGTGCGCAGACGACTGGCGGATGAAGATGACGAGTTGTCCGAAGTGCAGCCAGACGCGGTGCCTCCCGAAGTCCGGGAGTGGCTGGCTTCGACCTTTACGAGGCAGCTGGCGACGGCGAAAAGGAAGTCGGACGAGAAACCGAAGTTCCGGTCGGTTGCGCACGCGATCCGGGCGGGGATCTTCGTGGACAGGATATACAGGAGGGTGACCAGTACCGCGCTGATGCAGTTCCCGCAAGACGTCGTGAGAGTTTTAAAGGTAAGCTGTTATTTAATACTGACCCTATTGTTCGGAAAATGTTTTACCTCGTTACAGCTAAACTAGCGTTTGCTCGCGACTCCATCCGCGCAAAATTCAAAGTTGTGGTAAAGCTTCATCTCTTTCATCGAATAAAGCAAAAATTCACTATCATGATCATCATCAGCATCGGTATCAGTTAGTGAATACATAAAATCCGTTTTTTCCATCTCCGCAACAAAGTAACGCCCTAAAGCAATCAATCGTAGCTAATTCATGTTTGGTCTATCCGGCAAATGCAAATGTCAAAATGGCAGATGCTAAAGTTTTGCAAAAATGTTTGCAGGTGCTTAGTAAAAGGTCCAATTTCTTGGTAACAACCACGCCTCGGTATAAACCCAAAATTCAAATTACACTAGACTACCTGTTGCCCGCAACGCCGTCTGTAATTAATTTGTTTATCGCCATCCCGCGGGAACTATGAAATTTTCCGGGATAAAAAGCATCATATACCTATGTTAGTCCAGGTTATGAACTATCGGTGTGCCAAATTTCATCAGAATCCAATGAAGCGTTTTAGCGTGAAAGAGTACAAAAATCTATCATCCATCCATCTACGAGTATACAAACTTTCACGTTTAAATATTATAAGTATGATTTACAAAGTGACTGTTACGAGTATATACGCAATACTGTTGCTTATTTTCTGACTTAATAGCACAATTTGCGCACAAATAGGTACATTTACTAGAATATTCTACGCCACCAATGTTGCCCTTTACACCAACTTGTTGTGTTTCATATAAGATGAGAAAATCACGTCATTTTGCTGAAAGCAATTTGTAATTTTCATAAATATAATAAGTTTTTTTAAAAACTTAGCGTGTGGCCAATTGTGTTATGAATAAGTTGAAAATGTAAATTTACACACACATTTGAAAACGCAGACGGGAAATCGTAGCAAAAATCAAGCAAAATTGACATATTTAAAGTCACTCAGAAGGCGATGGAGAAGGCTATGCTCGGAGTTTCTCTGCTGGATCACATTAGAAATGATGAAATCCACGCAAGAACTAAAGTCACCGACATAGCTCGAAGAATCGCCAGACTCAAGTGGCAGTGGGCAGGGCACATCGCTCGTAGAACTGATGGCCGATGGGGCAAAAAGGTTCTCAAGTGGCGTCCACTGACCTGTAGACGCAGTGTAGGTAGGCCTCCAACAAGATGGAGCGACGACCTGGTTAAGGTTGCAGGAACGCGTTGGATGCGGACGGCACGGGACCGATCTGTTTGGCAAGTCTTTCGGCTGAAATGATGACGACTCTCAGAATGAGAGGACTTGGGCCGTAGTTCCCTCGCGGGCCCAGTACGGATTGGGAACTTCACCTACACCATTGAATTTCTTCTTAGGTGTATACAGGTTTCCTCGCGATGTTGTCCTTCATCGTACATAAATTTTGAAAAACTCAGAGGTGCGAGCCCGGACTCGAACCCACGACCCTCTGCTTGAGAGACCACGGGTCAAACCTCTAGGCCACCACGGCTAGTTGAGATGGAGCCCTTTTATGTTTTCGACACAGACAGATAGACGGACAGGACAAAACATTTAAGGGTTCCATTTTCGGAATTTCGGCTGGTGGGACCCTGAAAATTAAACCACTAAGCGTCGACCCAGGTAGAACATTGTGACATATCTGATTAAAAGTATGTCCGCTGCGTGATGAGCTTTGCCTAACAATGAGCCTTAATATTTGTCCTAATTTAAATTATGGAAGAATGTCTCTGCAAGCAAAATGCCGTCAAGGTTAGTCCAGTCTTTTGTTCTTTTCCTTTGTTTAGTCTTCTTGTGAGAATTAAGTTGTATGTATGTAAATATGTTAATTGCATTCATCCATAGTTGTATTTAGTAAACAACTTACTAACCTCAAAATGCATATTTTTTTTTTGCTTAAACAGTATCTTTCTCGTAAATAAAGCTACCAGAGTCAACATTTTGGATACTATGTAAACTTCCTGTCTGGAATTGCTTTTTTATGAAATAAAATAGCTAATTTAGCTAAAAAAAGTACATTTAGAGGTTTTTAACTTGTTTACTAAATAAGACCATTGTGAATAAAATATAAATTGCAACGCACAAAACGATATCGCTCGCTCATCAAAGTCAAAGGTTAAAATATTTTTATTCATATTCGTATCAGACTATAAAAGCACTTGAATTACGATGACTCTATTATCGGTTCGGAAAAACCCTATATATCTAAATTTAATTATGCCCTAATGTAACTGAAAATTCAGGCTTCTACATATATTTTTTTAATTAGCTGCTGGGCAAAGGCCTCTCCTCTATTGCTCCACTCTTGCCTATCAAAAGCGACATACAGGACAAAAATATTTTAATCCGTTCTTGAAACAGTTATTCTCATATTATTTTGCGAAAATTTGTCGCCAAGCGCCATCCATCTGCAAATACACGTCGATCGGAATCAGTGAACTTCCTAGTTTGATAGTGAAAACTATCTAAATAAACCGTAGTCCACGACAGCATCGCAAGGCCTATAACCAAATCATTGAAAATACATTAGGCCTTTTAAATCTCGTCTCGTAGTCTGATAATAAAATGTAAACAGCCTACTTTGTCTCAAAGTGCTCTGAATCCGATTATCGGTAACGCTAAAACCGAAAACGGTTGTAGGGGTGCCGCGGGCGGAGCCCTTATTGCCACTTGAGTGCTGTATTTTTCGCTCAGGGAAAAGGCTTATTAAGTACTCAACTCAAGAACGAACATGCGTAAAATAGGTATTCTAATAAGATTCTGTTCGCCATCATCAACCCAGCATGAAAGGGCTTGGGCCGTAGTTCCCACGCGGGCCTAGTGCAGATTGGGAACTTCACACACACCATTGAATTTCTTCTCAGTTGTGTGCAGTCCTCACGATTTCCTTCACCCGATTTCTTTCACGTAAGTAAGGCTCATGGCATGGCAAATTTCAAATGTAATTTCGCACGTGAATTTCGAAAAACAGAGGTTCGAATCCACTACCCTTTGCTTGAGAGGTTAAACCACTCAATGTGTCAAACATCACGACGCATCATCATCATCATCATATCACCCAAAAGACGTCAATTTCTGGACAAAGGGTTCCAACACGATTTCCGCATCCAAGTAGTTCCTACGTCCTCTACCATTCGGTCCATCTTGTTTAGGACCTTTCCACGCCATGACGCATAATTAAAAATATTTAATTAACATTTAATTGTCCCCGTACCAAGGCGGCGTGACTTTTAATATCCGCTTTGGATTCGCAAAGCGCAGCCCAATTCGAGGACGTGAGCAGCATCCCGTCACTAGAGGAATATTCAATTAGACATAGAACGGGTTTGAACTTAGAGCATCGAACAACCGGAGACGCCAGCGATGGAGATAGTCATCATCATTTGAGCCTATATAGGATAAAGTACCCAGTAGCGAGCCAGGCACCGGTAGTCGGCCGCGTATGAGTGCGAGGAGTACGAAAGATTTCTCGCGTGCTCTTCCCACTCGTGCGAAAGATTGGCAGAGGCCGACTACCGATGCCTGGCATGGCAGACTACTAGGTACTATTAGGTTTTAGTTGCGAACTATTCTTTCCGCTGGCGTTCGTGTCGTCACAGTGTGTATGTTTTGTGTTCAGTTTTAAATGGGTCCCACTGAAAAACAGCGTTTTGGCTTGCCACAACATTATGATGAGTGTGGCCCAATTTATACTATTCGATATTTTTTATTTGTAAATTTCCTGTCAAATGTATTTTTTTTCTGTGCTTGTATCGAATATGTGTAAATAAAGATCTCTCTCTCTCTCTCTCTCTCTCTCTACTGGGTATTTTACCCTACGTCCCACCGCGGGGCACAGGCGCAGGGCTATAGTTCAGTGCGGATTGAGATTCATACACACGATTGAATTTCTTCGCAGGTGTTGTGTGCAGGGAGCACGATGTTTTCCTTCACTGTAAAGCTCATGGTTTGGGGTTAAATATTATAAGTATTAATTTCAGCGGCCATACTTGTGTTAAGTTAGTTTCATTTGCATTCATTCATTTAACGACCGCTTTGGCCTAGTTGGTAGTGACCCTACCTATGAAGCAAGAGGTCCTGGGTTCAAATCCCGGTAAGGGCATTTATTTGTGTGATGAGCACGAATATTTGTTCCTGAGTTATGGATGTTTTCTATGTATTTAAGTATTTATTTATCTATATAAGTATGTTTATCGTCGTCTAGTACCCATAGTACAAGCTTTGCTTAGTTTGGGACTAGGTCGATTTGTGTAAGATTGTCCGCTAATATTTATTATTATTATTATTCCGACGTGATAGAAATGCTATTGTTGTTCCGTATGTGTGAGCTGTATCACCCACTCCCATCGAAAGTGACACTTTTTAGGGTTCGTAAACACTAACACGATCACTTCCCTTTCTGCTTGCCTGCCTGTCAGTACCCTTTTTCTCGGAAACACATGAAGGTATCAAGTTGAAATAAATGTGATAATCGTTATGACGTATGTTTTTTCAATTCAGGGAATAAAACATCAAGTATATTTTCATGCGAAAACTGTGGGAATTAAATTACTACACTTCCCGTTGACACAATTATGAAATTAGGCGAAAAGAAAGATCTTCCAACACCAGGAAGGGAAAAGTTTGTTTTTGATGAATGAAATGCAAATTGTTTTTGTTCGCTTTCAAATTTGCGCGGAACTTTCAGTGCGTGAGTCAAAACCGCACTTGACGGATTTATTTATTGGTGCGCATGTCGCCTCCAGTTGTTTTGATACTCCAAGGGTTTGAAGTATAATTAGTAATATTGCGGTATTTCTTAATCCGTATATTACAGAAATGGTTTGTATTGTACAAATCAATTCTGCTTACTTTGACATAATCAGTAACAAGTAAGTAGCTAGGTAGTTTCAGACCACCAAGCTAAAGAGAGTACCTAATAAACAGCGGACGGCCTGCGTCTTAAATTAAATAAAGCTTTTAAAACTTATAATGCTTTCAAGCACTCTAAAATTATTCTAAACGCCAAGAAAGTTAGTTGTCCATTTCACTGAAAGAAATTATTATAACAATACTACCAGAACCACAGAATATATAATAGTACTAACGTATAGAATGGCCATGCTCCGCCCCGCACCGATTCGAGTTACCCCTCCCCCCAAGGCGCCATTGCTTGTCGCCGCTGTTCAACAGTATGGTGCGCGCGCGATGTATTTAGGCGTACGCGTGTACAGACGTCGTCGTGCTTATGTAGATTCAAGAACGCGTATTTTGTGCGTCGTGTCCGCCGTGTGCCAGAATGTATGGTAAATATTATTCTAGTATAAAGAAACAGAATTAAGTTATATTTACCAGATTGACTTTTAACAACAAACAATCGTGTTTTAATAAATACCAGAATGTTCTAGTAAATAAATTTTAGTAAACAATACTTAAAGTTATTTGTAAGTACATTTTGGTATTGCAAAGAGAACAAATTTTAATGATGTGTACCAGTGATGTGTACTGTACACAAATTTTAATGATGTGTACCAGAATTACGTTTAAGTGTGCTAGATATTCCTGTAAGCTATTACTTGATTTTTCTAGTATACTCAAAAAACAGTCTAGATGTCGTATATACACTGACGAGCAAAAATAAAAGGTCGGTTACAAAAATGACGATAACTTCAAAACACGCTGTGATAGCTTGTTCGAGTAAAATGAGTATAGTAAAGAGTTTTATTCTCAATTAAACTTTTTCTTGTTAAGAATAAAACTCTTTACTAAACTCATTTTACTCGAAGAAGCTTTCACAGCAGGTTTTGTAGTTATCATCATTTGTAACCGACCCTTTATTTTTGCTCGTCAGTGTATTACATGACAATCTGGTTAAGTAAACCAGACCAGTACGCTTAGTATAAGTTTATACTTCACCAAATACTTCTCGATCGCGTTTACGTAAAAAATTCAATTACTAGGGAAACATGGACAGCGCCTCCGCGCGCGCGCGTCTATGTTTCCATAGAATTGAAATTTTTACGTAAACGCGATCGAGAAGTATTGAAGTGAAGGAAAACTTATACTAAGCATACAGACTTAGTAAGTGACCTAAACTAGAATTTTCTCTCGGTGTTCAAATCATGCAAGT
This sequence comes from Archips xylosteana, assembly GCA_947563465.1. Classification (NCBI taxonomy): domain Eukaryota; kingdom Metazoa; phylum Arthropoda; class Insecta; order Lepidoptera; family Tortricidae; genus Archips; species Archips xylosteana. The sequence continues at coordinate 20,279,159 of OX387345.1, read as the reverse complement.
GAATTTTAACTTCTAACACTTACTACTTACCAGTTGCAGTGGTTGAATTGACTTGAACTTAGACCCATATCACATTGGCTATTTGCGAACGTATTAAAAGCAAAGCGAGCGCGCAATGGATACGCCGCGAGATCGCAACGTACCTAACGCGTTCGCAAATCGCCATTCGTCTGTGCGCGTGCAATACCGCGTAACTAGCTTTTTCCAATAACACTCAACTTGAAATTAATAACAGTGAAAGTGAGACAAAATAGACCTTATGCAAAAATAGTTACGCGGTATTGCATGCGCACCGACGCATTGTGATAGGGCTCTTACGGTACAACCCTCAAGTTCATATTTCAAAACAATCTCGCTTCCACGAGTGGTTGGATATTAACCACAACCGCAAATTCGCTGGGGATGCGTTCATCTTGATCGCAGTCCGGGTTCACTAAATTATGGAAGATTGGGCTTCCTAGAAACATAGAACTATCCGAATTGGCTAGAACGTTGAAAGGTTTGTCAATAATGAATACGTCTAGCCCATGAAGCATTATATTTTGTTTCGAAGAAATACTATAGTACAAGATCCTATTGCAAGTTTACTTAAACCATCGAGTAGGAATCACGCGTTGGAATAAGTCCTTAACCACTCCAAAGTTAGGTACCTCAAAAGAACTAAGTTTCATTGGGTTTTTATTTTTTTAGTTTTACATGTTTTTACACTTAGTTTAAATAAAAAAAATCCCGATAGCCCAGTGGTTCGATCTGTGGCCTCTCAAGCAGAGTCGTGGGTACATCCCATAATTAAAGGGTGATTAAAGGTTTATGCTAGTCCCCAAGAGGTGCTTGATGACGTAAGTTAATTTGTAACTAGACTCCATGCTACTAGGTCTCCTTTCAATTAACCCTCTTAACTTTAGACCTGAGGGCTCTTGACACACAACAAAGCTCCCTACGCTTTTGTTCCACTTAGCACAATTTATTAAGTAACTAGTGTTTAGTGCTTTTCAGTTTAACAAAACCTTATACACGGTTTCCAACCTTCTGTGATAAGGTCGCCTTACAGGATCCTTCTTAGCGGAAGGCGCAGGGCCAATCTGTATGGCGAGCCTTGGGAGGCCTATGTCCAGCAATGGACGTCTTTCGTCTGAAATGATGATGATGACCCTAAGGGTGCCAACGGGATGCTATTAGGTACTGAGACTCCACGGACGAGCATACAAACGTTTGTCTGCCCGACCGTCTGTCACAAAGCTTTGTCTCCTGGACCGTATATTACATGTTATAGACCGGTATTCCTCATATGACTAAGACCGGTTTTGGATGTATAGGGATGTTGACGTCATTAAAAAATAATTCGAAGACACGACTCCAGTAAAAAAAACGCTTTATTTTAGCCCTGAAAACCAGATTAATTTTTGATTAACTGCAAAATTAGATTTTTGTTGCTTTAAAACAAATGAATAGTTAGTTGATTGAGTTGGCGAACTAGTGACGTCATAAGTTGCTATTGCCATTCAAACTCAATGGGAGAATGAGTTTTGACAGCTCATAAATAGTACGTCAGTTGATTGGTGGTGTCAATATCCCTATTAAAATATTTATTTATTTAAAACACAATACTTATATATTATATATGTACAATGTACAACTATCCTAGACTAAAAAAAAGTATGTACAATAAGAAAAAAGAAAACAAAAATATAAAATAATGATAATTATAACTAAAACATATTCTGAAAGGTAGTCCCCTTAGGCAAGGTGCCGAAGGTACTGGCACCGTTTCCTCTTTGAAAAGCTATTATACCTTATTCCTTATTATACCTTATTCAGCGGTAGAGAATTCAGTATTTTACACGAGTACATTCTGATTTCGTGGGGCAATATGAAAGTAGCCTGTAATAATAATAATAATAATTTATTTCTGTTAACAACAAAATGGTGTACAAACAAATTGTTGAGACCTTCTAGTAGGCATACATAATGCCTGTGACAGAAGACCTCGCTCTTCCAAAACAAATATGTGGTTTCATTCTGATGTTAAACAATACTAAATCTTAAGAGTAAACTTAGAACTATTGTACATATTTGTGACTTTTTTTATATATTCAATACTTTAAAGCCATTAAAACCCCCATCTTAGGAGTGTCTCAGTTTCCTCATAGTCAAGTTTAGTTAACCATTCAGCAAGTTTATTTTTACAATCATGTAGGTTCAACGGATGTATATTAATTTCTTTACAAATTCTATTATATAGGTGAGCAGATTGCGCAGCAAATTGTCTTTTCGCATACATTGATTTACTGTCGGGTACAGGTGCAACCGCATTGACTCTTCTTCGGTTAGGCAATAAGGGGTCAAAGATCAATTTCCTGTGGAGTTTCAACACTTCTGCTTCGATGTACAACTTGCGCGTCGTTAGGTGGTCACAATGTTTGTATAATTCAACCGTGGGATATCTGTATGGCTTAAAATACATAGTTTTCAACAAATATCTCTGTCCCCTCTCCACTTCCAAGAATTTGGATTTTGACGCCCCACCCCAGACAGAGATGCAGTAAGACATTACAGACTGCGCTAATGCAATGTATATCAGCTGCAGCAGATTTCTCGTGGCAACATGCCTTAGTATTTTAAAAATCCATGTTAGTTTACGTATTCTGTTATTAATATATTCTACGTGAGGGTGCCATGATAGCGATTGTTCGATGATAAGCCCTAGATACTTTGTCGATACAACCTTTTGTATCTGTGTTATTAAAAATCTTAATTTTGGTAACGTAGTAAAATTTACCAACTATGTAGAATCTAATCAGCCATTGCCTGATTACCGACATTTGTCCCAACCGTACTCGTACACTTAGCAGGCTTTTATTCAATTAAATGTTTTGTTCATTTGACTTTGTACCCTTAACTCGGCAACTGCTCATTGTTCCCGGAATTTTGTATACACCCTTTGTTAAACGATTAATGAAATTATAATTCAGGCTCACAGTGAGTTTCCATTAAAATTTGGAGCTTGGATGTGGACGGAATACTAATGTTGCTTCTCACACAATAGACACGTCACTCACTTGCCAACAAGCAGGAATCAAAGTTTCTATTCAGCGCAATGCGCAGTGGAGGTCGATTTTGCTCTTATGCTTGCGGTTTGCACAGATAAGTCAATGCGGTTATGATGTTGGTGATGAATATGATAATGAAATAATTCAAAATAAAATAAAATAAAATGTCACACTTTTTTACCGTTGTACATTTTGATAATAAGACATTTTGAACCACTGCATATTTAGAAATTTGTACCAAAATGACCTGTTACCGTAGTTTGACTCTCCTTCGCCGCAGACCCTGGACGAGTGGTCTTTCGACGTGTTCGCGCTCCACGAGGCGTCAGCCGGAGCACCGTTGAAGTACCTCGGCTACGAACTACTCAACCGATACGGGATGATCCACAAGTTTAAGGTACGTGTCCAGTATAATTGTCATAAGGCCTGCTTACAATATAGAGATGTTGACGCCATTAATAAAAATAGTGCGTGCAGTTCCTCCGCGCGGAAGAAGTGAAACTTCGTAATGTGGAAATGAAAAAGGCACTTATACATACATATAATAAATCTGTAACAAGTCGGTGCCTGTACATTGAAGATATTTGAGAAAAACTGTCACTAGGGCTATTTACTAGCGCAATAGAACCCAAAACAATGTTTTTTAGAATTATTGTCTGTTTGTCTGTTTATCTGTTTGTCTGTGCGTTTGTGCGCGCTAATCTCAGAAACGGCTTAACCTAGAAGGATGCGGTTTTCACTGATATGTTGGTATTTTCTTGGATTAACATTTAGTGTTTGTTTCATTTGAATCGGTTCACAAATAAGAAAGATACGTCTATTTTAAGAATTTATAGAACAGTCTTTAAGTCTTTAGAAGTAGTGACTTGGGAGTAGGTACGGTGGTGAATGTGAACGCGGGTGTGTGGGGGGGTTCGGTTGGGGGGACGGTGACGGGGGGGGTTGCGGGGGGCGGGGGTTGCGGGGGGCGGGGTAATTTTTTTTATATCGTTGAACTAAGGAGAGCCATAATTGATGAAAAAGCAAATTGGATAAAAAAAATAAGCTGCCCAAATTACTAATTCCACGCGGACGGAGTCGCGGGCAAAAGCTAGTACATAAATATGAACCTTATTGAAATAACTTAAAGAACTAAATTTACTTATGCATCTATGTGTTTAAATTACTCACTAGATGGCGCTTTTATCAAGTCTCATACATTTGCACAGACAGTATGAGTTCTGCATCGCACTATCGAAGTTTTTAACATCCGTTAGTATATATACAATGCGAGATGTGTACCAAGTGTAGTTGCTGCGGCAGTACATATACTAATGCTTTCATACCCCCTCCATGGTAGCGTTAAAAGTTTAACGCAACCTTGTTGGAAATCGCATTAGAAGTTTCACTTCAAAAATAATTCGAAGACAAGACGAAGAAACTTATATAAACTAAAGTGTACTCATGAATAAATACTTCCTTACTCGTATTAATTCCAGTGGCATGTCTATTGCGTTATTGTAGAATCCTTATTGTCTCAGTGTTACCACAGAGAACGAACGTACAACTAAATAATTAAAATCTCCAAGAAATTCTTCGGATTCGTCAGAGGAATACCTCATTTTCCATTTGGGTAAAGTGACTTAGGTACCTATCTTTATTCGTCCCATTAATCTTAATTATCCTTGTTTCGAAGGACTTTTTATTCTGTTTCCAAGAAGCTAAAAGACCTCTTTATTTTAGAGATGTTTCATTACTTACAAGCTCATTAACGCGGACTAAAGTAAATATTTAAGGAATCTACTAATGAACTAAAACAATTACTTCGCTCACCCGCGACCTTACAATAGTTACGTTTATGCAAGAAATGCGTGTTCATGCAGTTCCTCCACCTCCACACTGTACTAACACACACAAATCACATAAACACAACCATAACCACCACCAAGCTACACTGACGCGTTTCGAACTCAACCAGAGCTCATCTTTTACTAAGTAAATTAGTATTTAACTCGTAAAGGCATAAAAAAATATAAATACTAGTAAGTATTTAAATATCTAATTAGTGTTTGTACGGACATATGTAGATGCAAAAGTGAAATTCTATGGCGTGTGTGCATTTCCCAATATTTACGCACTGAGAGCGCGTGGAAGCCAAGGATGAAACCCTATCATACTGAGAGGTGGCCGGTCCCCTGCAGTGGGCGCCAGTGGGATCTATATAGTTTGAGATGTGAAATTAACAATAACTGGAATTATGCGCCAAAACAAAATGAAACAAATAATAATAATCTGCGACAAAACTTTTACAAAGATAAAAAGCCTAGTCAATACCTCCAGGTTCATTTACTTGTGTATCTCTCCTCTTACCTAAATATCAAAAATATTTAATGCCTTGTTCCTTTTACAGCTATCTCGTACTTTATATCCCATTTAAAAACAACATTAAAATATCTCTTAAGTCATCTCAAAGCAATAATTTAACGTAAAAATAACTTTCCGAAACTCGCGAGTCTCTTGCGTTGGCTGGCTAATGCTTCAAAATTCCTATAGGCGACGAAAACATGGGAAAAACTTTTAATAGAATCCAGATAACTTAATAGCGACGAATTCTTGGGCATACTTCAGCTTACGTGTGCTTATCAGCGGATATTTTACGACGTATAATATAATACGAGATGAGGAAGCCAAGTTTAATAAGGCACGAACGGGATCGTTACATATTTCGACAACCTATAATTAGGTACTATGGACGAATTTGGAAAAGAAATGACTTACGGAACTTCGGACGAGTATTGTTTACTAGAAAAAGTTTTCTCGTTAGACTACGAGTTTCATTGCTTTAACAAATTACGTAGATTTGGTTTCGGGAGCTTTTAATACGTTGGGCTTTAAACGACAGCCATTTTTTACTGCGATTTCGTGCTAGGACTCCAGCAATAGCCAATAATCCCCTAATTTTGAGACTTCAGACGCAGCTCTTCAGTTTTACTCTTTATTAATGCTAATTTGTCAGTCTGCTAGGAGACGGAACAGCAAATCTTTTTGATATATAACATCGTTGTTGTTTACAATTTCGTTATGTTAAACATCAGCCCGTAATCATTTTCTCTTTTTAGAATTTTATTCTCTACCCACATTCTTTCATCTGCTTCGACCATAACGCACTTATTTGTTGGGAGTTACTTTATTTGTTTTTTATTTATTTTAACATCATATTTTGTCTGCTACTTTTAGTGAGGGGTGAGGTATACACATACATCATACATATCTACATTAATGTATTTTTTTCCTATAAACTGTTGTGACAGTTGCAGTTGCAGTTGTGTGCAAATGGAAAAACGTACACATATTTACAACTATACAGTGACCAAAATGGTCATTGTCTATCATATAATATTGTCATCAGGAGAAAACATGAGTCACCATCTTCTGTGATAAATGCTTTGCGACTTCAAACGTCATTCACTATAACGACTCTCCTAACTGCTGTTGAAATTTAACAAAGAACATTTCACGTGACTACTTGAACCAAAGTAACGTGAATATGTTACTCCGCTGTAGGATTAAAGTTCTTGTTCAATCGAATATTTTCCGTCGCAGGTCCCCCCCACAATACTGGAGAACTTCTTAAGCCGGATAGAGGAGGGCTACTGCAAGTTCCACAACCCCTACCACAATAACCTGCACGCGGCTGATGTGTCCCAGACCGTGCACTATATGCTGTGCCAGACGGGCCTGATGGTAAGTTACTATGAACCAAGGATGATAATTGATATAGACTGGATTAGCAATCGCCATAGTATAGATCGGCCGCGGAAAAGTAGTTCGATTATTAAATCTAGATGGCGCTGACATATAACCCGAGGGTTTGAAAGCAAAACAATAAGACTACAGATATTTCATATTACTGCAAATGTATTATTATTATGCAATATTTTTGAAAATTAATACATTTGTAGTAATATGAAACATCTGTAGTCTTATTGTTTTGCTTTCAAAGCCTCGGGCTATATTTCAGCGCCATCTAGATTTAATAATCCAACTACTTTTCCGCGGCCGATCTGTACTGTGGCGATTGCTAATCCAGTCTATATCATCCTTGCTATGAACTTAACGGTTTATCATCATTTCATTAACAATATTCCATTTTTATGGAACACTACTATTTGATAATCATTAGTTTGCCAAACTTTTTTTGGATCGAACTTAACGTCTTCTGAACACTCGTCCACAGAAAAAAAACTGAAATCTGGAAAATTCGTCCACAAACTCCACTTCATTCCTACATAAGTAAGTCCTACGCTTTTCATAATATGTCTATTCCACCTACTCGTATCTTTCCAGAACTGGTTATCCGACTTGGAGATCTTCGCGACGCTGGTGGCCGCGGTGATCCACGATTTCGAACACACTGGTACCACGAATAACTTCCACGTGATGTCTGGCACGGACACCGCGCTCCTGTACAACGATCGGGCCGTGCTCGAGAACCATCACATCAGCGCTGCTTTCAGGTAAGCTTACAGGCGCTAAACATCATAAAAGGACGCAATTTGAAAGGGAACGCTGTGTTCATACGTTCAAAAGTTAAACGAATGCACTTCAAAGCTTAATCCATTCGATCAATTCCTTTAATAATAATAATATTTGAAGGATTCTGATGAGATTTGGCATACTGGATTTACATATGAGAGAGAGAGAGAGAGAGAGAGATGTTTATTTACACATATTCGATACACAGGAAATACAGTTGACAGGAAAAGATACAAATATAAATCATCGAATAGTATAAATTGGGCCCCACTCAGCATAATGTTGCGGCAAGCCGCAACGCTGTTTTTCAGTGGGACCCATTTAAAAACTAAACACAGAAAAAAAAAATAAAAAAAACAACACAACACACTGTGATGACACGAACGCCAGCGGAAAGTAGTTCGCAACAAAACCTAAATAGGTACAAACCGGAAGTATGTATGGCAACACTTGAACAGTTTAATCGTATCTGAACCATTAAACCGCAACAAATTACGCCAAGGATTATTCTGGCTACTGTAGTGAATAATCAGCAATTTCACTAATTTTGATATTGTGACGCATCACTCAACCTTCGATAAAACAAACTTAAAAACAACAAAACATTATAATGACTTAAAAGTTAGGCATATAGGATAGTTTCTCCCGAAAAGTTGAATAGTTCCCGCGAGATAGCTAGCGGGGATTTTTTGCAGATGGAGTCGCGGACATCAGCTAATAATTAATAGAAAAGTGATTTATAATATTATAAATAGGCAACGAGCGACGTTCCAAAGTATCAGGGAAGGGAAGGTAAAACTATGCAAAAAGTATTCTAAAAGATAATCGTCTTTTATTCGGGTTACAATTAAGTCACGGTAGTGAAACTTTTACCAGGACTATTCTACACTGTCATATATTAAAATTACCGTTGGCCACTCATAGTGCAAGCTCTATGCAAATTTGCCCATTCTCCTTTGTACGGAGCTTGGTCTATGAGCGGCCAACGGTATACCCATGAAATATACCCATGGAAAACACAGCTTTCGAGCAGCAACAGTGTCTTAACTAAGCCGCGGACGAACAGAAATACGAACACGGCGAATCTATAAGGGTTACTTGATATACGGAATCTATACTATTAGACATCTCACTGCTGGGCAAAGGCTTCCCTTTTTTCTTTCCACCAGTTTCTATCCTTCGCAAAATCATGCCAAAATGGACCATAACAGTTCAAATAACCCGCCACCTCCGTTATGGCTTGCATTGCCCTACTCCGGTGTTCATCACTTGGAACCCAATCAGTGACAATCTTTGTCCAACATAGAACCCTGTTACAAAACATAATTTTGTTTTATCTATCTGTTTTAAGCGACATCACGTTTTAATGACTATGTACATAGAACTTTATGCTGGTTTAAATAAAATGCTTTTCTGAAAGGAACTGAACTCTTGTCTTGAGCACATCGTGTAATAATTTACATTTTAATCGTCGTTCGATGTCAGTGTCAACGAAGAATGCTTAATTAAAATTCTGCAACGTTTCTAGTTAAAAAGTCCTCTTGCAAACTAAAGTTCGATTAATAATTCGCTTGGATAGCCCTTTGAGAGAACATGCAAAAGTTTTTTCACTTCTCATGATCTTAAAATGTTACTTTAGTCTCTGCTTATTGGGACCAAAGCTCCTTATTAGGGACTAAAGTATTTTTTTAATTAACTTTGGAAACCCCTAAACAACCAGTCATGGTGTTATTGAATGGAGGATTATCGCCATTTTCAGTGATTGTGTATCTATTGACAATTTTTAGGACTTGGAAATAACCTTTAAATGACAACTGTGTAAAAATATTTTTAAAAAAACTAAAACACAACTAAATTATTACAAATATGAATTTATTTCATTATAGTTATTCAGGATGAATTCATTTTATTATGCATAGTCCAGTTATTTTTAAAATAGTTTTCAAGATTGAATCTGTTGGCTAAAGTTAAGCAAGCATTAAAACGTGACTTTACAAGAAAATTTAAAGAAAAGATAATACCATGGTTTTTTTTGCTATTTGTATTTTGAACAGATTTCCATTACTCGTATTGAGCATATGTTGTAAAAAAGTAATTGTAATTTTGTATAGAACGTCATTTTTTTTCTCGCATTCAAAGTAAAATGCAGTGTTTAACGCGAGACTAAAGTAGCGGCATCGAAGGATGGTATTATTGACAGCTGACAATAGTGTTGTGAAACACTCTATTTTTGAAGGTATCGTAAAAATTTCAGTCAAGTGCGAGAATTATATTTAAAAAAAGTTTATTAAATAAATAACGTATAACAATGAAAGGCCCATATTCCATGATTAATTAAAGTAAATAATTAATCAATTCGGCATGCTGCATTCTGCCCATCCTAAGCTACGGTGCCCAGACCTGGTCTTTGACTGAGGCCCAGAAGTCCAAACTCAAGGTTTGCCAGCGCGCAGTATCCTAGGTGTTCGAAGAGCTGATAAAATCAGAAACACTGAACTGCGCTCCAAAACCCGAATTGTTGATGTGGGGACAAAGACCGCCAAACTCAAGTGGGACTGGGCAGGTCATGTCTGCCGGATGCATCCGGCTCGCTGGGCCAAACTCACTACTGATTGGGTTCCAAGCGACGGGCACCGGAGCAGAGGTAGGCCTAAAAGGAGGTGGCGGGACGATTTGGAGCGATTCCAGCCGGACTGGCAACACTTTGCAAAAGCCAGGGACGAGTGGAAGGAGAAAGGGGAGGCCTTTGCCCAGCAGTGGGACACTGTATAGGCTATTTAAAAAAAAATGAATTAAAGTACTAAATAATGTAATAGAAAAATAGCAAAGCAAAAAAACACAGCAAATTAATTCCTGAACTACGATAAGTATTCGCATCACTAGCGAATACATCAAATCAAAGACAATTTAAATATTATTGAGGCTTTTATACATTATCCACAAATTATATTTGTTTGAACAGTCTTTACATATTATTATGAATATTAATGCCTTTATGGTTGCGTTTTTGGAATGGTTGATACGAAAAAGTAAATTGCTCCCAAGTGAATTGCATTTGCTATTAACACAGTGTCTTTGTAAGACATAAATTGCTAACAATAGATGGGTCTCAATGGAGGTGATAAAAAAACCTTCTGAAATACGCTTACAAGAGAACTTCGATAAGGTCCCACGGGACAAGTCTTTTCACGAAACCGGGCGTGCTGAAGTACCCTAAAGTAATTGGGTGAATGTGGGAAATGACAGCGAATGCGTAATATCAGTATGTGCTGAGAAGAAAAGAACAGTTAGGAAAATAAAACACTTTAGGTTAGGTGACTTTGAGTGATGTGGCCGAAACATCGAGTTAACTTAAATTGACAATCGGAATTAGTAAAAAAGGCGTATCTAAATATATACGTAGCTTAGTTTTGGGAAAAATGTCAGATGCGTCCTTTTTACGTATGACGGCAGTATATGGTATAACACCTGAGAGTGATAGTAGTTTCTACTTCAATTCACGTTATAAGGATGCTCTTACACGCCATTATTTTAGAGTAAACGTTGACCTGAGATTGACTGAAATGCGAACCCGTAACTCGCCTGACCTTTAAAACCGTTTCGTCTAGTCCAGGGGTCGGCAACCTGCAGCTCGCGAGCCACATGCGTCTCTTTGGATGTGAAGCTGCGGCTCTTTAGTTCCATATGCAAATATTATTTATTTTATCAAAAAAAAAATTTCAAAATCGTTCTACCATTTCTATCTCTCACCCACTTGTACTAGCTTTTAATTTTTTACTTAAATAATAAGTAATTATCTAATATTATTATCTAATTTGTTGTGAAAAAACACTACTTTTATATGAATAAATAGATATTTTTTCTTATGGATAAATAGATTAGTTTTTATCAAAAAACTTTATTTATGCAAGTACTCTTGTCTCTGATGTCCTGTCAATCGTTCTAAGGTTAACTGGAAGAGATCCCTTTAAGGGATAAGTTCTCCTTTGTACATTTGTCTCTCTTGTTAACTGGTTATTTTCATGTTTTATGTACAATAAAGAGTTTTACATACATACATACTATTTATTGCTGGCAAGAATTTTTTTGTGGCCCTTTAAAAATTTTGAAATTTAGTAAATTGTAATTTTTGACTCTTCCGACTCGAAAGGTTGCCGACCCCTGGTCTAGTCAAAGCTCGGGTATTCGATAAAGGTCGTCTTTTCAAACGATCGTAAGCTTGTACTTCTATTACTATATCTGGACGATCAAGCGCATCTTGAACCCATCTGTACCTACTCGTATTTGGATTGGATTGTTATGAGGCCGTAAGAGTAAATAAGGTATAAGCCATGGTAGCGTGGTGTGACCTTTGGCCTCTCAAGCAGAGGGTCGTGAGTTCGAGTCCGGGCTCGAATCCTTGAGCTTTTCGGAATTTATGAGTAAAATTTCATTTAAAACATCGCGAGGAAACCTACACACCTGACAAGAAATTCAATGGTCTGTGTGAAGTTCCCAATCCGGACTGGGTTCCGTGGGAACTACGACATAAGCCCTCTCATTCTGAGAGGAGGCCTATGTCCTGCAGTGGGACGTTCCTATATAAACTGGGATGATGGACCAAAACCAACCTCACGTACAATAATAACTCTACACTTAATAAGAGCTTTAACTATCACATTTTTAATGTAAAATGCTTGAATAGGTAGGTAGTACAACAATTTAAAATTCCAATTCCATTCGATTATTTTTGCCGTTGAACTCAATTAAGTACCATCCTTACAATCTCAAAGCGGCATACAGAATATCGCTGCAGGCGATTTGCAGCATTATACGAGATAGGTACTTACCAAGGCAAAATAGGGGAAAGATTCGCATCATCGCATCCAACATGTACATCTTCGTATATTTAGTTGCCCCTGCCCCAGTGCCCTATCATCGTCAGTTTACCGAGCTGTCTCCATCGATCAATCAGTCCGCCCTTCGGGCAAATTACTACGGCTCCAGCATTATAATATAAATTGCCGCAGTCTGTACTCAAATTAAGTGTCAAGTTTAGGCCCGAGATATTATTTACGGGCTACGTTTGCCAAATGTTTTGAATGATAACAAAAACGTTGAATGAATAACATGAATCAAAATAGTTCGATCGTACGAGTATTGCGTTGTACAAGGTCGTGATTTCATCAGATAGATGTCAAACTTAAGCGCAAGCTACACAGAAGAGACGTGGGACGGGGTCTTCTTATATTTAGCATGTAGTCTGTTTTGGATCACGACGCTACTATACATTTAGTATGAAAACTGATTCATAAGGGACGCCGCGACTGGGTCACGTCTCTTCTTTGTGGCTTACGCCTTACACTTCTTTGCTTATTTTTACCCAAACGCCGAATAGCCCTCAGAAGGCAAAAAGCGGTAACTAATTTTTAGAGCAAGCTAAGCTCAAATTCTCAAATTGCTCAAATTCTTGAATTTAAAAATAGAATAAACATTAGGCCTATACATCCTCCATTTTAATGATGATGCCAAGTTACCTTAACTCGAAAGGGTAAGAGCTACCTGCTAGGAGCAAAGTCGTCACACACCTTAAGACTAAAATTGCATCACCCCCAAAAAGGTTCTCCAGACCCTTAGTTTGTTTAAAATGGTCTGTAAAAACGTAATGCATTCGCTTTCACTTTCCTTGGCGAAGTTTATCTCTTGGCAAAAAGGCTTTCAGGGGAAGTATAGGCATAATAAAGTGTAAGGTTCCATTAGGTCAAATTACAGCGCTGAAGGGCCAATAAATAATGAATTTATAGCGGCCTTAGTTAGGACCTTTCTGAGAATATGAAAGTGCGGTCGTTTTTAGTTGAACTAGTTTTGGAAAATCAGAGTAGGATAGATAGAGTCAGTCATTCATGATGACGCGTGCCGTGGATCTTATTACGCGTCTTCGTGAATGGCCCTAGCTGTACTAAGGGGCGATTACTGTGGCGTAAGTACGCTGCACACAAAAAGAAAACGTGGTAGCCTAGTGATTCTATATTAGACGACCAGATGGCCTAGTGGTTAGAAACCCTGACTATGAAGCTTGAGGTCCCGGGTTCGATTCCCGTGTAGGGGCAGATATTTGTATGAAAAATACGAATGTTTGTTCTCGGGTCTTGGGTGTTTAATATGTATTTAAGTATGTATCTATCTATATAAGTATGTTTATCCGTTGCCTAGTACCCATAACACAAGCTTTGCTAAGCTTACTTTGGGACTAGGTCAATTGGTGTGATTTGTCCCGTGATATTTATCTATGGCCTCTCAAGCAGTGGGTCGTGGGGTGTGAGCCTCGCTCTCAGTTTTTCGGAATTTACCTGCGAAATCACATTTGATATTATTATGAGCTTTACGGTAAAGGAAAACATCGTGAGGAAACCGAAACATACCTGGGAAGAAATTCAATGGTGTTGTGAAGTTCCCAATCCGCACTGGTCCCGCGTGGGCACTACGGCCAAAGCCCTCTCATTCTGAGAGGTGCCCATATTAAGTAGTTAGGTAGGTATAAATGGGAATGATGACGATAATGTAAATGCACATTTTCTGAACGTAATGCTTAACGTAATGCTGTACGTACACTCATCGCTAGGAACTACATCCGAAGACACACCTTACTCACGTTTCTCTCACATTCCAAGTTGCCTAATGAAGGGAGAGTTAATTCCATACATGGGTCAATTTTATTTTCCGATCCTACTAGGAGAACAAAAGTGTCCCAAGTTTTTTTCCGTTAACCACCTAACCATTTTTCATAGACTTTATATGACCGTAACTAAATGGAAGAATCGAAAATAATTATGGAAGTTTTGGGATTCTAAGCAATAATTCCAAATTAACAAAAAGTCTAAGCATACGAGTACTTACAACAAAATAAAAATTGGTCCACTTAGTGAACGAAAACCTTTACTGTGGGCTCTTGACCAATCGACCTAGTTGAATTCATAAGGGATGTGAATTCGCTTACATCCCTCGTTTAATAATTCAAAGTCGACTCCACTGGCTGAGTCAAAGTGGTTCAGTTATGAGAACAGTAGCTACCTTATTCATTATTTATCCCCATAGGGACGCAATAATTGGTTTTAGGCATGAATTATGTAACTGTACTGCTACACAGGACTTAAATGGTATTTTCTGCCCGAGTACTTTAATCCGCGAATTATAATTTCACGAACAAAATCACAAAAGCGCTTTTTAGAGCTGCACCAAAAGGCGCCGCCTATGCTGCCGTGATATCTTCTAATATATAAAAATCTCGTGTCACGGTGTTTGTTATTGAACTCCTCCGAAACGGCTTGACCGATTTTTATGAAAGTTTTTTTCTCTATATTCGGTAGGTCTGAGAATAGGTCGTAGGCAATTTTTCTTCGCAGACGGAGTCGCGGGCAACAGCTAGTCTAATATATAAAAATCTCGTGTCACGGTGTTTGTTATCGAACGCCTCCGAAACGGCTTGACCGATTTTATCTATTTTTTTTTCTATATTTGCTAGGTCTTAGAATAGGTCGTAGACTATTTTTTATATCCCAATTCTTCGCAGACGGAGTCGCGGGCAACAGCTAGTAATCTATAATGTTGCTATCTACCAAAGCATAGTCTGGAATACCCCAAAGGCAATGCGACGCCCAGGCGCCCAATACTACATAAGTTTGACAATTCTTCGATAGTTCATTCATTACTTCTGCAGATCTCTTCATTTCTGACTTGATCTCGCAGAGAAACTCCGAGCATAGCCTTTCTATTGCTCTATGAGTGACAAGTAAGCATGAAATCTCTAGACTGATCTATTTAAACCCGTGACCCGAAGTTTCGAGACAAGCAAAACTAATTTCGTCGTTATTTTAATGAAACAAGTATCTAAAGTTATGCTAATCCACGAGCTGTTTGTTCAAAGTTTATTTATACACCTCGGAATCTACATAACTTAAGTAGTAAGTAGGTAAAGTAGGAAGTAAATTTTGGGCCTGCGTTGATGAATTTTTGGCAAGTGTAGATATCAAAATATTTAGTATAAGAACTTATGAAGTACCTACGTACGTATATATTTCATTTACCATTTGAAGAGGGCATCGACTCAAAGTGGACAAAAAATATTTTGCAAAGAGTGGTGTAGTTCTTCACGCAATCAAACGAAATTATGCACAGATAAATAGGTAATTGGCAAAGGGCCCATTTAATGAACAAAACACCCTTTCATTCCAGGCTAATAAAAGACGAAGAGTGCAACATCCTACAGAACCTCTCGCGCGACGAATTCCGCGAGTTCCGAACCCTGGTCATCGACATGGTTCTGGCCACCGACATGAGTTTCCACTTCCAGCAGCTCAAAAACATGCGCTCACTCCTGACACTCGCAGAACCTACTGTCGACAAGTCTAAGGCGGCTTCGCTGGTGCTGCATTGCTGTGATATTTCGCATCCTGCTAAGGTATGTACAATACCTGCTGTTCCTTTATTGTTGACTAAATTGAGCCCATACTGGCGTGGAAGACTAAAAAGAGACCTAGTTTTCTATGTCGTTTGAATTTCGAATTTTCTTTTTAGTGCATCTCTGTGATACTCAAGGTATTATGTCTGCCAAATTTAAAGTCTCTGGCATAGTGATCAAGGCTGTACGTTGTCTACGACTATCAGTCAGACACGTTGCTCTTTTATAGGTGTAGAGAAGAGATTGGGTGTCACTGTAATGCCCGTGAGTTTCTCGTTAGAAGACACCCTTAGAACCTCACTGCTAAGTTCATGGCCTCTAAGCGACTGAGATATTCTACTGAAAGGCCCGTCTGACAGCCCGCCCTCTTCCAGTAAGATGTAAAAGCCAACAGAGATTAACAGCAACAGCCCGTCTGAAAAATCAATGAGATCTTTTTTTTTCTTTTCTAGCTTTAGCCTAGTTGGTAGTGACCCTGCCTACGAAGGCTACGAAGCAAGAGGTCCTGGGTTCGAATCCCGGTAATGGCATTTATTTGTGTGATGAGCACGAATATTTGTTCCTGAGTTATGGATGTTTTCTATGTATTTAAGTATTTATTTATCTATATAAGTATGTTTATCGTCGTCTAGTACCCATAGTACAAGCTTTGCTTAGTTTGGGACTAGGTCGATTTGTGTTAGATTGTCCCCTAATATTTATTTATTTATTTTAAGTTTTATCATACATTTTGATGACAAAGCTCCCAATATTTCCAGAGATGGGATCTCCACCACCGATGGACAATGAGTCTGCTCGACGAGTTCTTCCTCCAAGGAGACAAGGAGCGCGAGTTAGGGCTCCCTTTTAGTCCTCTCTGCGACAGAAACAACACTCTGGTAGCGGAGTCGCAGATCGGCTTCATTGAGTTCATCGTTGAGCCCAGCATGGGGGTCTGTGCTGATATGCTGGAGTGCATCCTGGGACCGCTGCACTCGAGTAGCAAGAACTCTGGGGCCGGTCAGGAGCCTATCAATGAAGAGTCTGCAGGAAAGATAGGTAGGTTTTTATAACTTTATCCCCGCAGCAAATGCCTAGCCTACCTATAGTAGGTACCTATAGTAGCTTCGGTAGGAGTCAAAGTGGCCTGTTGGTTTGACTCTCTCAAATGGAGGATCCTAGATTTGAACCGAGCCTCGCACTTCTACACTTTAGATAATTAAATACATTGCAAAATTACATTTAAAATTTACTATAATTTTTACGGTGAAGGAAAACAATTTGAGTTAAACTGTGTATTGAAAAGTTCAATTCCCCACCCGCTCCCCCAGGAATCATAGCCCAGCCCTTTTATTCATAGAACAGGCTTGTGCGCAGCAGTTGAACGTTGATGCCTATTTAAGCTTAAGATGATGATATGTATCTTTGGTTTGATGTTGTACCTGATAGTGACTTACTCGTTGAAAACCTTTCATCTGTTTATGCCATAAACGAGTTAGATTGTGGTGGTACTTCAGCAGAGAATATCTACTAATTTGTTCTGTGTTTGGTTTTCAGTAAACGAGACTAGCACTAAGTTCAAGATCAGAAAGCCCTGGGTTGCATGCCTTAGTGACAATA
Source organism: Archips xylosteana (assembly GCA_947563465.1). Classification (NCBI taxonomy): domain Eukaryota; kingdom Metazoa; phylum Arthropoda; class Insecta; order Lepidoptera; family Tortricidae; genus Archips; species Archips xylosteana. Next base: position 20,261,558 of record OX387345.1, on the reverse strand, counting down.
AGAAGATATGGAAGGAGCAGGCTGCCAAAGGTATTACACTGACGAACAAAAATAATGGGTCACTTTCCTTACAAAGTTGTACGATATGATACCCGTTATTTTTGGTCGTCTGTATAAAATAGGGAGAGCTCTTTTTCTGGAGACCGTGAGCCGCCTTCGCACTGTTTTCAAGGCTCGGCAACCTGTGAAAGCCTCGTGCATGTCTCTTTGAACTATGCACAAAACTGATTTAAACCCATGCAAGCCTTGCCAAACAATTCGTTCATTCACTTGCGTTTGTGGACCTAAAGCATTTTTGTCTATCACACTCGGAATCACAATCACCACTTCTTTCTCTCACAAGGTGTAGAATGAGGATAGATATGGTGAATGTAATCGCGAACGCCCACGCTTTATGGGCATTTTTAGAAAAAAGTGTACCCTGTACTTTTTTTAAAAAACCTAATAAATTTTGGATTATTTCTACTCGGAATCACAAGCACTATCGATTTAAGCAATAAAAAAGTGTCCCTCTTTTAATTGCCAGTTTTGTGACGCAGTTAACCATACATGTTGTATGGACCGTCACAAAAATGACTAATAAATTTTGTATGGAATTTTTTTTTTACATAAAACTGACCCGTGATTGACCACTATCTCACCTGATGTAAAGTGAAGATGAGGCCAAAAGTGTACCTCACTGGTTCAGTAACAGCCTATTCACTCTAGCCTTGAAGAGACCTAGGTTGTATTTTTCTGGAGATACAGACGACGGGAGCGCATTCCATTCCTTAGCAGTAATTAAGGAAAACGGGTACATTTTTTTCTAAAAACTCCCTTATACAATACGGCATCTAGCTTAGTCAAGGTAACCGCATACAGGCGAGTTCAGATGATTTAGGCGCAAGCACACAGAAGAGACGTGGGACGTATGGAGTGAATGAACAACTTTGAATATGATGTTTTGTTATACTATAAATATACAAAAGTGAAGTTATATTAATACAACTACATTCAATATACTTATTTGGTCGATTCCATGTTCTAAAACAATTAAAATACAAAAATAAGAGTAGTGTTCATTCACTAGATCTTGGAAACTAGTAAATGAACTAGCTATAAGTGACATAGTTCATTCACTGGAAAACTTGAACCAGTTAATGAACCTATATTTTACGTTTGTTCCAATACTGGCCATTCGGTAGATAATATATTTGGATCAATGTCACTGAAAACGAAATCTTAATATGACTACTAGAAGGAAAGATATTGCACAAATAGAAAACATACAACATACGTACGTCCACTTTACATCGTCGCCATTTCAAAACTGTTGCTTAGGAGTCGAAGCAAATTTACCAGAACCTGACAAGTAAAGGTGCTAGTCGAAAAAAAAATACGAGGCGTAGTAGAAACGTACCAAATTCTTATTATTTCAAAAAAATATAGTTTTGTTCATTCACTGGGTACTGTTCATTCACTGGTACGCTTACCCTACTTATTCTTTTTTTTAAGTCTATTAAAAATAGACGCGCTAAAATTAACGTACTTGTTATACGTATGTGTTATAGAGAGAAGATATAAGGTAAATTCAGTAAACTCTATTTTTTTTAATTTTCGTAAACATCAAGCAACCCAGGTTGCTGGGGCCAAATAGGTCTTGGCGACACATGTGACGACCAAAATGCTCATCAAACCATCGTCGTCTGTACGCCCCTGTTTGCATGGTACCAGCCACTGCAGCTAATACTAATGCCATTTTTCTTAAATCTAAAATTGAAGCCATGGTTCCAAAGAACAGATTTTGCTATCTCTCATAGTTTCTGATTTCTCCATACTGGCCCATTTGGATTGATCACCCTGTAGTGTCGCGACTAATTTGGCCGACCACGGCGGCCAATCATGGCCGATAACAGCTTGTGTTTAAAATGTATATAAAATAGCTAAAAATCCGGTGGCCGCCGTAACCAGGGGGGCTACGCCGAAATTCGAAGTTCGCACCGTGCCATCCCTTTCACTCTTCTGTTTAATACTATTAGCGAAAACGGAACGGCACGATAAGAAGTTCGAAATCTAATTTCGCTTAGTGCGCGCGTACTTAGAGTTTTCTATGACGCTCGCTACATTGGATTAAAAAGGTTAAGTATACAACCGACGGAATTGTTTCTTCCAATATACGTAATTCGAATGTCTACCGTGTTTCAGATGCAGAAGCCAGGGCCAAAGCAGAAGAAGAGATCAACAACCCTCCAGCGGCTACGGAGGAATAATATTTAGCCACCTTTGTAAATAGCGTTAAATCTAATTGTTATAACATGTTCTCTTCACTCATGAAGAAAAATTAAAATATTTCGTTGTTTGTGTGTAAAAACGCTTGCAGTTTGACTTTTGTGCCAGAAAGAAGCGTCGTGGCGTGAAAACTACAAGGAAATCGCCGAAAGCTCGATCTACAGTACAACTTTATCTCAGGAAACTATATTGGTAGGTACTTTTTAAGGAAATCACTGGAGCATCCATTGTGAGAAGGTTGCACCTGCCGGTCGAGCTAAGGAACGGCGGTTTACCTATTACAGCGTGAATCACCCATTTAATTAAATATACGCAATTTGATTAAATAGTCCTACAAAACTAATCCATTACTGTCTAAAATGTGCCCATGGCGCTTCTTCGAACACAAATTCTAACGTCGCTACGTTCGATTGTTTTAAACAAATACCCGTTGATCTTCTATGGCGTAGCAATATTTGCTTCTTGGATAATAGGTATCAGAAGCATCATCTATTTAAGTAGGTATTGTTTAAATGGAGACAGCACCAATTGGTACTTGTGGTCAATTCTACTTAGACGCTCAATACAAAAAGCGCAATCCTAGTTTTGGTAATATAACCTTCGTAATACCTAAGGTAAGGTTTCCACTATCTTCCTCTCGGATTGTACTAGTAAAGAAGCAGTTCGAGATGAATGGCGACAGGTAGTAAAGCGTGCCATCAATACGTCAAGAATATAGCGACTTTAAAGATTACCACCATGGAAATGCACGGTTTTACTGCCAAGGTTCAAGACGGTTTATGAAGTTAATTTAAAACAAAAACGATACAGACTAACATAGAACCTCCTCTTTTTTCGAAGTTGATTTATTGCCTACCTACTTACGCCGTGCTCGGCAATAGATAATTCCTAAAACTAATATGGTTATTCTAGTGTCACATTGTATGAGCACTGTTTTCCCGTAGAAGACCTTGGTTTTGGCACTTTGTCTACCGCATCCAAAGCTATCAGTAAAATAAGAAATATTAGCAATGGCACCAACTTGAAAAAAACGTTGACGGCAACGGGTATTTATTTGAAAATCGAACTATATTTTAAAGACGTGTTTCGTTACGCACAAATTTTGAATTGAGAGCACAATGTGAAAAGCCTGAATGTATAAAGATTCAATTTGGAAGACACCATAGTGAGCCAAATTCGAAACGGCAGGCTGCCGCTGGCGCCAAAGCCAAAGTAGTATAAATTCATAAATTATTCGCGGTTAAGATTTTCTTTAGATTTAGCCTGACGAATGGTAGCGTTTCCGAACCGTCAAGTACCCATTGTGATTTGTATTAAGTGTTTCTCGATATACCTTTCAGAGACAAAGCGTATTTTTTTCTAAATTTTTAGCGTACAAAAAACGTCCATTGTAAGCGTGAATTTGGAAAAAACTAATTTATGAACACTACGTATTTTTTGACAAGCAAGTCATGACGTAGAATAACATCAATGGATACTTGACGACATTAAAATATTTATTTACTTCCCTGTCTGTCATCGTAATAAATTTACAGGATGATTACTTTTCCACTAAGTTTACTAATTCCTTAAAGCTTTTTGAAAGATGGTCTCCGCTGTAGTAAATGTATTATGTAATGAAACCTTAATAAAAAAAGCACTAACACAACGTACACGTGTTATATGGTATAAAGAAAGTGCTATAAGAATATTTCGAGTCACATAGGTTTAATCTATTACACGTACGATAAGGCCTATTTTCGCTTGCAGATCATTGTTTGTGATTGTCATCAGACTTGGTGTTTTATTACATAGGAAATTTTACTCCAAGGGTTCCGTAGTCGAAATGGTAAAAATGAAACTTGTAACAGGGCAAAGAAAAAGGATTGCTTGGATTAATCTTGATTTTAATGCAAAAGCAAACACAGACAAAGGTAAAATTAAAGAAGGGCGAGGGAAATCAGCCCACTGGCCAACGTGAAGGAGCACGAACTTGACGGGCGCGGCGAGAGCACGGAATGTAAAGCTGCGTACAGACTGCGCGCACAGTACGCGTACCCTACGCGAGCCCGGGTACGCGTACCCGGGTACGCGTGTCCTGGAACGCCATGTCCGTACTTGCAGCTACGCGTACACTCTAGGGAAAGCGTTCCGCGCGAGCTCGGCTCGCAGCGAGCCGCCGTCTGTCGGTTTTTGGTCGCGAGTCAAAGCGATCGCGCGCGCCCGTGTACGCTGTATTTAGACAGTCTGTTTCGATTCACGGCGAATGACTGAGGCTCGGCGTTCATATAATATTACAATACTCTTTGGGCTCGACTCGCAGTGGATCGATTGAACTCGCGTTCAGGTTCGCAGCGGTCCGTACAGGAGCTGTACGCGTATCCAATGCACGCGTACCCTACGCGAGCCCGGGTACGCGTATATGAACGCAGTCCGTACGCAGCTTCAGGCGAGCAATCCCCAGCTGAGCCGTTACATGGCGCTATAAACTCTTATAACTTGTAACTGTCCCTCCGCCTGTCAGACCTTATAGGTAGGTATTACAGGCATTTTATTAGGAAACTTTATCTGAGTGATATTTAAATGTTTGAATAAATAAATAATAATAAATATAATCTGATTCAACTTTCATACAATTCTACGAAATTGAAATAACAAAATTAAAGTCAAAACCGTTTATAGCGACACCAATTACAACGACACAACACAATGAACACAACGATGTAACGACCAAGAAAAAAACCCAACACGATCTTATATACCAAAGTAACACTGGTTACAATGACCAACTGTGTTTAACGACCAAATATTGCTGTCCCTTGAATGTCGTTATAAACGGTTTTGTTTGACTGTATATCGTGTAGGTGCACTGTGAGAAGGAATGTTTATTTCAATTTCGTAAAATTTCATATACGAGATTGTGTCGGAAATCTGTTTATATGGGATAAATTTTAAAGATACGATTGCAACTCTAAAATTTTTTTTGAAGGGCACACTTTTTACAGTAAATTTATCAAGCGTACAGTACAGTTATATCTTAGGCATCTTAAGATATACCTAACTAAATATAGATCTTCAAAAACGTTTAAGCGGTTTCATTGTATCTTTTAGATAAAGCGAATGAGCGAGCGAGCGTAGCGAGGAGTTTTGAGTTTCGAAAGTCGTAAAAACAGTTTAAAACCTTTTACGGCTCAAGTAAAAAGTTAAAATGGTTATGACTTTACGAGTATTGTCGTAACTATTTTAACTTCATTTCGACTGCGGAAGCCTTCTTTATGTGTGGTGATAGACGCACTTGACCGATTTTTTTTCTTTGATATTGCAGTATGAAACGTTTTGTTTTTTGCTAGAGTGGAAACCGTCTTCTATATCTTATTTAACAGAATATGTAAAAAATCCTGTCTGACTGACTGACTGACTCGTGAACACTCAGCCCAAACACTTTGACCTAGAAAGCAGAAATTTCGCAGGGGTTCCCTTCATGATGATGTTCCCATCCCACGGGATAGGAAATTCTTTCACGGATGCGAAGTTACGATCGTAAGCCAATTTGTAAATTATTTTCTTATGACTGCATCTTTTTCAGACTGATCGTGCTGATATTATTTGGAATGAAGGTAGCTTATGCATAAATATTACAACATGGCAATATTGACAATATTGGCAATATAACTTTAAATGCCAATTAATTACGACAGCTTATTTATTTTACGCATTTAAACAGTATTTTTCACGTATATTTAAATTTCTGCAAATATTAAATTAAGACCCGTATAATTAGCTTAAAAATGTATGTATATCTTTGAAAATGCTGGTAACGGAGCAACTCATTCCTTATTAAAGTTTCTATATTGTGTGTACAGATGTGCTCTTCGCAAAAGAAACATCCTATATATAGAATAAGTAACTAAATAGATATAAATCATGGTCTTGTATTTAATAACATAAATAAATGTAGCTTAACTAGTTTAACTTATCCCGTAATATATGAAAAATACGCTTATTAATTTTAATGTTTCCGATAAAATTGGAGATTTGATATTCCTGACCAAATGTTATTTAAAATGAAATCATTTTCTAAATAATATAAACCTTCTCAATAGATAAATAATAGGTAGATAGTATATGTAGATAGTTTATTATTTTAGTTAAATAATTCATGTTCCCATTTTAAAACCAAGGTACTTTTATTGATAAAATCCAGTGTCAACAAAGGTATTAGTTATGCAAAAAAAATGTGTCATTAGTATGTAATCATGGAACGGAAAGCTGGGGACTCTGACTATGTTTGTTTATTGCATTGGAAATAAGAACAATCTGCTTAAGCAATTATAAATCAGGTAGCATATCGTCACTACTTTTAAAAAAGCTCGTATCTAAACATGGATAATCATACGAAATGAACTTTACACCGTCAGCTTAAGGTTCAGTTCAGTTTGCACATTAATTTGAGATACAAGGTTTTTTAAAAGTAGTGACGATATGTTAGTATTATGTACTTATCTGAACATTAAAAAGTTAACTAAAAGTAACAACATAATGTTTAGGAACACGTAGGTGGGCCAGTTTTTATTTTGTAGTATGATTTGTTTTTTTTTTAATTTGGAGAACAAAAAGTCCCAATTTTTTTTTCCGTTGAGTACCTTACCTATAACCATTTTTCGTAGACTTTATAAATAATGATCGTAACTAAATGGAAGAATCGAAAATTAATATTTACCTACATGGAAGTTTTGGGACACTTTTTTTCTCCTAATACCTAGGATCGAAAAAGCTCGTGATTCTGAGCAGAAATCAAATACAACTCTCCTAATTATAAAAAAGTCAAAACATACAACACAATAAATTAGCCCAGGTATTGGTGGGCGGGCCTAAGAACCGTTTCCAACGCCGGATGTATGTTACGAAAATCGACTAATAGTATTGTCCGTCAGCTTAAATCCCAATAGCCGGATCTCCACTGAGTGAGGCGCCTCGTGACGTGAGGCAGCCATTTTCGGTACGATTTTGAGCTTTGTGTAGAATAAAATCATGCCTCATGCGTTTGCCTCGCGAGGCGGCTCGCTCAGTGGAGCCCGGCTAATGACCACGCGCGTGGTGTGTGCTCACATAATTACAATTGGTTTTAGTCAGGACATTATCTTTATATTTTCGTAACACACGCTTCAGAGCTCAACCCTACCTGCAGGCTAATTGTCTAACTCCCTCGTAATCGCCATCGCGTTAATTTTGACAGTTCTTGTATGGACTGACAATTGGTATCGGAAACAGCCAGCTGTCACAGCCATACAAAAACTGTCATTTCAATCCGATGCCAAATGTCAAAAAAGTTATAGATTTAACCAGCTGGGCATTTGCCCAAAATATTTGCTTGTCCTGGCGGAAAAGGATATTTCGACGTTGATGTCGACTTGGTCAGAGCTCTCAAGCTTTTTCCGCAACTAACTTCACGAACGCGTTCGCGTAATAGTGTCAAATAAGCGACGCGTTCAGGCCCTTACTTCAGCAACGTGATAATTTTGAAAATGATTTTCAATAAAAATGACAGGCATTTTGTTCAAATTGTTTGTATCTTAATGATAATTACCTATGTCCTATGTTGTGAAGCAATAATGACACCTGACGCCATATTGTCTAACGCGCAGGCGTTTGCTACCGCATTCACCATCTCTTTCTGTCACCATTTTATGCCGTTTGACAGAATAAGATAATAAATGCGTTAGACAATAAGCGTACTGGATTATCAATCGTGAAAGTACCCAATCAAAATTTTGGTCAGATCTGAGAACTCTTATTCCTCAAGTACCGAGACCACTCCGCTATACTTAGCTCAAGCTCAATAGAAAGCTACTATTATGCTTACCTACTTAATACTTAAATTGAATGAAATTAGACTGAGAGGCACAAGGTTAACGAGTATTTTAAAAGAGGCAGGTAGGTAGGCAAACTTGAATAAAAGTAAATTTAAAGAGGACCCAAAGTAAATGTACCGTCCTTCCTGTAGATTCTCTAAAGGCATTGGGTAAGAAATTTTATGAAACAAGCTCCTTTGTAAAATCCCTTTCAACGTTTTGAAATCCTCACTCACGGTTGCCAAAATGATTTCGCATTTCGAGAAGGAAACTTATTTTAAATTTCAAACTGATATGTGGGCAGTTTTCATGAATCAATAAACGAAATGTATATTCATTCAAAATATTATTCATTACATATTTTTCTGGATTCGTTCACATCGAGACTCGATGCAAGGCGGCATATCGTAAAATACATAAATTTTTAACATTTTGAACGGTAGCGACGCCTGAAGTTGTCTAATGCCTCCAAGTCCTACAACGCCATCGGCCATTTAACTATAGTCGGTCAAATTACAATGTGCAATCCATCCATCCATCCAAAGGTAGGTCTGTAGGTATGCTCCAGTGGTGTAAAAGGGGTTATTGAGCACTGGTTGACGTTTTCAGTCAATGAAATGTGCCACGTAGGTGTCAACTGACCCTTTGGTAAAGTACCTACAGTCAAGATCATAAATATATTATGTAGGTACGTTACCAAAGCGTCAAAAATATCTATACAGCTCTATGCTATACTAACCATAAGGTTGGTGTTTACCAAGGTGTTTACATATAATTGACGCGATGGCTGTATAAATTGATGCCTTCGATTGTACCAACCTCGTAAAAAAGTATTAAGTTTTGACAACGAAGGCGGATACCAATTAAATACCTATCCTTATAGTATCCGTTTCGAGGTAGCATATAGTGGTTTGACCTATGGTCTATTGAAATGTAATTTCGCACGTAAATTCCAAAAAACTCAGAGGTGCGTTACCGGGCTCGAACCCACGGCCCTCTGCTTGCGAGGCCATAGGTCAACCCACTAGGCCACCACAGCTTCGAACCCACGGCCATGAAGATTACTGACACCCTATTCGACCACTTTCAGTCAAGACCCTGTTATTTTTGTGACAGATATCTATGATCCCGTCTCTATTTATTCCGTTCGATTAAAAAGACACAGCATCACAAATCAGTTATATAAAATAACAAGAGCAATAGAGTTGTAAAACAGGTCCTAAGACAATGCAATGAAAACTGCCCATTTAAAGTTTAGTTAGTATATCTTTATCCGAGGCCTACATTTCCAGGTACATGGGACCATTTCTCATTGAATATCAAGTCAAGAAACCATAATCACAATATATTTTAGGTCCCTAATGATAGAATAACGATTGCAAGAATGGTAAGTATCTAGATATAACCTGGTGACGCTTATTGTAGAAAAAAATATTAACAATAGATCTTTTATATATTTATTATCTGTATATTGTGTATGGTAGAGTACTTATAGTGTTTAATTAAGATTTATCAAATTATTACTTAGAATGTGGTTCATTAACACAATTCTGATTGGGAATATAGCTTTATAAAAGTGTAGTTTAGAATAATGAGCCTTATGGACATCATAGCTGAATGTTGTTTCTGTAAAAATAGCTTGCAATGTCATTCCGATTGCAGTTTGTCTTTTTGTCATACGACAAAATAGTTCTTGCGTAGCTACTTGTTTTATTCTAAGCACTTTTGAAATTTGTATGTACAAAAATAAAGAAATTTATTTACACCGAAATATTTTAAATATTCGGGATATTGTTTTTGAGAAATGAAAGGGTTATTGAAAGATTATAGTGATAGGACTACACCTACAATTCTTAAGTTTCCGCAGTTAAGAAAGTAGAGTCTATACCACTGCTGTTGCTAAAGACAAAATATACCTATAAGACACCTACTTAATTAAGTTAATGGAAAAAAGTACAGAATTATTTAAAACAGTGTCATTCTCTAAACCCGAGACTTATATTAAGCCTGACTAAATTCATATTCCTACTTACAGGATGCTTGGTAGATGAAAGCAAAAACCTTCGAAAATGATAGTGTTAAATTAAAATTTTTTGACATACCTAGTCTACGAAACATCCTGTATAACTGTACAAGCAGGATTAAACCCTCCGATAGCGATATTTAAACATTTTGCTTAACTTCAACATTTAGACCAGAGGCCGTATTGTCTAACGTTTCTGACGCTTGCCTTCGCTTTCACCATCTCTTTCTGTCATCATCTTATACCGTTTGACAGAAAGAAATAGTGATTGCGAAGACAAGCGTTAGAAACGTTAGACAATAAACCTACAGATGGCAAACAACTTCCCGCTTGAAAGAAAAATCCAATGAATTCCACGGTATTTTACGACCAGAACTAAAATGTAAAGAAATGTCATTGATTTCAGGAACAGCACGCCCATAGAATCGCTACTCCTGGCATAAATAATAACCGATATCAAATAATAGTCTAGCACGGCTCAATTCAATGCCGGCAACAAATTAGTGACTCTCCTTAAAATGTCGATATTGAAGGCCGGTGGTGATCATTTCCCATTAGATGACCCTCTTGCTCGTTGCTGTTTTTAAAAGCATTTTAACAAGTATAGTCGTCATCAGTTGCACCACCAGATGAAGTTGTGAAATGTTCAAACAAATCGGAACAAATTATCTTGATGACAGAATTATATGGTAATTAATTAAACGAAACAAATACAAAAGATAGTAGCGGCGTGTCGTGATTTAGACAATCTTAGATCAAATCAAATCATTTATCTATACTAATTACTAATAATATTATAAAGAGGAAATATTTGATTGTTTGTTTGTTTGCATTGAATAGGCTCCGAAACTACTGGACCGATTTCAAAAATTCTTTAGCCGTTAGAAAGCTACATTATCACTAAGTGACATAGGCTACTTTTTACCGCGGGAAAATACCTTTTCCTACGGGAAAATTAATTTATCGCGGGCGAAGCTGCGGACGGAAGGCTAGTTTGCTATAAGTACACAAGTAGGTATACCTACATGCAAATAATATACATATTATTATGTACAATATTAAATCGGTTACAAATTTAATATGGGTTTAGGATATGGGTAATATGAGTCATAATCATAATACCGATTACCACGGCTAACTACGCAAAATACCAATATTAAAAAATAAAAATGCTGCGTACCTTATAAACTGGGTCGCAGTGATTGAAAAAATGCTAATTGATCATTACCTAACTAATCAATGGCATGTTCTTTGATAAGAAATTAATGACATTTAAATATTTAGTTAAATTTTTCACCACGATGTTTTAGATTTGCCTAATCTTGCGTACATATTATGTGTATTTTTAAACATAATTATAATCCCACAGACATTAAATCTCGGCATCAAATGTAGCACCCAAAGGTCCTAGACAAAACGCTTTGTCTAATATGGTAGCACCTCTATGTACATTTTATGTGAAATCTCAATTTATGTGTAATTATTTTCCTAAATAATAATTCTTTTTCTACATTTATGTAAATAGAACTAAACACCTGTATGTGTAAATTATATGTAAAATAAAAATAAAGATTTTCGTAGAAAATGGCTATATTTCTTTTATACATGGCGGATTGGTGGCATTTTATATTTTTATCATACCCAAGCACTTCTTTAAGTGGTACAGATATCGAGAAAATTTATATAATAGGATGGTGGTTCAAAACGATACCATTTTTTCGACAGGTAAAGTCAGCATAAAGTAGCTGGTCACTTGTGTACCTTGTCGCTCTACAGTTAGGTGCAAAACGCTTGCAAAACGTCGTTATTGAGTGACAACCCATCCTGAGAGGAGGCCTGTGCCTTGCAGTGGGTGGGACCTATATGTATAGGCTGGGATGATGATGATGACGATCCTTTTAAGTATATAAGTGTTGAATGAAAGCATACAAGATGCTTTCATACTTAATGTAAAAATCTTTTACTCAGCTTGTAAAATGTAAATAACAATAAAAATATTATCATGAATTTTAAATTATATTAAATTAACAAGGAGTTAGAAGTTACTAATCCATCCATATATAATACATATAATATAAAAATCTCGTGTTACGAACTCCTCCGAAACGGTTGACCAATTTTTATGAAACCTTTTTTTTTTTTCGGTAGGTCTGAGAATAGGTCGTAGGCTACCTTTTATACCCCTATTCTTCGCGGACGGAGTCGCGGGCAACAGCTAGTATAATATAATAATCAAAATAACTCCCTCATTTTCTGAAGTTAGCTAAAAATTTATCACAAAATAACTTTGAGATAATATATTTCATACTAAATACAAACTGAAACATGGATGCTCAGAAAAAAGACCAGCGCTGGGAATCGAACCCAGGTCCTTTTAATTTTATATTGATTTCACGGGATGACCGTAAAAGTAAAAAAAAACCGGCCAAGTGCGAGTCGGACTCGCGCACGAAGGGTTCCGTACAATCCATACTAATATTATAAATGCGAAAGTGTGTCTGTCTGTATGTCTGTCTGTTACCTTTTCACGCTTAAACCGCTGAACCGATTGTGGTGAAATTTGGTATAGAGATAGTTTGAGACCCGGGAAAGGACAGGATAGTTTTTATCCCGGAAAATTGCACAGTTCCCGCGGGATAGCGATAAACGAATTCTTCGCAGACGGAGTCGCGGGCAAAAGTTTGTCATCTATAAAAATCACGTTTGTTGTACGGAAGCCCCCTTAAATATTTTTTTTATTTTAATTTAATGATTTATTTTTAAAGTCAATATACAGTGGTGGTCATACAATTAAGAACGATTTGAAGTTTCCGATTTTTTTTTATCTAAATCATGTCATATGTCTAGTTGTGTTCCTTCTTAGAAGTAACAAGTTATGTTATAAAATAGCCACATGGATAGAGCAAACAGGATTAATAATAATAGTGTATAATTGCTAACATTTTTTTTTACAAATTTTATTTGTTCTCTATACTAATAAATTCAAATAGTAATGAAGCTGGACAAATAATTAAGAACGATTTATTAAACTGCTCGAGAGTTGTTTTATATGAAACTTAGATTAAATAAATCATATTAATGTGAAGTTGGTATAGAAAAAAAAGCAATTTAATACATTTGAACTAAAATTAATAGTTAGTAGCATGTCCACGGCTTTTAATTATGGCTTTACACCGGCGAGGCATTGAATCTATCAATTTTTGACATTTCGCAAGAGAAATAGAGTTCCATTCTTCTAAGAAAACGTCGTACAGCTCTCTCAAATTGCCACACTGTCGATTTGAAACCTTTTTCTTGACTTCGCACCAAAGATGATCTATTGGGTTAAGATCTGGGCTGTTGGCTGGCCAATCTAAGACTGAAACTGATTGTGATGTGAGGAATTCCTTAACGGTGCGTGCAGTATGCTTTGGATCATTGTCGTGCTGGAATGTCCAAATAACCGGAAGCACGTCTTCGGCATATGGTAACATTGTTTCTTGCAGTATATTTTTGTATTGGAATTGATCCATGTTTCCTTCTATCAGCCTAACAGGTCCAACGCCATGTCCAGAAAAGCACCCCCAAATTTTCACATTTCCCCCGCCATGCTTTAATGTCACTTTTGTGTACTTTGGGTCGAATGATTTATTCGGAGGGCGTCGTACATATTGTTTTCCATCAGAACATACCCTATTTATTTTTGTCTCGTCAGAAAAAAGAACGTTTTTCCACTGTCTGACTGTCCAGTTTTCATACCTTCTTGCAAATGCAAGTCGGGCTTGCCTATGACATCGTTTCAACATAGGCACCTTCCTTGCTATCCTTCCGTTCAACTTATTTTCTACCAAACGCATTCGAATAGTGCGTGCAGAGATTGCTGAAGGGTTGTTTTCGCCAAAATATTCTTTTCTCAACTCATTAGACCCTTTAAAAGGATTTTGTTTTGCCAAACGAACGATATTTCGATCATCTCGACGAGATGACTTTCTCTGTCTAGGTCCACGCGGAACGTTTGAAGTAGTTTGATACATGGAAAAATGCTTTACGGCATGGAAAACCATTGTTTTTGAACATTGCAGATGGTCGGCTGTCTTTTTATACGACCAATTCTTCTCGCGAAGTTTTATTATTACTTCTCTTGTAGATTTATCACAACTTTTATTTTTCCCCATTGTTTTTATACAAAGTAATCACTTTTAAGACTTTAACAGCACGAAATAGCGCCAAAATTATACGAATACTAATCTACAACCACAGAGCCACACAGAATTCTCTATTTAAACTTGAAAAAATAATAAACTATTCAGCGTTCTTAATTACGTGACCAGCCAGTAAGTACTAATACTAGGTTCAGATCGAATGTATAAAGTTTCTCTATTAATTTTTTAGCCAACAATGTTGCATAAATGAATGTACAGGTAGTACGGAAAAGTTTTGCAATACCGAGAGAAATAAAAAAAATACGGGCAATTAGTTATACTTGTTACTTTGAAAAAATCATCTCAATAAATAATCGTTCTTAATTATATGGCCACAACTGTATAATTAAATATTCTATGAACATTTCAAGCGTCTACCTGTTGCCATTATCAATATCAAGCAAAAACGAGCAAAAAAATCACGTTTGTTGTATGGGAGCCCCTTAAATATTTATTTTATTCCATTTTTTAGTATTTGTTGTTATAGCGGCAACCAAAATACATCTGTGAAAACTTCAACTCTCTAGCTATCACGGTTCCCAAGATACAGCCTGGTGACAGACGGACGGACAGCGGAGCCTCAGTAATAGGGTTCCCGTTTTTACCCTTTGGGTACGGAACCCTAAAAATGAAGTTGAAAAAATAAAATAATAATAAGATACTTCATAGTAAACTTGTTAACTTTGAGATAACTTATTAGGCGAAAAATATAGACAGATTAAAATGTTTACTAACAAATGTTTTCCTTAAATATCTTACTAATATTATAAACACAAAAGTTTCTATGGATGTGTAGATGTTTGTTACTCTTTTACGCTAAAATGGTTGGACAAATTTTGATGAAATTTGGCACACATAACAACAGGTTATCCTGGATTAACATAATAATATGGGATACTTTTTAGCCAGCTAAAGCGCATGGTTCCTGCAGGATAGCAATAAACGGATTCTTCACAGACAGAGTCGCGGGCAACAGCTTGTACTGAAATATTTTTAACATCCTATAATTTTATGCTTGTCCATACTATGCAAACATAGCTACATTTACAGTTATAGAAATACAGAAACTGGTTTTAAAAATACTACAAACTTACTTACTCTTATAAAAACAATTTTTTCATATGCATAAACTGATGCTTACAAGAATTAAGTAATTAAAAGGCATAGTAATACGTAAATACATAAAAATTAAGCTGAAAGCTGTCAACTAGCTCAGAATATACTTATGAGTTTTACCAAATATGTGAATTTGTACAGACAGAGCTCTAACATCAGTTTTCTGCCGATTACAAATGATTGTTCCTTCAATAACGTCCCCCTGTTTCACTTCTTTACAGTCTCTAAAATAAAACACTGTCTGTTTCCAATGTGTGGATGTTACATGTGGTCCCGTTGAGAAAGAAACCTTCTTTGGGAGGTCAAAAAATGTATCAAAATAACCAACAAGAGATGTTAGTGTACCATCTCTTGTAATAGGTAGTTTAAATGCGGATTCAAAATCCATCACATCAGTGCTACATGTGTTAATATCAATCTCTTTTACAATGCAAGGTTCCGATACAGTATGTTTTGATCCAATAACGTCAATGCTCGCTTCTCTCACTACTTCAGACTTCATGCAATTCATTTTGTATCCGTACACATCTGACCAATATTCTATCAACTTTTTATGAGTGTCTACATCGCCGTTGGCTACAAGACTGATGTTACATCTGTTTGGGAGCAATAATCCACCTGGTTTGAGGCAATTGTCCCTTGCGTATATGACACTGTCCAGCATGCCTTCAAATAACAAGAAATAACCCATCCATTCTGATACAATAATATCCACTTTTTCATCAAGCTTAGTATTTTCTAATCTACCTTTTACAACTTTAATGGTTTCATGTAGATTATTTTCCCTTATTATGTCCATGGCATGATACACAACTTCTGATTGGTCTAACGCATAAACTTTCTTTGCACCCGCTGATGCGGAGAACATAGAAAGGATTCCAGTTCCACATCCCAAGTCCAGAACAACTTTGTCTTTCAACGTTTCTTTGTTATTTAATATAGCATCTCTATAGCTTTCTGTTCGTACTTTATCTGAAAGCATGTCATAGTGAATGCCGAAGTGTGCATAAGTGTTGAAGTATCCTTCATCTTCTTCTATTGGCACTTTAGATACACAATCAACTATCATAGTGGCCTCAGACGCACTACTGCTTGCACCAACATCCAGAATGCTTTTCATTGACGCCTGCATCTTACTGATGTCTTCTTGAGCTATTTGCAAGTGAGAATTACTTTCTTTAAGTTGACTGATCAAAACCTGTATCGTCCTTTGGAGTTCAATGAAGTGACTCTGTGATAAAGTAACCACTCCGTTTTCTACATTGGCATGGTAAGACTTGGGTGGACTGGGTTGCTCGGCGAGGGATTCGAAGTCAAACATCAACCACTCGTCGTTTTCTACCGGCTTTAGATACCTTTCATCTTCCCATATAGATTTGTTGGCATTCATCACTGCATCCACTGTCGGCTTATGAGTCTTAATGTAGTTGATTAACTTGATGTACGAGTAACAGTCCATATTAAACTTGGCTTTTAAGGTGTTCAAATTAAAGTTGTGTGCACTCTCGGAGTGTTTCACGGCGTCTTCAATAGACGTGAAAATGTGAGTGCAAAATAAACAAGTTACCGTGGCGCCGTTTGTTTCCATCTCCTGCCATTCTTCTTCCTCGAATTGGTCTTCATCACTACTGAGGTCTGGTACATCAGTCATGGTGATTTTGATTTTAATAAAGGAATACACGAAAATTAAAACGTTTTACGCGATGTAGATGCTGTGAAAACCATGTGCTAGCTAAAGTGACAGTGACACATAGATGTCAAAATGACATGTGACAGTTATTGAATTCTTAAGGCGTTTTTACCTAGGCAACTTCATATCTCATACATGGTACGAGACGTCGTGAATACGGTTGATAGCGCTGCCGTCAAGCTCAATGGACAAATTTAGCGCTAAATAATAGATAGTGACTTCTCAAACGCATATTGAGTAGATGTGGCTTAAAGGTTTATGAAACCAGAGGCCGTATTGTCTAACGCTTCTGACGCTTGCCTTCGCTTTCACCATCTCTTTCTGACGACATCTTATACCGTTTGACAGAAAGAATAATGATTCCGAAGGCAAGCGTCGGAAGCAAGAGACAAAACGGCCGCAGGTCATAAAAAAAAAACAATATTGACTATTATAGATGCGCGCGATTTTTGAAGTAGTTGCTATGACTACGTTACCGCTATATTTAATACAACAAAGATCCACGTTGTAAATTATCCTTGTGTTAATATCAGCCAGGTAATTGCGTTTCGTCAGCATGAAATTGAAACTATCTTCATTTAAAGAGCCGAAACATGACGGAGTAGTTGTTTGTGTAAGCTGGAATAACACAGAAGATGTTTTTTCTTGTGGGTAAGTGGAAAACACCTAACTACGCACTTCTCGTCAGTGTTGTTGCGATGATGATAGTTTACGCTATCGATATTTGACCTTGAGAAAACAGTAGATAGTGTCGATAGTCCATCGAAAATATCGACATGCTGAAATACTATCGATAGTATCGATAGTGAAAATTAGGCGATATTATCGATACAATTGATCTTTATCAATAGTATTAGTTATTTTCATCAATCGATACTTTCGATAGTTTCGATAGGCTATCGTTAGTATGACTGATTTTTAAGGCCACGATTCTATCGATAGACTATCGCTATCACAACAACACTGCTTGTCGTATAGTAAAACTAATGACCGCTAATAACGACCGCTTTAGCCTAGTTGGTAGTGACCCTGCCTACGAAGCAAGAGGTCCTGGGTTCAAAACCCGGTAAGGGCATTTATTTGTGTGATGAGCACGAATATTTGTTCCTGAGTTATGGATGTTTTCTATGTATTTAAGTATTTATTTATTTATATAAGTATGTTTATCGTCGTCTAGTATCCATAGTACAAGCTTTGCTTAGTTTGGGACTAGGTCGATTTGTGTAAGATTGTCCCCTAATATTTATTTAATATTTATTTATTTAATGGTGATTTTAGTTAGAAACACACGATAAGGGTCTGGAGAGACGACAGTGTATCTTAAGGCCAAATCTGCCCAAGATGATTGATCATCAGGTAAAAATCATGGGAAGCTAATGACTACTGTATAGGCTTTCTCCAAGGAGTTCCACAATTTATTGGTATGTTATAGTATTATAACACACCAATAAATTGTGGAACTCCTTGGAGAAAGCCTGAGTTCAAAAGTGGAGATCAGAAATTACATCCACTAAAATAATTATTAGTGTGGTTATCTAACACATTCACAGTCTATGACCTCATATTATGGTCGAAATGGACCTAAGCTATGGACCAATGGTCTGCAAATTAATAAAAAATACTTGAAAAAGAAAACCAAAGATCTTGAACAATTTGAGCAAAAGTTGACGATTTAATATTTTCATGACCACTTGTTACCAAATTAATGAATTTTTTTTTTAGCGACGACCATAAACTCCTTAAATGGAATCTCGTAAACAGCGAATGTATGGTGGTGACGACATTCCCTGAAGACTTTTATCCCACTGGAATGCATCTGTTTCCTAAAGTCAATCAAGGGGGAAATAAACACCAACATGACGTTATCCTGATTGGATCTGCTGAAGGGAAGTAAGTTGGTAATGCTGAACTTTAATCATGCTTTAGGTAAAAATTACCTGAATTTATAGCGCTTCTTTAGTTATCCCAGTCTTTTACCTACTTAAGAGCAGGTGAGTGGCAGATAATCAATGTATTTTATGATGTTTAGATTCCACATTGTCAATCATAATGGGCGTATAGAAAAAAGTGTGGCTGCCCACCAAGGTGCTTGCCTCGTCACACAATGGAGCCCAGACGGGGCGAGCCTGTTGACAGGTAATTCTTCAATTGGGTAAATATGCTTTTAGCCTGAAAAATCTGCCATACTTGAGGTTGTTGGTTAGCATGTGTGGCGGCGATTGCTGATACGGTACTGGCATTCACTCTCAAACACTCAACGATAAAGCATACTAGGATATTTATGTTCATGTCATTTTTTTTTCAGCTGGTGAAGATGGTTTCGTAAAAGTATGGTCACGGAATGGTCTCCTCAGGTCTACTTTAGTTCAGTCTGATGTTTCCTGCTACAGCGCTGTTTGGAGCCCCGATAGTGGTGCTATCTTACACACCAAGGGGGACTTCCTTGCTATTAAACATTTAAACTCGGGACCAAAGATAACCAAGGTTTAGTACTACGTAATTCCTTGTAGGTTTATGCTACTTCCTACGAAACGTAACATTTGTGTAATGTTAATTGGAGGTTCTTAACTAATTCTTTTAATTTGTTGAGACGAGACCATTTATTTCAATCGTCTAAGCAAACCAAGCCATGATTCGATTCAACCTTGTTACTAACGATCGTTTTTATTACCTAAGAATTGTTTTTTTATTGTTATTGGACATACTTGGATTTATTGTCAGTTGCTTCATTTGAAACCCAAAAAACGCCAAAATGTCTTTAAATATTATTATATTTCATTACAGTGGAAAGCCCATGAAGGCATAGTATTATGTGTAGCTTGGAATGCTAACAACAATTTGATTCTGTCAGGAGGTGAAGACGGATTTTTCAAGGTTCGTTTTATTTAAGCTTCAATCAATAATAAATCTCTCTACTTCGTTTGTATACTAGAATCCTTTGAATACTATACACTAATTAAATGTACTTACTGGTTAATTAAATACAATCAATTTACTCTTTTCTTCCAGACTTCGTAATGTATGCTTGATATATTACGCGTTGTTCGAATGTAATAATCAAAATGTTTTCTTTTTTCCATTTGTTTAGATTTGGGATACATTTGGCCAGCAGATATCAGTAAGCGTGAAGCACGATCAGCCAATTACAAGCGTTAGTTGGGCTCCAGCAGGAGATCTTTTTGTAGTTGGCAGCTACAACTTGATCCGCTTGTGTAATGCTAATGGGGTAATTTTCACGTCTACGATTAATTTAATGTAGTTACAGAAATATAGACACAAGCATGCTAGTATTACATTTCGACGGTACTCTGACCAGTGGCGTAGCTACCGTAGGGCAAGCGGGGCAGTGCACCGGGGCCTCCAAGCTCAGGGGGCCCCTCGGACTCTGACTTACAAACTATAAACGCGGACCTATGAGAAACGCAGCTATAAAACGCTACTAGTGAATTTACAAGCGCGCGATGTCTAGTGAAATTATAGTGCAATCATCCTTGTTGTATCATGTAAACAAACACGGGTTGGGGCCCTAGTTTATTTTTGCCCCAGGGCCTTTGGTTAACTAGCTACGCCACTGACTCTGACTCAACCTCGTATATGAAATTTTACTAAATTGGAATAACCACTTTAGACACAAGGCTTAAAGTGGTCATTCTAAATTCATAAAATTTCATATATGAGGTTGAGTCAGAGTACCGTCGATTTGTACAAGCATTGCGTGAGGTGAGAAAGGTATTATGGATGTACGTAGGTATACTGTACTCAGCTTATGCAAGAAGCTATATAATGTTGAATTGATGATAATTACAGTTACTAGAATATTTGTGTCAAATTTTTCAGTCACATGTTGAATGTTGAAAGAAATAAAATATTTATCAAACATAAGAATTTGAATATGCTTGGATTCAACATGTTTGTTTTATTTCAGTGGTCCCACTGTCTAGATCGCCCTTCGACAGGCAGTATTTATAGCATCGCTTGGTCATCAGATGGAACGCAGTTAGCAGCTGCTTGTGCTAATAGCCAAGTACTTTTTGCTCATATTATTGACAGGTACACTACTTTTATTTCAGTTACTACGGGTGATTTTGGCGGTTTCTTCAATAATATTAAAAAATATAAGATAAAAGCTAGCTTCAAAATTATTATCTAACTTAACTTTAATTATACTTGATTATTATTTTCAGAGAATATACCTGGAAAAGCTTTCATTGCTCCCAAACGGGCCGTAAAGTCATTGCGATCAAAGACATCATCACAGATCAAAGTGATCAGCTGGACTATCCCGATAGAGTCATTCAAATGGCTCTCGGGTTCAACCATCTAGTGATAGCTACAGTCAAGCAATGCTTCATACACAAACTTACATCCTGGAATACGCCGGTTACGTTCGATCTAAAAGAAGGCACCATTAGCATGATCTTGCTAGCGGAAAAGTAAATATTTGTTGGAAGTAATATCCAAAATGTTGAAAGTTTTATGCTTATCATTTGTAATTTATTGATGATGCTCTGGCCTTGAGAGCCTTGTCTGAAATAAATAAAGCTTTAGAAGAAAATGCTAGTCTCATCACAATTTCATGTTCAACCGAAAATGTTTTTAATTGTATTTAAGTCCGCTATTTTGATTGACCTCGAATTTTTCAGATGTTTATGCATTGTTGAGCGCACAGGTGTATCCATCTACAGTTATATGGGTCGATTGCTTGCAAGTCCCCGTTGGGGTGCCCGACCTGAAACTTTAGGTCGATCAGGATTATCTTTAGGCCCTGATGCTTTAGCTGCTATTGACCAGGCTGACAGAAAACGTAAAAGCTTTAAAGTTTCTGGTTTGAAACCAGTTGTAAATAGTGTATTCTGAGCTTAAACATTAAAAAACAACAAAGTCTTTTTTTTAGTGATCCATATTTTCGACCTGCCCACTGGATTGATCGTCCGCAGTTCCACAGACAATACGGTCACCAAGTTGACACATAAGATGACAGTCTCCACTATAGCTCTAAGCCAAACGGGACCCATTTCTGAAAGGCAGTTGGCTTTGTTGGACTATAATAGAGACTTGTATGTTGCCACTGTTAAAGACAACAAAGCGAAATTTGTTAAATTGGGTAAGTGTAAATAAATAAATTATTTTTTAGTAGAAGCCTATTCGCTAACCGTACTTCCACTATTATCCTGTCTACATGTCCGAATCAAATTTTTTGTCAATTTGATCACAGGAAGAGGGTGAAAGTTGACTTGCAATATTTAAAGATAACTTACATAATAATGTAATATATTAACTTTGCAAGTTGAATGAAAGCTTGTAAATAGTTGGTTTATTTTATAACAATGTATATTGTAATCAGACCGGAAGAAGTAGTGCAAGTAGGCATCCAACATATGGAGCGACGACCTGGTTAAGGTTGCGGGAAAGCGTTGCCTGCGGATGGCGCAGGACCGGTCTGGTTGATGAACCTTGGGGGAGGCTAATGTTCAGCAGTGGACGTTTTTTGGCTAAAATGATAAAGATGATGATCATATTGTAATATCAATCTTAAATCTAACTATAATGTGTAATATCAGATGACCCACTTGCTCGTTTGCCTCACTCTCATATGAAAATATATATTAATGCAATCGGGGTATTAAGAATTGAGATTGATGTCCACGGTAACAAGAATTGGACGTGACAACATTTATGGTCGAATAGCAATTATCAATCCATTAAACTTGTTTTGACTATAAAGGCTTGTTTTACACAACAGTGTCACTGTGTTTATCCGTGCTAAAAATAAGAAGTTCTCCTGTCTGACTGGTTGGATGGGTTTTAACCGGCCGTGTCAAGGTTTGGTTTGATACCACTTTACAACGAATCACTTGTTTCAGAATTATTTAGTTATGGTTAATTTTTTTACTAATTTACACGTGGAATCAGTGGGAAAAGATCATCGTATGTTATACTTGAGTACGTATAACTAGGCATTGGTTGGTGAAAAGCCGTAGAAGCAAAATAAAGAGCGTCACGATTATAAAGATATCATACATTACATATCCCATGTGATTTTTCTGTGTCCTTTGTTGAGTTTGTCCTTTAATGATGGTCTTCAGGGTCCCAGATCCTAAGCATAGCATGGAGCGCCGAAACAGAATTGTTGGTTGGACTCCGAGCCAGCTCTGCAGTAGCCTGGTGTTGCCCTAAAGCAGCCACTCAACCTGACTGGCTTGCACTGACCACTGTCAGTAAAGAAATCATGTAAGTATAATACATAGTCAATGTATAGTATGTAGTCAGGGCTGAAGAGATCCTTTTGCTGTGAGTGTTCCGAATAAGACGGAAGCTATTGCCGTCTCTCTCTCTCTCTCATGGCTTCCAAGCTGTGCACGTCGCTCTAGACTATTTAATTACAAATAAATACTTATTGTGGTGAAAACCAATAAAGTTTGTGATAATCTGCCTGCGCGTATAATTTAGAACCAGTCCTGCATAAGAATACTTCAGTGAGAGTTCGCTTTAAATCCATTACTCTCAACTTAAATTCAGCCACTGTTTGAAAACGTTAAGAACTGAATTATACAATTCTTTTAAAACTAAACACGTTAACCAAGTAGAAGTATTTTTGTAATTTAATTAAATTAGTCAAGGTTATTGACAAAAAAAACAATTTGAAAATGTGGCACTTTAATAGCGTGCGGCGCAATGTCATGCATTAACTTAAAAATGATGTACATCCTCCCGCGCCAGCAGCATTGTTAAAATGATAATGGTTCTATTGTTGCTAATTATATTTTTGTATGAAAGGATGTAACGGAGGTCTCGCGATGCTAACTTCATATTAAAACTGTTTATGTTGGTATTGAAAACTCACGACACAAGGACCACTTCTCTTTACGTTTTTATGGACTGCATAAATATTTGGTTAGCTTTAACCACAGAACCGATAATAAACGGAATAGAAATGTTATCAAAAGTACCACCGCTTTTTGCCTCTGCTGCTTAAGAACATACATTTTTTTAGTTTTCACAGTTTTTGGTAAACTATTGTACGCTAACCAATTAAATTTAATTATTTTTGAATCATGGTCTTTGCAATAATTTATTTTTGAGCAATTAACTTCGTTACGTACTGAACTAGGAATATACATATAGGTACTAGCTGTTGCTCTCGACTCCGACTGCGAAGCATTATTTGCGGGAACTATGCAATTTTCGGAATAAAAACTATCCTAAGTCCTTTTTGTAGTAAGTTCGAGCCCGGGCTCACACCTCTGAGTTTTTTTGGAATTTGTGTGCAAATTATATTTGAAATTTACCATTAGCTTTACGGTTCCCAATTACCACTGGGCTCACGTGGGAACCACGGCCCGAGCCCTCTCATTCTGAGAGGAGGCCTGTGCCGTGGATTGTGACGTATATAGGCTGTAAATCGATTCAACGGTTTAAGCGTGAAGAAGGTAGATAGATAGATATATAAAGACGTTTATTTGGTACTGCCAGCACACACAATCAAGATTAACAAAAATACAAAAGTCAGTACAAACTTGAAAGTAAAACATTATATATTGTCTGTATGCGCTGCAGTAGTGCAAAAGGGCCATGGCCATGGCTCAGTGGTCAACATTGCAGGTAACGACAGACAGACAGAGTTAATTTCGCATTTATAATATTAGTAAGGATAAAGTATTTAAACGTATTTACGCGCCGTACGGTTTTGGTTCGCAAGTCATTTTTATTATTTTATTATTTCTGTGGCTATAACTTTGTATTAAAAAATACTTAATTGTGTGATTATTGCTGCTACTGACACGTTATTTTTCAATTGGACAGTGATCTCGGTCGCAACCCAGCTATACTGAGTGTAGAAGACGGGGTGGCACGTATTTGTCGCGGCAACGGCTCGGTTCTCCATGTCTCTTTAGCAACATTCCCGGAAAAGCTGCTCAAGCATGTAGCTGCCAATATGTGGCAAGCAGCTTTACAGGTAAATGAAACTGTAATACTAGTAAGAAGTAGGTATGTACATAAGTCTTATGATAATTTTGACTTAAAAGTGCTTGAGCTAGGTTTAAATACGCTCTTATTTATGCTAGATCATACGCGGCACCTTAATAAATAAGCTAACAAAATTTGTTAAAAAAATAATAATCACCATTTTTTAAGCTATGCCGAACTGTTGAAGATGATACTCTTTGGGCCTGTCTAGCTGTTCTTGCGTGGCAGCATCATCAGTTAGTTGTTGCTGAAGAAGCCTTTGCTCTCATAAAACAATATCATCAAGTTTGCTACATACAGCACCTGAGGGTAAGTGCGAAATTTATTATTTTTCAAACTCCTTATAAAATTAAAACACGATTATAAAGATAAAATAGATTAATATTGACTTTGAATTTGAAATTAGCCAATACGTCGAATTACCCTAGTTTTATAAGTTTGTTAAATTATAATTATGGATCTTATCTTCACAAGGGCATCCGTGGGGCATAATAAATATAACTTATGTCACATGTAATAATAATAACATAACGTATTAAATCTTTTCTTGCAGAACTCGACACCGGAACGTTTACCAACTACCGAAATATCGATAAAGTAGTTTAAATATTATTGATAGTTTATTAAATAAACATTTAAATTTAAAAATCTTAAAATTAATTATTATTCAAGTTTGTTTTACAACTTCAGTTGATTTAATTTTTTTTTTTTGTTATTTTTGCACTATTTGAAAAACGCCTTAATTTCAAAGCTCCAATCAGCCAAATCAAACACTATCCGAAAAGCAAATTCCTTGGTTATCATTTATCTCTTTCTATTCTGTAAGTTTAGCGCTTTTCATTTCACTCTACTCCTCCCCCTCTGCGCCCGTTTGATGATACACACCATTCCAAACTTCCAAACCGCCCGGCCCGCCCGCATCCATCACACTCTTTCATTCAGTAAATCTGTCAAAGCTGCATGAAGTTAATGTGTGTCTGGACTAAAACCGTAGCGTTTTCGATACAAATAACAAAAATAAAACATTTTGTAAAACGAAAGCTATTTCCATCACAAAAACACTGATTGACTACGTTGACTACTCATTATCAATTCAAATCTAGTCTAATTCCACTGGATTCTATCGCTAGCGTGCGTGCCCCACATTTAAAAAGACGAAAGTTGTGATTTAGAAAGAAAAGTTGTGTGATGTTAATTTCAAATCGCTGTGAAAAATGCGTGTCGCCGATCAGTATCTAGTGTTAATTAACTTTTTTCTCTGTGTGTGCGGTAATTACTACGAAATATCGAATAATGTGGAAGCGAAGAATCACTCGTTGGAGTTGACCCAGTCCTTGAACTTGGCTCGTCAAGAGCTGATTCAGGACACTTGTTCCCGGTTTCCTCCAAGGTGGAATCTAGATGACTTGCCACTGAACCGGCTCGAACACATTTTAATAGATGAACATCGGAAACTCTTGTATTGCTACGTGCCAAAGGTGAGTTCTCAAGGCAAACTCGTCTGGTGTTTACTTAAGTTGGTCTAATGATTTAAAACATTCTTGGAAGTTTCGGACGCTTGCCTAAGTCCATTGTCCTTGGGGATATTTCCCAGAATTTGGTAGGCCTGTTTATTATTTTTATCTCATATTTGACTGTCTCAACATTGGATGTCTAATTATGG
The DNA here is from genome assembly GCA_947563465.1 of Archips xylosteana. Taxonomy (NCBI): domain Eukaryota; kingdom Metazoa; phylum Arthropoda; class Insecta; order Lepidoptera; family Tortricidae; genus Archips; species Archips xylosteana. The sequence goes on along the minus strand of OX387345.1, from coordinate 20,234,818 downwards.
GCTCACTAGCGGTTGCTCGCGACTTTGACCTCGTGAAAATAAATAAAAATTGACTCCCCCTCTGTTTTATATATCACTGAAATTAATTTTTCATTTGTTATTTTACTCTTTAGGGGTTTAATTAAAAACAATTAACCCCATGATTTGTTATTTAAATATTTTATTTAAAACTTAAAATTTAACATCACCTACTACACTTTTAATTTTCTATGTAGCACTTCATTCATTCAAATTCAATCCAAAAAACCAATCCTCAATAAAATAATATATATAAAAAAAATATAGCTGCTGTGAAGAATAGGGGTTTAAAAATTGCCCACAACCTATTCTCAGACCTACCAAATACAGAGAAAAAAGTTTCATGAAAATCGGTCAAGCCGTTTCGTAGGAGTTTGATAACAAACACCATGACACAAGATTTTTATACATCCTAATAAATAACCAATTTCTGATTTGCTCGACCGACGCATACACGCACCTCTGTATTTTTAATAATTAATTAAAGATGTGTACATTTGAATGTGTATTATCCTTTTTCAAAAACCGTTCACCATTTGTCTTCAATAAGTCGCACCTGCCTTTACATTTGGCTTTAATTTTGGCATTTGGCTTGCCTTTTTTTTGGTTTTAATCCCTAGATAATAAAATTTCAAGCTCCTATGCGCAGTATTTCAGGCTGTGTTGATCACAGCCAATCAGGCAGTCAATCTGTCAGCTTATATTTTTAATTCTTACTGATATTACAAATGCAAAACCAACTCTGTGTGTCGATCTGTCTGTCTGTCTATTCACACTTAAACTACTGAACTGATGAAATTTCGTATGGAAATAGTTTGAGACCCTGTGAAGGATATAGGATAGTATGTTATCCCAGAAAATTGCATAGTTCCTGCAGGATAGATTAAATAAATTTTTCACAGAAGGTGTCACGGGCAATAACTAGTATACCTATATAATGTAGAAAACTTATATTTTATGATATGTATGAGTAATTACATTTCAATGTTATCCTAAATCTAATCAAGAAGTAATCACTCCATAAATATATTTACTGAATCACACTTCCATTAATTTTTGAAAGTAGATTTATTTATTTTAGGTAGGTAAAGTTATTTTATTAATTTTTACATTTAATACATATTCATGTATTTATTATTTGCATCAAGAAAGGGTAATTCTAAAGATGATAAACAAATCTTACAACTAAATTTCCACCCAATTCTAATGGACTCATTGATTTCTTTGGTATATTTATTCTTTGCCTAATAGAATCGAATTTTTAGTTTTTTTTTTCTGTGTTCTAACAATCTTTATTTTGTAGGTGGCCTGTACAAATTGGAAGAGAGTATTAATGATACTGGCCGGCAAGTGGAACAACACAGATGTGCTATCAATACCTGGCAACATTGCGCATGCTCCAGGCATGTTCCGTAATCTGAGTTCCGTTTCAAAAGAAGAAAGAGACTTCATGCTAGATAACTATCACAAAATGATCATCGTACGGCATCCATTTGAAAGGCTTCTGTCAGCCTATAGAAACAAATTGGAGGGAGTGACACCAAGTGCTAAATATTTTCAGGTATTTTAACATATTATTATGGTTATTATTCCTACTAGCAGAGGTAGCTTTAGCCCAGGACATCACTCTTGTAGAAGCTTTGTGTAACAATCCAAGTTCTTTCATTGAAAACTTTTGCATTTTTCATTAAACAAAAATTGGCTTTCAAGGATGACTTACTTATTTCATACAAAGGACTAGGGCTTCGCAAAGATCTGCGGTGCAGAGCCTCGACACGGCTAACGTAGTCACCTTTGCCTACTAGTGTCCAAATTCAAATTGTTTATTGCAAGGAAGTGAGTAGGCACAAAGATCTTAAAATACAAAATTGCTGATCATCACAACTGCCAGGTCCTGGCATGCAATATAATTGTGGTACTTAAGCCAACCAAAACTAGTGTCTGCAACCTTCTGCAAATTTAGACATTAGTTTTGAGCGATACTGAAATGACTCCGAGTCAGCAAACTTAAGAATTATTTTAATTGGCCGAAAGTTGTAAACTTGACTAAAAAATATTGGCTATGGACCCTTATCTTTTGTCGTGTCCACAGGAGAGACGCAAACAAAAAAAAATATGTATGACCCATATATGCGTTTTCTTGACTTTCGCCCAGTGCCGCTGTCATAATTATGCAGGCAATTGCACGCACATGTGCGTTTGGCGCGAGTCCCGAGTTTGGCAGCCGGCAGCGAATGCGTTAAATCGAGGGCCATTCTGATACGTTTTTTAACTCTTAGATGCATAGCGTTTAGAGAACAGTTCTGTTGTCAGACGTATACATGTTTAGTTAGGTCATGCATGAATGCTAAAAAGGGCCATGTGGGCCGGCGCTCACTGACGGGATGGTACGGCAGGTTACATACGAATTTTACTGCAGCATCCCTCGGCACGTCGCGGCATCGTGGTGTCGAAATAAAGTAACATGAATTCTAAACTCATTGAAATAAGATTCAAAATAACTTGATAGTAATAAAATCCTTTGCCGTGCCATGGCGACAGTGAGCGCCGGCCCATATCGCAATAAAAAAACCGGTTCTGTCCATCAAAGGGCTAAATTTGCGTTTATTTGTATTATTGATAGTGTGGTAGCTCAAAAAAAGTGAGTGTCGGTTCTATAGTATTTAAATATGGAATAATAACAGCCATGACAAATAAGCAATTACGCGAAGCCACGAGTCCACGAGTTCCACGACGTCGATTACTCTGGAACGCCGTACGAAAGCTCAAGAACCCAATTTCGGTTGCGGTGCTAGTTTTAGCAAATTATTTTCAGCTTTGCAATCGGGTTGCAATGAGGAAAAGTTTTTAAAACTTGCCAACTGGATAGCCTAATGGTTAAAGAACCTGACTACAAAGCTTGAGATTCCGAATTCGATGTCCGGTCGGGGCAGATATTGGCATAAAACATACGAAAGTTTGCTCTCTACTCTAGTCTTGAGTATTTATTTAATGTATTTACAGTAAAATTACATAAAGTTTACCATTGACAGATGGTTTGCCTTCATTTCATATTCAACTTTAACGACCTACAAATAAAGCCAATTTTAGAATACTGTTACCCACGTTTGCAGATTTTGTAATAGCTACTTTATTTGTATGGTGTTAAAGTTGGAAATGAAATGAAGGCAAGCCATCTGTCAGTGGTAAACTAAAAGTAAACGTAATGTAAGTTGCTTTGCTTGGCTTGTTTTGTCTTATGTTGGTTGTCCCGTATATTATTTCATCATAATCAAAACCTTACGGTATGGGACGTTTCAAATAGATAACAGTTTGTTGTCTCGGCAGTCGAAATTTCCACTGGCCTTGTTCTGTGCAAGTGATTGATAACAATTGACTGTCACAATGTTGACTTATGAATGACCGATTACAACAACAATTATATATTTATCACGCAATTAATATTTACCTCGACGTTTCGGCCACAATCGGACAGACAAAAAGAACAATAGCTGAGAGGGCCAAGTAAATAAGTCAGCCATAGCCGAGCATTTATTGGAGTCAGGACCAAACCACTGCACTGGATTGAACTTCACAATTCCAAAAATCTCTCAAAGGAACGTCATTTCTACTCTAGAATGGTTCGTGAAGCGGTTGAAATTAAATAACACAAAAAATTCAACCGGGAGGATGGAACTACTAAGCTTTTTTCTTCGTGGAATCCTGTTATAAACAAATGTTGGCGTCGGGATGAGTGTTCGGAGAGATCGTCAGATGTTGAGTGTTGTGTTGTGTCGGTGTGATAGGGTGCCGTTAAAAAATCTTGATCAAGTGCGGGTAGTTCGAGATACGGGTGCTGATTCTAATCGGGGTCAAGTGCGGGTAGTTCAAAAGACTCGTGCGGCTAAACGAACTTGACACCCTACACTTCAGTACCTCTACCATGAGTTACACTAGTTTACAGTGACCGTACTCGCTAGCGACAGCGTAAATGATTTGTATGGAGAATTTTACTTCCGTAAGTGACCGCTAGAGGCGCTGTACATAATTCTCCATACAAATCATTTACGCCGTCGCTAGCGAGTACGGTCACTGTTAACTAGTGTAACTCATGGTAGAGGTACAGTTAACTCGTGATCACGGCTGTTGCAATGTGGCCGAAACGTCGAAATATTAATTGCGTGATAAGTCCCGTTTAGTATAGTAATTATGAGTGAAAATCACGAAAGTTTAAAACAGTATAACATATATTAAATATTAACTTGTCTTTTAACAGGAAAAAATAAATTATTGTCAGCGTCAATTTAAGCTTTGTTTATTGAATTTGTCAGAGAAGACGAACAAAATACTTCGCATGTTTTCGCATTTCCTAAGTACATTGTGAGTAAGCCTATTTACGAAAATTCTTAGGGTCGATTGCGTGGTCTAGGGTCAAATACTTAATGCAGAACGGCTAGCAATAACCGTGGGCGTAGACGTAGGGTTTTGTGCAGGGGTTTTTTGTCATGACTGAGTCGACACCGAAATCCTGCGTAGAAATACTAGACTATTGTGGAGAGGACACGGCGGCATAATATGCAGTTGCTTGTTTATCGCTTGTATACTTCTTTCTTACTGTTACAGTAGTAGAAGAACTCGCATCAAATACCTAATGATAATAAAACGAGTCGCGGACAGTCAAGGCATTCAAATTGCAGACTGTTCCTATTAGCATAAAGCAAATGCGACATTTAGGTATATAAAAAAAAAACTTGTTGAAAAATTACGTTCGGACTATCAAACAGTAACCCCTTAGTTACGTACGATAGATATTCATAATTAATTTTACTGAATTGCAATTATTATTTGCTGACTCTGCCATAATTAATTATAACTTATAACACAGTACAGTAATGAAATCGTAGTACGCTATCTACAATTTCTATTCAATACATATGTACGTATAACAAACTCTGTTAGAAGTATGACTAGTGATATCAATCTTCACACTTTTACAATCACGTCTAGCTTGTTTAAAGGTTTCCAATTCTACAAAAACAAACACAAGTATGTACAAATATCTCTTACCTACGTTTATTTTTCGGAACTTTACCATCTCTTCTCTCTAGTTAACCTACGCCAAATTATTTCTTTACCAAAGGGGACTGATTATTGAAATCACATCATTCGAAAATACTATTTAAATGTGGTGAAGAATTATGCGGAATTTGAAATGCGGGGAGAGTTGTAGAAAATTGTCGCTTTGACAAACAAGTTGATGAACCTAGTTTCAACCAATTTCGAATAATATTTTAGATTGATTTCATTTCAAAAATCGGAATCGTGAAAAAATACCTGTTATCAATTTATTTAACTGACATATTTAAATAGATCCAAACGTTTAGAAGTTATCTTGAATGTCAAAAAAATCAAAGAGCGAAATATCTCCTTGCCTATAGAAAGCAAATTTTTCGCGAACGAGCTTCGAGCAAGTTTGCACGCACCATAATTATTACATGACTTCATTGTTATAGTACCCGTTAGCTCTTTAAGCACCGGCTTTGGAGTTCATTGCTCTGCGTCCACGCATGGATTAAGCCCAATCGATATGGGAATAACATTAGCCGAAATTACATAGAGGTTCTTTAATATTAATGTGAAATATTTTTATGTAAGGGTTTTTCAATAGATTCTTTAAATCAAAATGTAGTCACACCTTTGATGCGGTACATTTTGAACGTCGACGAAAATGAAAATGTAACTCGTGTGTTATTCCAGAGGCTCAGCTTTCTACGCACCAATTTTCATCCAAATCGGTCCAGCCGTTTTAGCGTGAAGGAGTAACAAACATAAATTTTTCATTTAAAATATTAGTAGGATTTGCTTATCCCATTTTAAAAAAAATGTTCATGTTAAAAACAGTCATGAACTCATGACCATCACACCATAATTATGTTATCGGACTTCTTGACCTAAGAAAAATCGAATCTTTAAAAGATTAGGTAGTCTTGCATAGTGTCGTTATGCAGTTCCGGAACCAACAAAGGAATAACGGAATATTTCTAGGAATGGGCATTGTGTTATATTTGTCTATGGTTTCTGGTACCTTACCTTTAAACGAGCAATTCTTCAATATTTACTTATTCCGGGCATCTCGGAAACGGCTCTAAAGATTCCGATGAAATTCGCTTTGGGTTTTTGGGGCGAACAATGGATCTAGCTTGTTTAAATCTATGGGAAAACGCGTAGGTATTTTCGAGATTTAGTCTGAACAAAGCTCCGTTGTTCAGGCAATATAAATAAATCTAGCTGTTGCCCGTTACTTCGTCTGCTTAGAAATAGCTTTCGCTAACTAACTGCAACAATGCGTAACGATCTATCTTTGCGTATAACGTAAGTAATTCAAATCTGGTTAGACGTTCAACCACCTAAATTTTTCACTGAAAATTTATTTTGAAACTACATAATTACACTAGTGCCCGACCGAGCCCAGTATTTGCAACTGAAACCAGTTTGTTTTTCAGTTTTTTTTCGAAACCGAAACTGGAACTTTAATTGGGTTACCTACTCTCGAATTTCCCTTTTCGCCAAATGACAATATAGCTCAAACGTCTGGATTGTGTAATGTCTTTGTTGCTTGCTATATAGACATGAACGCTAAATGTATCTTTAGCAAAACGCATATAACGCATAGCATCTTAGAATGTTACAATTTAAAATATTCTAGTAGCGAAACATCATTATCTTAGAATGTCTTTATTACTTAATAGACATAAACGCTAAATGGCCCGGTAGCGAAACGTTTGTATCTTAAAATGTCTTAGTTACTAAACAGACATGAACGCTGAATGGCCCGTTAACAAAACGTCTGGATCTTTGACACTTTATAATTAAAACTCATTCCCGCACAATCGATACGTACAATTTTCATTTCCAGACGTTTTGCTACTAACTCGTTCTGTGTTCATGTCAATTAATTAATTTTACTTTCGGCTAATTAGGTATTCTAATCACACGGACTATTTATATTTCCAAACGTTTGGCTACTTGCTCATTTCAATTCTGAGACGTCCTGCCTAATTGACACTTTGCTGACTGAGTGTATTCTACTTTCATGTCATTAAGCTGAATTGACTCTTTGCTGACTGTGTATTTTACTGTTATGTCATCTAGCTGAAATGGTCCTTTGGCGAAAAGGGAAATTCGATAGTAACCCCTTTAATTGAGGGCTATTGTAATGTAGCTATATTTTTTAAACTTGCATTCTGATTAGCTTTTATAAATAGCTATCCATTTGTGTTCACAGAAGCGAATCATTCTATAAATTGATAGTTAAGGTCTGAAAAATGTTCGTATGTATGCTATTAGGTGTGGAATAACAACGTAGCCATGAAAAGTTAATGCGTCGGTAACGAAACTATGCCATGACGCCGATTGCTCGCGAACGCCGCACGAAAATCTACGATCCCAGTTTCTGGGGATTTTCTGCCGAAACCGAAACTCCAATTTTACGCTGACACTCGCGGAAACCGAAACCGGATCCGAATGTTCGGTCGGACACTAATTAACATACACGTTTTAAAAAAACCAGGACGTCATCTCGTTGCATCAAAATTCTGGCATGGTTGAAGTTGTATATACATATATTTCACCTTATTGCAATGATATAAGATAAAAGGTTAGAACTCGTAGACATATTTTCTCATACCAACTATACCTACCTATCTATGCGTGGAGAGGAGAGATTTTAAATTGTAATTATGTATTAATGAATAGAAAATGTGAAATATATGCAACATAGACGCCGAAAACAATCCAACAACAACAACAAAAACGTATTTATTTATGACCAGTTTAATTGTATGGAGTTTCTAAAAGGCGCAGGCGCCCGCCTGGCTACGCTCAAAGAATATTAAACATGTGGATTCTATTAAAGGACAACCTGAGTTCTATGCAGGAATTTTTTGTAAATCAGAAATTAGATGACGAGACAAAAAGCAACAACCTTTTTTTTCCAGAATCGCGTCGGCAGACGTATCATAAAGGCATACAGAAGTAACCCTAGCGCCGAATCGCTGGAGCACGGGAACGACGTTACCTTCAAAGAGTTCATCCTCTTCCTCACGAACAGGAGCGAGGAGTTGGCTGACGTCGTTAATAATGAGCACTGGCAGCCTATCACCAGCCTCTGTCATCCCTGCCTCATCAAGTACACTTTAGTTGGTAAGTACCTAAAATTCTCCCTCCGGGGTGTGTCAAAATATCCAAGGGGTCTAGATGTCCAGATGCCATAAACACCACAGGTCAATTTGGCCCAAGTGTCAAAATGTCCAAATGTGCTATAAAGACCACAATGACCTTGCTATAGTTACTATAGTCCCTACTGCAGTATAGTGGCTCAACAAATAATGTATTGAGCACTTGACGTTTTGACACTTGGACATTTTGACTACTGGGGGTTTTGGCCATTTGGCAGTTTGGTAACCGTACGTTCCGCCCATTAGACTTCTTGGAAATTGGACGATGTGGCAATTGGACGTTTTGGCAACTGGACGTGATATTCGCTAGACATTATGATGATTAGGCGATTCGGCAATTGGGAATTTTGACAACTAAAGGTTATGTTCACTGGACTTTTTGGCAGTTAGATATTTCGGTAATGGGGCGTTTTTTTCATTTGGTTGTTTTGACCAACATACATTTTGGCAACTGGGTATTGTGTTCTTGGACGTTTTGACATTCGGACGTTCTTACATTTGGACATATTGACACTTGGGCCAATACACCCCGGAAGGAAAATTCTAGTCAAGTTGAATTTAATCCATCATGATTTAGTTTCTTTATCTCCATTTTACCAACATCCATCCAGCCAGGACGGATCATTAAGTTAACCTCTTCACCTCCACAAAACAAACGAAGTGACGTGCTCTGTACGCCACGCTACTTGACAAACCGATTTTCTACTTAAAATCCATTGTAGAAGGGTTTATTTCGAGTTGAAATATTGGTCGTGTATAGGTGACGTTGGCGTGTGAGGCATTCCATTGGCTGTCACGATCACGACCAAATGACTGCGGCGGTGAAGAGGTTAAATGAAACGTACTTTAGGTACATGTAATAACACCAGCAGCCTGGGTAATTTTTCAACAGACTCAAAAAATTAAAAGGTTCTCAATTGTTTTTTTTTTATGTTTGTGACCTCAGATCTCTGTACTTGAGGAAGTTGTTGCATATGATGGAATACTAAGTACTAAAACATTTTTTTTTCTATAGTACACGTTGCCACAATGAAGAAACTTCATAGTTGTGCAACGTGTCAAGGTTTACTTTACAACGACCGTTGAATACAGTACTAAGGTACTGAACTATATTACATGATTACGAATGCCAAACTTGAATCAAGTTTCACCTGTAATGAGTGATGTATGCTATACGAGTTATCATGATCATGCGCACCTTGACTATTCGAGTCTGGACATTGCGACATGTAGAGCGGTGAAGGCTAGGTCACATAGCTTCAATTACAATTTAACTCATTCAAATTTGTACAAAGTAAACAATGAATTAGTCAATAATTAAAACTTAATGAGGTATTTCAAATGTTTATCTCGAGTAAAGTGCCAAGACCAAGTAAGTGTGTTACCATTTGTAGGGTTTCGTACACAAAGGGTGCCGACAGGACGCTTTACTGAGACTCCGCTGCCCGTCCGTCTGTCATAGGGCTCTCTCTTGAACCATAATAGCTTCACACTTGTCACCGATAATGTATTACTGTGGCTGGCCGGTATAACAAGAAATACTATAAATAAAAAAGTTAAAAAATAAAATGATAGGGGTCCCATACAAGAGATGTGTTTTTTTCAGCGTTTTTAACTATCTTTATAAAATGGCATTAACTAGATAGGTACAGTCAACGTCATTAATAAGTGATCACTTTGTACCTTGTTGCTTTCAGTCGTAAGTCATAACATAATTTCGTATAACTTTTCAAACATGACTTTAAAGTGACAAGGTACAAAAGTTATCACTTATTTAATTTATGACGTTGACCCTACCTACTTGAAATTTTCACACAATACAGGGTGTTACAAAATAACCCCTAAAGCCTGAAACCCCATGAACAGTAAATAAAACTGTAATTCTGCGCGCTGTTCTTTTTTTTCTAGCTATAATGGTTATGGAAAAAACCGATATCGAAACTTTTCTAAAATATCGACATGTTTTTTAGAAGATTCCCTACACTAGCGATCAGCTGTTCAGGTCATTGGCTTTTAAATCATAGACTAACTATTTTTCAGAATGTTAATTTGTCAGTAATTTTACCTAAGTGCGACGTTTCAGTTTTGTGACGTAATTAAGAACTATTTTTCTTAAAATAACCCTTAGCGGTCACCCATAAATAGCCGCGTACTGACTGGCGAGGCAGCCTCGGGCGTTTGCCTCGAGCGAATGCTCGGGCAGTCAGGACGTGCCTCGCCCGAGACTGAGCATGCGTTCGCCTCGGGCGAGCGTGCCTCGGCCCGAGCCGAGCGAGCCGCGTACTGACTGGCGAGGCAGCCTCGGTGAGGCAGCCTTGGGCGTTTGCTCGCCCGTTTGCCTCGGCGAGGCAGCCTCGGGCAGTCAGGACGTGCCTCGCCGAGGCAAACGCATGCTCGGCCCGAGCCGACCGTGTCGCGTACTGACTGGCGAGCAGCCTCGGCGAGGCAGCATCGGGTACAGCGTTGCCAGATCTACGGAAAAGTCCGTAGATAGGCCTTGTACCCAGACCTATGGAAATGCTTGGCTAATCTACGGAATTTCAGACAGACTACACTGCTTGGGTAGTAAAACACAAAACGTCAAATATCTTGAAAACGGTGCATCCTACGGCAAAATCAATGAAATTTTCATCCCCCCATTAAACCCCCCCACCCCATTAAAAGTTACCCAAGCGCTAGTACTAAGATTGTACATCCTCACTGCTCTGTACGGGACATGTACGTTACTCGCCAGTCAGTACGCGGCTAATGACGTCACACCATTTTTGCCCCCCCCCCGTCCCCCGCCCCTTATCACACTTGAAAATTGGAATTATTTTGCTTCCGTGTCACAAATTGTCAGACCCCTCCCCCACCTAGATGTGTTTCGTTCTTTATGGATGACCCCCATATTAAATCTGACATTGGTGGCGGTTAGTTCGACATTTCCACCATGTACCTGGTTTGAAAATGTGTCGTGAAGGGTGTAGGATACTCTCTCTTATTTTTGATTTGACATAAACAGAGAGAGTAACTAAACTGAGCTGAAAAGTTATCAGTGCAAACATCAATTTAAACTAAGTACGTACCTGCCTGACCCTAAAATTTAAAAAGACTCGTCTGTCTTAGTTTAATCTTTGTAATTGAAGCTTTCCACTAACTCTTATGACGCCTGGTCAAAATCATTCATAATCACTAAAAGCTCCGCCTTCTTTGATTTTATTGGCTAGCGTAAAATTTGCTCACGCGCAGGCAGTGCTGCGTTCACAACAACTGTCGGGTGCGCTTGCGCTACAGTAACTGAAATTATGATTATGTAGTCCTAGTAGCAAAATTATTTTAACATGTGTTTTTTTGACCGTAATGCGTGTCTGCCTGTCTGCGGAAACTTAGCTCCTAAACGGGTCGACTGATTTGAATGCGGTTTTTTTTTTATTTGAAAGCAAGGTTTCTAGCGATGGTTCTTAGACATGTTTTATCAAAATCGGTTCAGCCGTTTTTGAGATATTGAACTTTTAAATGTCAATTTCAGGGGTTTCCAACTTTTTGTTGATTAGGTTATTTATGTTGTAAAAACTTGTGTAGGGTCCTACCGCATCCATTTTTTTAACTAATGCTGGTACTAAGCAACAGTGCTTGTGTTTCAAAGTGGATAGTGAGAGAGCCGAGTCCCAAGCAAGACTCAACGGTGCAAGCAAGTAGCTTAGCAGCATGATAGGCGAATAAGATGGCCATCCGCTTTTTATCTAGTTAATCCAGTCGCTAAGCAGCAGTAAGTACATGTTTAGTTGTGGTCCCACGTGAAGAGTAAGAGAGATTTAATTGCAAGCAGTCCTTGCTACAGCCCAACGGCGCGTAAGTGTAGCGCTGACCGTTAATTTCTGCGTATGTGACAGTCACGCCCGCCAATCAGCACTACGGCTATGAAGCAGCTCTCGATAAATCTCGCACATGATTACAAAATTAAATTTATTAAAATTTAGGATTGCCACACACCACGTAGCAATTGTTTAAAGCTAGAAAAATAGTACATTACTACAGAGGCCGTGAAGTAAGGGATTGATGGACGAGTTTGGGGTAGACGGCCGAGGTAATCAAGTAAATCTCATTGCTAAGTTTGCCTTCTTCCTCAAATGAAGCGGAGTACAGTCCACAACTTCCCCATCACTCTCGTCACTAGAAGTCATTTTTATTTTTGTTGAAATTACTTACAATCGAAACGAACGATTACAAAAAAAATGTTTAATTTGCCGCTTTTATTTTTTTTAACATGCAATTGGAACAAGCTATTCGAGCACCATGTTTAACCGCACTTAATTTTTTTTTAATGTCGCAAGTTACAAGATTACAGGGGAGGCTACTACGAAACTCGAAATTCAAAGTTCGTATCGCGCGGTCCCTCTCACTCTCTTAATAAATACTATTAGCTTGAGCGGGACGGCACGAAACGAAGTTCGAATTTAGCACTTTGTAGTAGCGAGCCAGAGCCTAGTGGTGGTTGGCAGAATGTGATTTTTCCTTCATCGGTTTAATGTTAGTAAGCAAATTTAAAAAGTTAGATCAGCGGACAATAATGGTTTTTCTTAGGATTAGGATTAGCCATAAACAAGAAACTTCATGTCTTCATTTCGTGACATTAACGCACACATTTCCGAGCATGTTTGAGAAAAAGAGTTTTCCCGGTTTTATTGGAACTTAAAACACTCTGAAATATCATAATCATTAAAAGTGTGAACACAAATTAAAAACTGCAAATAATTCCGTTCCCGCTTCCATTGACTAAATACTTAACTAAACATGACTAATCACTTGACTATTTTCCTAGCTAAACGAAGCTTTACGCACCCTTACCCGGAGCGCAGTTTGTGTCATATTTTCTAGTGCCGTCTCTTTCTGACCTACCCAGTAGGAAAGAGACGAAGGAGAAGGCGGCATTTCTTTGAAAGAAAGCCGCCAAAAGCGGCAAATACTTTGTTTTTCACTAAATAAATTTAAATTTAGTAAAAACTAGCCAGTATTTCGCGGTCATCTGATTCGAACGGACATACGTGCAAAATCAAATTATTAAAATTGTTGTAAACATGCAGTTCTCGGATTCCGAATACTATGAAATGATGTTGTGTGTAGGGCGAACTGATGGTAATTTAGCTCAAGCTCGTGAGCTGTATCGCGAACGGTTCATTGATGGCAGACCAGCCGCTGAGCAGCGGCAATTGCCATCTTACCAATGTTTCCACGATATGGTAACACGGCTTCATTCCACGGGCTCCTTTCATCGTTCACGTGGCAGTGGACGACCGAGAGCTGTCGATGCCAGGCGAATGGAAGAAGTACTGGAACTTTTTGAAGAGGAACCAACCGTCAGTACCAGGCGTGCCGCGGCAAGACTCGACATGAACCACGTCGCAGTTTGGCGCATTCTTCGAGCTGACCATCAACATCCGTATCACTACCGCTGTACACAGGAGTTGATACCTACCGATTTCGTCCAAAGAAGAAACTTCTGCGAGTGGTATCTTAGGCAGCTGGAAGCCAACCCTAGCTACGCCAACCATATTCTTTGGTCAGACGAGGCAACCTTTACCAGATCTGGGATTTCCAACGTCCATAACGAGCATTTTTGGGCTCACGATAATCCACACGTTTCAAGACAAGGCAATTTCCAACACCAGTGGGGACTAAATGTCTGGGCAGCCATCTATGATGGCCATGTTATTGGCCCTATTATTTTACCTCCTCGCCTGAACGGTGAAAATTACCTAAGGTTCCTTGAGACGGAATTTGAAGACGCAATAGATGATGTTCCGATCGTAGAGGTAGAATATTTTGACCGTCAGAGGGACATGGTTTTTCAACACGACGGAGCGCCGGCGCATTTTGCTCGTATTGTACGAGCACACCTCGGCAATCGTTTCCCACGAGGCTGGATTGGCCGTGGGGGACCGATTGCATGGCCGCCTCGTTCTCCAGATATTACGCCTCTGGACTTCTTTTTGTGGGGTTACGTAAAAAACAAGGTCTATTCTTCGGATTGCTCTACAAGGGATGAGATGGAGCGCCGGGTGAGGGCTGTTTTTGCGTCGGTTACGCCAACAATGGTCCGACATGCAACACAAGCCATTTCGAAAAGAGCAAGATTGTGCCTCCAAGAAGGAGGACGGCATTTCGAACCTCTCCTGTAAATACGTCCCTAGAGAAGATTCCTAGGTACCTTTTTGATTACGGGCTGGACTGTGCTTGTACCATACTAAGCAAACTATCGAAAATGTAAATGTGTGCGTGTTTTTAGTGGCGTTTGTGTATCAATCAGTTCAGGGGCACATCTGGACTGTTGCTTGTGGGTACCATACTAAGCAAGCTATTGAAAATGTGAAATCTGAGCGTGTTTTTAGTGGCGTTGTGTATCAATCAGTTCAGGAGCACATCTGGACTGTGCTTGTGGGTGCCACACTAAGCAAGCTATTGGAAATGTGAAAAGTAAGCGTGTTTTAATGGCGTGTGTACGTGTATCTGGTCAGGGGCACAATGTAAGTAGTTTTTGCTAAGCTGTTACTAAAGTTTTGAACACACGGAGAGTTTAGCCCTGCGTCGCGCAACGCGCTCCCGCGCGGCAAATTCTAAGATTTTAAAATCAAACTAATTACTCTTTAATCCTCATGACTACCTAGTCATAATAATTGATCACTGCAAGTTACGTCACGCCCCGCTCATCGTCATTCATAATAATTTTGTCCCTTTCTGTCTCAGGAAAGAGAAAAATGCCCCTTTAACCTCATTGGCTCATTTAAGTCTGCCTACGCGCTTACGATACGTAGTGAGTACGTAGGAGGTAGTAAGTTATTGCTCCTGGTAAGGTCATGAACTTAAATAGTGATGTGCGTAATCTCAGTCGATATTTTAATTTACTATTAAAAACACTTATTTTTCCGACATTGAAAACATACCTATGAAATAAAAAAAAAATATACTAATTTAATTCTTTACTGGAGTACTTCAATACCCTTCAGTTATTACGGGTAATTTTGTAACACCCTGTATATGTATGTGGATAAAGCCACTATCACAAATTCACAACAAATAACAAATAGTAGATTGGTAACAAAATACTACAATCAATCCATCCATCCATCCGTCCGTCCGTCCGTCCGTCCGTCCGTCCGTCCATCCATCCATCCATCCATCCATCCATCCATCAAAAGATAGATTTTTTTTATGTCGTAAGAATGCTTAGAGTTGGCTGTATGTAATTTTTCCTTTGTCAGTTTAATGTTAGTAAGCAAATTTAAAAAGTTCGTACAACCTCCAGTGTTGTACATAAGCTCCATAGTCACGACGTGCATCTAGGTGGCCATGCCGAAACGTGAAAAAAGTGTCACTGGCGTAACTGAATTATCTTCGCCTCCAAGGCTGATCGTAAAAATTAAAAAAAAATTACTTTCCACCCTAGAGATGAAAACGCAATTTTCCACCCGGCTATCTATCCATGAAAATTTAACTTTCCAAACAGGAGAGATGAAATATAAATTGTACTGAGGTACAGAGCCCTTCGTGTAGGTACTAGTGAGCTAGACACACAACTTGACCAGTTTTTTTTTTCCAATTTAAAACAGCTGCCTACCCCGGTTATACACGTAATACACGGGAGTAAACGAACGGGTGTAGATTACTTTAGCATTTTGATTTCTTTGTTCGTAAACTCGTTCAAGGAAGACAAAGCTGCCAGTAGAAGCCTTGGCTTGTCAGCCCATCCGGTGAATGATCGGTTTGTTATTTCCGAACGGCCCTTGAAAATATCATCGTTAAATTTTGTTTTGACATGATGTCAACTCCTACCCATACCTCTATTATCCTACTCATACCTCTATTATAAATTCGAAAGATTGTACGTTTTTGAGTTTTTCACGCTGCAACTGTTCGACGGATTTTTTCGTGAGGAGGATGGGTTAATTACCTATATTGCTGGTACTTCACTTGGCGTATTTGACGAAATAGTTGCGTGTGCGAGAGAGGAGCACTATGCCGTTTCTAGCGTGAAAGACGGAGATAGCAATAGCGCAACGCGAACACGCAACGCCAAGTGAAGTGCCACCATATGACCAATAAGGAACCCTATCCTGGGCGTGTCCGACACGCTCTTGGCCGTCTTTTTTATGGATGTCTCATATTGCGTAGTGAAGGTTTATAATTATTCTCAGGGTATAAATTTCGCGATAGCTGACACCATTTTTTTCATACTTGCACGTTTGTAAATTTTCGTAATAATGTTGCGACTTGCGTCACGGTGTGGTGCCTGACCTTTTAATGAAAATCTCCCGAATGAGTTGTTTGTAGCGCTTACAAGGCGAATACGGGTAGGTAGGTATTTATAGTTTTCTCTCAGTTCGATTGTACAATTAGTACTTTAATTTAAATTTTGGTATTTTTTTCGCGCTATCCGCCGGATTGATGCTTTTGGAAGCGCGTCAAAGTTTTGTCGGCCATTATGGGCAAAATGGGTTTTATATGTAAAACAGTTTTTATTTCACTCAAAACACCAGCAATTTCCCACATCTTTGCGTGCGTCTCGTTGTAACTTTGCAATTTTTTTTCTTTTTGTTGTCCGCCATCAAACCCGCTACATATGCTATTCCAGCATGTGTCAACAGGGGCAGGCTGAAAACCAGCGCTGGCAGCTTCCCCGTAAGCGCAGCATTAGCTGAGTCTGCTCCTTTTGCCGCAGGACAGAAATCGTTATACATATTTACTTAATTTTTTACTATTGTGTTTTTATTTCCTGTTTTGTGTATTTTGGTTTTTTATACTGCGGCAAATAAATATTTTTCTTTCTTTCTTTCTTTCTCAGAATAATATACTTTTTATCCTACTAGGCTATTAAATCTGGAATCATTTAGCATTCTGTTAGTGTAAGAACTTCCAAAATCGGTTAAATAGTTCTTAGCTTTAACGCGTCGCTTCGCCTGAGCTGGAATTGCCTTAACGCGCAATTTTTGCTATCTTAGAGTTTGGCAAAAAAAATAGTTAGAGTAACATTTTTATCAACGTTTCTGACATTGCCCTCTATTTGTGTTTAAACGTGAAATGAATACTATTACTGCTGTATATCATATGTCTCAATCCAGATTTTTGTTCATCTATACCTAACCTACGCCAAATTTCATTAAAATCCGTTCAGACATCCATCCAAACATCTTCACTAACTTTCTCATGTATAATATTATTGGGATAAGATTTATTAGTTTAAAAAGTTCTTTGATTCATCATAAGGCTCATGAGTACAGAGCATCCTATTTCTTTCATCTGGCCTTCCTTTAATTGCTTTCAATTGGCACATCATTAACAATTGGGATAGTCGTTAAAACAGTTGACATTCAAAATCTCGTAGCCACCTGGCCTTATCCTACCAAATTCGATTTTGGAACTTCGTATTGTGCCGTTCCGTTCCCGCTTATAGTAATAAAATAATAAAAGAGAGAAAACGACGGTACGATATGAAGTTCGAAAATCGAATTTCGAGTAACCCCCCTGAGATAAGTGGACATGTAGGTATTTGTGTGGTTTTTTGGCCTGAAGCTAGTCGTATTATTATGTTGAATAACACGTACGCAGAGACTACGTCGACCAAAACTTGATTTGTTGCTAATACAAATTACACCGGGCGCTGACGTAATATGGCCTGATGGAAATTAATTGCTTGAAAAATACGTACATATACCTGCTTTAAGTGACTAGATCACAGTTAAGTTTGAGGATTGTTGATGTTATTGTGATAAATTAAACTCTTAGTTATGGTGAGCGACCTATGACATCGTCTCGACTAATCTATAGATTGTCTGTATTATTGTGTATTGTCCTCACAATACACTGTCATTGTCACTGTCATTATTTTAAAATACTGTGAGGGATCTTATTTGGTACGATTAACCTTTGTCCTAGTGTTTAAATGAAACAACTCATAACATAATACATACATACATACATACAATCACGCCTTCTTCCCAGCAAGGGGATAGGCAGAGACTATTTGTTTCCACCTGCTACGATCCTGACAAACATCTTTCGCTTCAGCAACACTCATTAGTAGTTCGATAACATAATACTTATCTTCTAATGTATAAAAATCTCGTGTCACAGTGTTTGCTATCGAACTCCTCCGAAATGGCTTGGGCGATTTTTATGAAACTTTTTTCTCTATATACGATAGGTCGTAGGGTATTTTTTTATACCTACCCCTATTCTTCGCGGACGGAATCGCGGGCAACAGCTAGTCTAATATATAAAAATCTCGTGTCACGGATGTTTGTTATCGAACTCCTCCGAAACGGCTTTACCGATTTTTATCAATTTTTTTCTCTTTTTTCGGTAGGTCTGAGAATAGATCGTAGGTTATTTTTTATACAATATGTCTATAGATTTTTTTCTTATTTCCAGGTAAATACGAGACGTTACTAGACGACTCTCTTCTAGCACTTCACACCATCAACGCGTCGCAAGTGGAGTTCCCTCGGCTCGCCCACACGTCGGGAACTGCCGAGAAGTTACACAAATACTTCTCCCAACTGGACCTGCCTCTCATAAGGAGGCTCTACAAACTGTATAAGTACGATTACAGAATATTTGACTATGATTTGGACAGCATAGTCGGATATGATTTAGGGTAAGTTTGTATATATTGGACGAGTTTGTACACTGGATTGAATGTATGGATTACGACCATTTTGTGCCTTAGAGTTAAAGGGTGAATTAACTTATTCGTGTTGTTTACTCATCAGTCCCCAGTTGTCCAAGTGACGTCTGGTGCTTAGGTTATCCACGAGATAAAATTTATGTAACCATAGCAACGGGTGGCAAGAAAAAGTTGATTCACCCTTGGATGTTATTTACAGTTTAAAGGTACATAATTAGATTAAAGATAAATGAGGATTTCACAAATTAAAGACAATAGTATACCAACATTTAAAATATGAAGAACTGGACGAAGTATGTACTAATAAAGATACTTCATTGCCTAATATTCGGCAGGTTAATTTTGTAATGGCTTGAAATTCAGTTTTTGCATTATTCATGATTATTATGTTATTACTTGCAAAATTATGCAGTTATTATAATAATTTTCGGCACTGCTAGCAATAACAAGTGCCCAATTAGGTGTTAAGCTACTGTTACACGTGCTATAAAATAGCATGCTTAAAAGCGCGCTATGAGTATGCTTAATATGAGCATGCTTATGAACTGTTTACATTTGGAAGTAATAAGCATGCTAGTTTTAAGTGTGCTCCTGAATAAACATGCTCAAAGCAAACACTCCAATACACATGCCATTTAATAGCGTGCTCTCTGTCAGTTCAAACAAAACCATGGAAAATCAAACTGCCCTCCGCATGGAGCTGAATAAAATTATCCTTTTGCTGGCGATGCAATGCATCCAAAAACTTCTCTCAGCTAGAAAGAGGAAAAAAAGGAATAGAAAGATTTGAACCTTGCAAACGAGATCGATGACAAGCTCGTTCGCGGCGCTCGGCGGAACCTTGTCGTAGGGAGCCTCTGCTGTCCTTAACGGGATTGTTTTTAATAAGTGCGGCAAATGCTGACTGCGACAGGGTCTGCGGAGAGCCGCGCATGAGCTTGTCGGACTACAGCATGCTCTTTAAGCAAACGCGTTCACACTTGCTATTACCTTTCCTCCTTCCACCCCGCCATCAACTATAGCCAGCATGCCACTAAATAGCATGCTTAATAGTGGCATGTCCTATACACACATGCTAGCATTTTGCTCGTTAATAGCATGCTTTCGTGCTAGTAACGAGCACGTGTAACAGTAGCTTTATGTGTCATTTGTTTACTACTGATATGGACTTTGAATCTGAAAACACCTTGTTTATTTACTTGAAAGCAATCTTGATGGGTAATAATTTTGTCTGTTCCAACATATTTTTTTCTTGTAATCAATTTTAATTTCATTTGTCAAAAATTGCAATAATTTTACGAAACTAGGTAATCACTACCTATCTAAGTGTTATTAATTATCTTTATAGCGTTTAATTCCACGTGTGATAAAATTTGCACACTTGTTTGAAATGTGCCTGTGTAATCGATTATTTATATTTACTGTACAACGGGGTGTTTGTCAGAAGTTGTATTCTGGATTTGTTGTATCTCCTGTGTTCCAGTGAAAGGTCTAGAGAAATATTGTTTTTTTTTATCTAGTAAGCTCGTAAATAATATGTTTATTGCTTGCCTAGTACCAACACAAGTTTTGCTTACTTTAGAACTAGGTCAATTTAAAAACCAAGACAATTTTGATTGCGGAACGTTCCACAAAAGTTCTGGGTTTGAATAATGGTAACATCGTATTGTGTACTTTGATTATATAAGTATAGCTGTTGCCCTTCGAATCCGTCTGCGAAGAATAGGGGTTTAAAAAATAGCCTACGACCTATTCTCGGACAAGCCGTTTCGGAGGAGTACGGTAGCAAACGCCGTGACATGAGATCTTTATATATTAGAAGGTTAGATATAAATAAATAAATATCGAGGGATACTGACACCAATTGACCTAGTTAGTACCAATACCAAAACTTGTGTTATGGGTGTTAACAGATAGATTCTGATATAGTTACTGGGTGCTCGGGAGGAACCCGCATAACTTTACCAGCGTATAGCTGAGGTCGTAATGATTAAAAAACATTATGTAAACATAGGTCGAATAATGCTTAGTTTTTGAGATATTTCCATTTTTATGTTTAAATTTTACTATGAAAGTGGTGGAGGTGCTGGGATTGCGTATTTATTATGTATGAAAAAATAAAAAAGTTAAAAAGCATAATTCGACCTATGTTTATATAATGTTTTTTAATCATTTCGACCTCAGCTATACGCTGGTAAAGTTATGCGGGTTCCTCGCGAGCACCCTGTATGTACAGGCTGTCGCAAAACTCAACAAAAACCTGGTACCGGTCGAGAAGCTAAGCTATAACAGTCCTGGATGAAATAGGAACAAAAATCATGTCACTATTAACTGAATTAACTGACTGTCATGTCAATTGAGTGATTACACTCAGTTAAGCCATAATAGACATTTTTTCGAGGATATCTAATGTTTACTAAAAGTGAAGGGTGGTTGGTTTAAGGTTGGTGGATGGTTTAACTGGAATAAGATTCGCTTTAAAAAAATTGTACACAATCAAGGAATTTAGTAAAAAACAAAACTTAATTGATTGAAAAGACGCGATCGTGATTTTGTTATCATTTAGGGCCTACGATAGCTGACGCGGACGCCCGCCGCGTGCGCCCGCTCGCGGGTCTAAAATGTACTGAAAATCCGTCGCATGCGCCCGCGCCCGCCACTTAGCGCTGTTCATACAATTTCTTATTAGACGCGCGCACGACGGGCGTCCGTTCCGGGTAATCCGCGTCAGCTAGCGGAGGCCCTTAAGCCCTTAATTTTGTATTTTTTTTAAAGGATCTCTAACCTGACCTCTCGTCTCGTGTTTAGACATTTGTTAGATTTATAAATAAACAGAGAAGTGTATACTACATTACATTCCTTTGTTTAGGTACCTACAAGTAGGTAATTTATATAAAAATGGTTTCAAATTTAATGTAATGGAACGAAATCTAAGTTGAGATTTTAGTTTTTACCTTTTTTAATTTGTACATTATGTTACTATGGTGCAGAAAACAATAGAAGTGGATGAGCAAATGTGGAGCACAATTTCCATGCGCTCTTATCACCTTGGTAATAGAGTCGTATGTTGATAATTCTGAGCACTACACCAGCTAATCCAATTCTACTGCGTACGCTGCATAAAATAATGGTTGTAAAGCATGTTTTATTGTTAAAATGGTACTTCACATACATACGTAAGCATATACATCTAGTCCAGAAGTTAGAGCTACTGTAGAATAATATGTAGTTTTAAGAACGAATTGTTCTAGGATTATGGTTGTTTTGAAAACATACTCAATGCAATGAAGACGGGATTCGATAATAGATTTCTTGGTAGCCATCCTGTACTCGCACAGCTAGGAGAATTTTATTTACGCTCAGTTTGGACGTGTAAGAAAATTACAGCAATTTTATGTTAAAATATTGAATGGGGTAATAATTATTACATCGATAACTTAGATTATATATTTATAATCTAAGATCGATAAGGTTTTTTTTTAATCCTTAACTATTTATTCTAGCTGTTGCCCGCGACTCCGTCTGCGAAGAATTCGTTTATCGATATCCCGCGGGAGCTATGCAATTTTCCGGGATAAAAATTATCCTATGTTATTCTTAAGGTCTCAAACTATCTCCATACAAAATTTTATGTAAATCCGTTCAGCCGTTATTTCATGATTGAGTAACAAACATCCAAATATCGAAACATCTTCACAAACTTTCACACTTATAATATTAGTAAGATAAAACAGGCCCTACTCCCTGATCAACAGCGTATCATAATTATTATATCAATAATTCACCATTTTAATTTAGATCTTCCTGGAACCGGATAAAGTCTAAATTAAAATAATGCATTATTTTGAGTTGATGCACTGTTGATCTGGGAGCGCGATTCACCGCAATGTAAACCTTATCTTCGCCTATTGAGGGACACATACACTGCCACTGCAAATTAGTTAAAAATTTGTTTTTACATTTGGAAATAGGTAATTAATAGCGTGTTTTCGTTATTCCAAAGCTCTCTGTGATAAGCTCGCAGTTTAGATAACGCGTTTAACTGGTGCTTACTGTTGTAATATTATTTAAGTTAGTGATAAATAAAATGTGTTTAAAAAATAACTTATGTTTGATTTTTTTTAATTATCTATATAGGTATGGTATAATCAGCATGATAGAGAAATTTTAGCACGTTATGTCAACAAATTTTTGTAGTTATCAATATCAATGTTTTAAATAAATTATATCAAAGAACCGTGAATGGACCAAAAAGTTTTGTTTTGTCTTATTTTCTGAAAATAACAGGCCAAACCCGATCAACCTCAAAGATAAAAGTGAGATATTACAGCTCGGCCACGACTTCGCGCGACCGGCGGCAGCGGTGAGCGTTTTATCAGCTCATTGCGTGTGCCGCCATAATCAATCAATCACTGTGCGGCGAGCGTCGCAGCCAAATGAACGGAGAAAACGCTCGCCGCTGCCGCCGGTCGCGCGAAGTCGTGGCCGAGCCATATGGATGATAGTGCTTTTCCACGAGTCTTAGTAGGAAAGAACATTTTCACTTAAACTAGGTGAGGTTAACTGGGACTACATGGAAGAAACAGTACCTACATAGACTGCAGCTTATGACTACTTGAAGTAATCAAAAAATAGTTTCGCTAATATTTGAATATAAATTATTAGGTACCGATGTCCTACCGTTAGCTCGACTAGCTCGCTATTGTGCTATTAATTACTATTAGGTATCATTCAACCAGCTTCGTTTATCTAGCTAGAACAAAAATTTTATTCTTAAACATTACACACACACGATAAAAAAATCCTTTTGTCGCATTATGACCCCGTTCGCAATTCGTACCGCTAGCAAATCGTTCAAATTCGAGGTGCGTTTACGGGGCAATTTGCGAACGGGACCAGTCGCAAACGGGACGATCTACGAAACGAATTGCCGACGGGACGAATTGCCGAACGGGACCATATGCGACAAAAGGAAAAAAATGCGTCAATTTCTCTACTTTTTTTAACACAATAAGTATTATTCAGGAATAAGAGCTGCGGCAGTAGAGAATAATTTTCTCTTTTCTCATTGGATTATTCAGAAACGATCGCGAGTTTGACAGTTCAATTTCTAATCTATAAAAAACTGGAGTACGTATACATCTGACCCAGCGACTGCTGACTAGACACCTGCCGTTCAACGCGGCACTATTTTAATATTTCGAAATTGATTACACGTGTGGGCTCTTAATTAGTGATTGCTTTGGAATGTGATGTAACGCTGTACCTGCACTACAACGTAAATTAGATGCACAATAATCGTTAAGTTAGAGCTGAAGTTGAAGTAGCTGCAACGATATCCAAAATGTTTATAGGCATTTTCAAAAAAAAAGTGTAAACTTTCGTGAAAAATATTTCTAATTTTCCATACAATTTTTTTTGTCAGTTTGATGGGGAGCCATACAAACTGTATGAAAAAATCGTCACAAAAGTGACAAAAAAAATTGGGACGTATTTTATCATCAAAATATATAGTGCTATTGATTCTGAGTAAGAATACTCCAAAATTTTATCCTTTGGAAAAAAAGAGTTAATATATTTTTTGAAATGCCAGCTTTCGCGTGTGCCAGAAAAATAAATAAATAAATATTAATAATACCTAATTAGTCGCGGCTGAGCAAAGTAATTATTTTTAGTTCATTGATAGGGACCTCCACAAAGTAACGCCTGATTCAATATTTTTTTTTTTTATGTTAGAGAGGCCAGACAAATGAACTAGTGGGTCACTTGATGTTAAATGATCACCATTGTCCATAGGAAACCCGCAGCGCTTTACGCGATGCCAGTGCGTTGTCGGCCCTAAAAGGGAGAGGAAGAAGGAAAGGGAATAGAGGAGGGGGAGAGGTATTGGGCCCCCGGCGCTCTCACTAACCGTACGAAACGCAGCAGGAGTACTGCTGCTTCACGCTGGTGTTCTTTAGTATTGTTGATCGAAGGTTCTGTGAGAGGGTGGTACTGTCCCGGACGAGCCGGCCCATTCGTGATGCAGCAGCTAGCTACAACATGGCTCTACCACTACAATTAGAAAATAAGCTTTATTCCTTTCACTTACGGCTGTCATTAGGTACTTTAAAAAACCGTGGTAGCTCAATTGCCCCTCAAGCAGAGGCCAGTTCGAGTCATGGATCGCGCCTTTGAATATTTCGAAATTTATGTGCGAATTTCTGATTGTTTAGCTAGGTAGGTATTATATGTAAATGAGCTTATCACTGAAATAAATTAATGATGGAACTAAACAATGTTTGCTGTTCATTATTTTAATTGCAATTTTGTACGCACCTATTTATTTTATGAAACCGTTTTACTTAATAGAAATACTAGCATTTACCTGTAGCTTCGTTCACGTTAATCATTAGGTACACTCACATCAAAGGTCAGTGATTGAAAAACTGTTTTGCTGTATGTAAGTATTAGCCAATCATGCACTTGTAGTCCTAACTTCAGATAAAATGTTTCTGTTGCAAATTGTGGCAGTTAGTTAAATACAGATGTTCTAAAATTGGTCATTTTATCACGTGTAGTTTAGAAGTGTTGCCACTGGCAACACTGCCTAGCGTTTTGACAGCGCTGAGGGACGAGGTGGGGAACGTCCGGCCGCCATCTTCCCTCGAAACACACTTACTACGGACGACTAACTAACAACATCTATCAAAATCATGTAATGTTATAATTTCTCTCTTTCAAAAAATAAGCCTCTCAAATAAAAGTTTGGGCAATTAATTAATCTTATTAGTGCTACAAACATATGGTGACCCCTACGTGACCAAGATGCGCTAGGATTGACTTGACATCAAGTTAACCACGCGGCGCGGGCGCGCCCTTCTCCTGTGCTTCTCTTCTCTTATGGCGGCGACGGCATCGACTTGCTGCGAAATCATCGCGGACCAAATTGGCTGCAGCTCATATGGTGATATAAAGGCCTGTGTTGTCAGTTGGTTATGCTTTCCAGGGAAGTACGCCCAGTTTTAGTTCTTATTCCTATCTACTAGTGCTGACGGTGTGTCGCATTCATGACTGCTTCTTTTTGTCAGCAATAAGCGTTTCTCGACTACATGCCGCTGTCGCATCGGTGTGCCCGCCCATTACTTACTTTTCTACATGTGTGCATCTTGAACGCTCTCTTTATACTCTCAATTGACTTGGAGTGAGATAAAATTCTATACGTGCTTATCTCTACTATACTTAAAATACTTAATACTTACTACTGAAAAAGTACACTACTTATGCTGAATATCAGTAAGTCCTAGGTTTTGTCGTAAACCCTAAATTGCCTACTCTTTAACTCTCTCGGCAAACTACATTCAATTTTGTTACTGCCTAACTAACGTCGTCATAGTGAATCTATACGAGTGCTTATTCTACTTTGAAACTACTCACTGAAAGTGATACTTACTAAAGATACTTATCTAAACAATACTATCTTAGTCTAAACATTATAAAATAAAGTGCCTGGTGTCTTAAAACTTTGAGACATAATATTAACCTATACTTTAAAGGCGTGGTGTTTGAGCTCGTTTTAATTCCAATCTCTCTTTTACGCACTTTAACCCCGCTTCTGCACACTGCTTAGCATTTCACCTAAACATTTCAGGCCTGCGTTGGTTCCTAAATCGAAGATCTCACCGGAACGTGGTTGGTACCTACTGCCCTACACGACACTCGAAACCTGCGCGTGACCTCGCATGACCCGAATTGCACGCGAACAGCTGTTTGCTGAGCCGGCGCCATTTTGCCGTGACTTGCGGACTTTTAAGGTTGGATCTTTATTTTCTTTTGTGCGGCCTGTTCAGTGAAAAGTTATTGTGTGTTGTGATAAAAACATTACGCGTGTGCTTAATTCGAAAGTTAAATAAATACTTGGTGAATTCTTGTCATTATGGCAGACTTAAAAACGTTAATACAACAACGCGGTTCTATTAAGGCTAGAATTACAGTGTTTACAAAATACTTAGAAACTCTGAAGGTAATGGATAAAGCGTCTTTTACTAAACAAGCGATCGGCGAATTTGAATTAAAATTGTCGAGATTCCGTGAATTATTCAATCAGTTTGACGAACTAAAAACTACAATTGAAATCACGACACCCACTGTTGAGGAAGCTTTGAGTGAACACGAATTGATTGAAAACAACTTTTGTGCTCTCATTTCTACGGCCCAGTGCCTTCTTGATCAGTTCGTGTCCGGAAATATTCCCGAAGTAGCTCAAGGTTCTTCCTCGACAACGGGTCCAAATAATGTAAACTGCAACTTAAAGCTGCCTACCATACAACTACCATCCTTTGATGGAAACTATATTAAATGGATGGAGTTTAAAGACACGTTTGACTCTCTTATAAATAAAAATGATACCATTCCTGAGATAAATAAATTTCACTATCTTCGCTCATCACTTGAGGCAGGAGCAGCCAATGTAATAAAGTCACTTGAATTCACTTCTAATAATTACCATTTGGCATGGAAACTTTTATGTGAGCGCTATGATAATAGCAGGATATTAATAAATAATCACTTAAAGGCATTGTTTAACTTTGAAAACATGAGTAAAGAATCACATAAATCGCTTCGGTTTATGATAGACTACTATTCAAAAAATCTTCGGGCTTTAAATTCCTTGGATGAGCCCACAGACCACTGGGATACCCTTATCATTTACTTAATGGCATCCAAACTGGATAATGCCACTAGTCGAAGATGGGA
Organism: Archips xylosteana; assembly: GCA_947563465.1. Classification (NCBI taxonomy): domain Eukaryota; kingdom Metazoa; phylum Arthropoda; class Insecta; order Lepidoptera; family Tortricidae; genus Archips; species Archips xylosteana. The sequence goes on along the minus strand of OX387345.1, from coordinate 20,207,185 downwards.
GGAACAAAGAAACTTAAAAACCTCTCCGACTCTGGAAGAATTCTATTCCTTTCTGCGCAACCGTGCAGATGTCTTAGAGACTCTACAATTCAGTAAAACTGAAACTCCTAAACCTGAAAAATACTCTCAGGGAAATTTTAAAGAAAACAATAAATATGTGAAATCTTTTGTGATGTCAACTGATGACAGGAACTGTCCAGTGTGCATGAAAAATCATTTGGTCTACAAATGTGACAAATTTAAGGCCTTGTCTTTAGAAGCTAGATTCCAAATGGTTTCAAAACACAATCTGTGTCAAAATTGTCTGCGCCCTGGCCATCATTCTTCAAACTGCAAGCATAATGCTTGTAAATTCTGTAACAAAAGGCACAACTTACTATTACACAAACAATCATTTTATACTGACAATAGTCATCCACCTGCGGGTAACTTTAATGGAAATTCTACTCCTATGTCAACTCCTCAAGTAGCTATTCCTGCTCATACTTCAGCGCATCAAAAGGCGCCTCCTGATGTCGCGCCTATTCTCACTAGTCCTACTCATACTACTCAATCTCATCCTGTCTCACTCTCTGCTGTCACACCTGGACAGGTTCTTCTTTGTACTGCTGAAGTGGAATTAATTGATAAAAGGAAAAATGAAACTCACCTTGCTAAGGCTCTTCTGGATGTAGGAAGCCAATCTTCTTTCATATCTGAAAAAATTCAAAGAAAAATGAATCTTATGTGTTCTGAAACTGATCCGATTGCTATATCTGGAATCAATAATAGCTTGACTAAAACTACTAAAATTTGTAATGTTCAACTGAAGTCTCGAATAAATTCTTTCTCAATGAATGTTTCTTGTCTGGTCATTCCGGAGATCACTGGTCAACTGCCTAGTGTAGAAGTTAACACTTCTCATCTCAATCTTCCAATCTCTATAGAGCTAGCAGACCCTAGCTTCCACCGTCCTTCTGACATTCATATTTTGTTAGGAGCAGATGTCTTCTGGGACCTTGTAGGTTTCAATCAAATAAAATTGGGAAAAAATAAACCCATTCTTCAGGAATCCAAACTAGGTTGGCTTGTGTCTGGTCCTACAGGTCAAACATCTAGCACTGCTACTCGCTGCAACTTTTCTAGGGAAGTTCGGGAACCTCTGACTAAATTCTGGGAAGTAGAAGACATTCCATTCCCTCCAGCTGTACCAAAGCTTACTAAAGATGAAGAATATTGTGAAACTCACTTCATCGAAAATACTGTTCGACTAAATGATGGTCGCTTCTGTGTCAAGTTACCACTTCGTGAGGCCCCCGAGGATGCTCTAGGCGAGTCTTATCACATCGCCAAGAGGCGTTTTCTCAATCTTGAAAGGAAATTAAATAAATGTAATAAAATGAGTGACTATGCTGCCTTCATCAATGAGTATGAGAGGTTAGGCCATTTGACTGAAATAAACCGTCCCTTATTTGGATACTTCATACCTCATCATGCAGTGTTCCGTGCAGACAGTGAGACTACTCCCTTAAGAGTGGTCTTTGATGCTTCTTGTAAAACTACTTCTCAAAAGTCTTTAAATGACATTCAACTGGTAGGACCTGTGGTACAAGATGACTTATTCTCCATACTGCTGAGATTTCGTAAATATACCTTTGTAGTCACAGGTGACATTGAAAAAATGTATAGGCAGGTCCTTATTCATGAGTCTCAGCGGCACTTGCAACTAATTCTCTGGAGAGACAGTGAAAGCGAACCATTAAAAGTATTCCAGTTAAACACTGTCACATATGGGACGGCTTCTGCTCCTTACTTGAGCACCAGGTGTCTCAAACAATTGGCAGCGGAGTGTCAAGATGAAGTTGTTGCAAAAACACTCGGACATCACTTTTATGTAGATGACCTAAGCACGGGATCAAATTCTAAATCTGAACTAAAAGCCACCTTACAAGGTGTCATAGAAAAACTTTCTGAAGGTTGCTTTCTTCTTCGCAAATTTCGCACTAATTGTCCAGATATCTTTGACCAAATCACTACTACTACACAAGCCCAAGACTTCTGCAAAGAGTCCTCTGTGCTGGGACTGAAGTGGGCACCTAAAACAGACACTCTGCAATTTTCTGTAAATAATGATGTCATTACTAAAGTTACTAAACGCTCTATTTTGTCTAATTCTTGCAAAATCTTTGACCCCTTGGGTCTTCTCTCAGCTTGTACTATTTTTCACAAAATAATATTGCAAAAACTGTGGTTGCTAAAGACTGACTGGGATGATGCTGTCCCAGAAGACATAGAAAAGTCCTGGACTGAGTTCCATAACAACACTAAACACTTTTCCAATGTTCAGATACCAAGGTACATTCTCTGTAACTCTCCTACTAACATAGAAGCCCACTGTTTTACGGATGCATCACAGGATGCTTATGCTGCATGCATTTATTTAAAATCTACTAATGAGTCTGGTGATATTTCTGTGAATCTTCTCTGTGCTAAAACTAAAGTCGCTCCATTAAAGTCTGAAACAATACCTCGATTAGAACTACTGGGAGCCTTACTAGGTGCTCGCTTGCATGCAAAGGTTGTAGAAGCACTAAAATTAAACATCTGTCGGTCTGTCTTCTGGACTGATTCTACAATCATTTTAGGATGGTTGCATACTGATCCTAAAACACTTAAAACATATGTGTGTAACCGAATAGATGAAATCCGTGACTTAACTGATAAAAATGCATGGCGTCATGTGCGTTCAGCACTCAATCCTGCTGACATGGCATCAAGGGGCATCCAGCCTCATCTTCTTGGTAACAACAATTTCTGGTGGCATGGCCCAGCATTCCTATTAAAACCTGAAATTGACTGGCCGGTCTATAAATCTCCTCCTGAAGTGCTGCCTGAAACTAAGAAGGTCTTAACTATTCAAATTGCATCCAAACCAATCATACCATTTGAAAAATATTCCAAACTTCATAAACTACAAAGAATATTTGCCTATGTAATAAGGTTTATAAATAACATAAAAAAAACTTCTCTAAAATTGAATGGTGAACTCACTTACTCAGAATTAGACAACTCTCTCGTCATGCTAGCTCAAGCGTCTCAAAGGGAATCCTTTGCTAAGGACATAGCCTCACTAGAAACAAATAAATGTCTAAATCCAAAGTCCTCTATAATCTCACTCAATCCATTTGTGGAAAAAGGCATCCTACGCGTCGGCGGTAGGATAGGAAATGCAACTCATTGTTCTTATGATAAAAAATATCCTATTTTGCTGGATCGTAAGCACACTTTTACTAAACTATTATTTATAAAAGAGCATAACCGCCTTCTACATTGTGGTCCGAAATTATTACTTAATTCTATTCGCGATAAATTTTGGCCAATCGGTGGCATGATATTAGCTAATTCAACTGTAAGGAAATGCATCACTTGTCAAAGATTTCAATGTAAGGCTATGTCCCCACTAATGGGAAATCTACCACAACCGCGTGTAACTCCTACACTACCATTTGAAACTTGTGGCACGGACTTTGCTGGTCCATTCTTAATTATGAATAGAAAGGGCAGAGGAGCTAAGTCATCGAAATGCTATTTATGTATATTTGTTTGCTTTTCGACAAAGGCAGTACACTTGGAGGTTGTTAGCGACTTAAGCACAAACGCGTTTATTCTATGCCTTCGTAGATTTATCTCAAGGCGAGGCAAACCTAATACTATTTACTGCGATAATGGCAAGAATTTTGTTGGCGCAAACAATGAGCTGAACAGGCTGCTACAATCTAGTAAAGTGTCAGTCGGCAGCTTCGCGTGCAATGAAGGAATAACTTTTAAATTTTCACCTGTGTACGCCCCACATTTCGGTGGGATCTGGGAATCGGGCGTAAAGTCAGCCAAATTCCACCTTAAACGCATCGCTGGTAACACCAGCTTGACCTTCGAGGAGTTGTATACTTTGTTTTCACAAATTGAAGCAGTTATGAACTCGAGACCCCTAACTGCAATGTCAGCCGATCCTTCTGATCTAACTCCTATCACCCCTGGGCACTTCCTTGTGGGTCGACCACTGACCTCACTACCTTCACCTGTTACCGAGCGAGTCACCATCAGCCGGTACCAGCTGATCGAGCGCCTACGGCAGCACTTCTGGTCCCGTTGGACAAAGGACTATCTATCGACTCTACAGCAACGTGTCAAGTGGAAGGTGGACAAACCCAACGTCAGAATTGGGGACCTAGTACTTATCATGGACGATCAGCTACCGCCCATGAAGTGGCTTTTGGGACGGATCACTGCACTACACCCAGGTTCAGATGGTATTTGCAGAGTCGTCGATGTACTCACTAAAGGCGGAGTTATTAGAAGATCTGTGTCAAGAATCTGTGCTCTGGAGCTCCTTGAAAGACAAGCTTTCAATGGGGGGGAGCATGTTGCCACTGGCAACACTGCCTAGCGTTTTGACAGCGCTGAGGGACGAGGTGGGGAACGTCCGGCCGCCATCTTCCCTCGAAACACACTTACTACGGACGACTAACTAACAACATCTATCAAAATCATGTAATGTTATAATTTCTCTCTTTCAAAAAATAAGCCTCTCAAATAAAAGTTTGGGCAATTAATTAATCTTATTAGTGCTACAAACAAGAAGCTATGATTTATTTTCAAAAATTTGAAAAGTTTTTTGGCGCTGGTGAAACTTGCACTATCTCTACTTACAGCAGTTTCGCTATCCCACGTCGATTTGTTTTGTTCTACTCGTAATGTACCTTTTTTTTTATTAGCCTGTTTTGGTGTCCCACTGCTGGGCAAAGGCCTCTCCTCTCTTGCTCCATTCTTGCCTATTCAACGCGAGCTACCTTAAATTCCATAAATTGAATATTTTAGGTACCTAGTTCTTTGGTAACTCCATTCCATTCCATTTGTTATAAATAGGTATGTTTGTATTGCAAGTTTTATATTTAGTATTTTACCTGTTGGTAAACCATAATAAATAAACTTTATCATTTACACTTACAAAAACATTTTTATTAGTAATAAAACACATTTTCAGTTCAAAAAAACTTGTTTTTCTTTACTGGTGGCATTACTTAAAAAAACATTTCAACTCGTATCACAATCTATTAGTAATAAACTATAGCAGTAAAAGTTCGGATCCCTAAAAATACATAGATAAAGGTACACATAAAAGACATCCAAATACTCCGAAGGTTCATTATTCCAAACACCATTGATCAGCCTATGGAATGAAAACTTTTTCTTGTACTTTGTATGACTCTGGGTATGTGGCAGAATATCAGTGTTTTGCTCAATGAGCAATGTTGACCACTAAGCTATGGCCCTTTTGTACTACCGAAGCGCACACAAACAACATCAAATGTTTATCTACTTTTAAGTTTGGACAGATTTTTTGCATTTCGGCAATCTTGATTGTGTGTTTGCAGTACCAAATAAACGATTTATCTATCTATCTATCTATCCTTGTTTGACCCATGTCTTATTGCAGTTGAGTTTCCACGTCACAAGCCCGTCGGTCGGAGGTAGGGTCTCCCGATCACATCTGCGGGTAGCTTGCAGTCTTTCCAGGGCACTGACCTTATCGTGAACGGCCCGTCTCCAGCCAGGGTTACTGAAACAGGAGTTCATAGACTTTATGACATACTTCTTAAAAGAGGATATATACAAACTACTGGCTATAATTCGCTTTTATTGCGTGTCATATTTATTTCTAATGGAAAAGCACACGTTACCATCAACAGTAACAAGTGCTATATGTCTCCGATATATCTGATGACGACACGTGCTGGCTGATTTTTAAGGTGATTCAGATTTTTTTTTGATATTGAATGATACCTATCTGAATAAATCTGTTTTGATAGTAAGAAGTGGCGCCATTTAAAATATTTCTTATTTATGGATTAATTAAATAGGTGTGACTTTTACCTATTAGCTATTAATGCGTAAAAATCGATGATAAAGATCAGGGATTGTTAGAACCAATAGAATAAAATCACTGCCATGAGTAATCATTTGATATTAGGTACTATCTAACTTGATCTTAAACTTTATTGATACCTTCTAATGAAAACAACACCAATAATATCTAGGGTTGATTGATCACCGATAACTCAAATGAAATAATTGCCTGTGTCATTTCAACCGTAGGACGTCCACTGCTGGACATAGGCCTCCCATCATCATTGATACCGTAATCAATGTATCAATGATGATACCCAATCATTACGGTTGGAAGCGACTTGCATCCACCCTGAACCTGCGGCCTTCACCAAATCGTCCGTCCATCTCGTTGGATGATCTTGATTGAAAATAGCACTGTGTAAAGCGAGCATGATCGAATCATAAGTGAGGAGATCCACAGTGGAACCGAAGTGACGGTGACGGGCAGGGCACATGACTCGTTTCTACTCGCCTTAAGAAGTCACATTTCCCATTTCGAAACTTGGCGAATGGAATGATGGAAACCATTAAGAGACTCACTCGTGACTCCTGCGGCAAGCCTGATGTGGTTCCGGCCGTCGTGGTACGTCAGCGGCCAGTTGTCATCAACAGTAGCCACTGTCAACGTGCTCTGCGTCTCCTGGATGTCCAGGGTTAAGTTGGCACCGAGGTAGTTTAGACCTGGGAAAATACTGTCCATCACACCAGTGCCTGGTCAGAATTTAAATGGCCCAAAACAAAGGAATTTGTAGATGTAAAAGTAATAATATTGTAATTATTAAACTTCTATCTCTCCCTAGGTTTGGGTTGCTCCAAGCTGCTATAAAGATAATGTTAAACCAGCTGTCAAATTACTTAAGCCTTAAGCCTTCTGAAATCCGAAATATAATTTGAGATGGGTTCCAGCGGTGTGGTTTGGGGAAAATTTGCATCTTTGTTAGGTTTTCGTAGTTGCTTGGGGATTTGAAGCGTTTCAACCGCTGTATCCCGTGGCTAAAAATAATGGCTACGACCACGAGAGCATGCCACGAATGAATGTAGGTACCTCTAAACCCACCATTCGTTAGTTCACATCTATGCAATTTTTATCGTGCAATTTTTATTGTTTACTTTTATATTAGCGGGAATGAAAGGGTACAATACGAAGTTCAAAAATCGAATTTCGTAGTATAGGCCGGTTGCCTACATACTTTTTTCCAATGCATCTGTTTAAGATCCAGAAGCAAAGTTTCGCGTAGTTCTTTATGTAGCTTAATTTACCCAAAACGAAACATATTCCGTAGATAAAAAAAAGAACAAAATTAAGATGACAACAAGGCGAGCCCGAAGAACATCTTAACGTGAGGTTACCTCTGATAGTAAACCCGGAGGTATCCGGAGGCAGTTGAGGCTTGTCTATCAGCAGATGGTCGAGGTGTATCCGCACGCCGCCGTAGCCAAAGAAGAGGGCTTGGAGGAAACCTCCCATCCCGGTGAAGAAGTTCGTTGCACCAATCTTGGGGCGACGGAGCTCGCTCCATACCTGTGGATTAGTAGTGTCACGACCATTGAAAATATTTCAACGACAGATTATGGTTATGGTCTTTGAGACGCTAAGCTTTCAAAGGGCATGTCTTTAACTCTTAGGTACTGTTCTGTCTGAGACGTAAAAAATTACTGCCAATATTCAATGACACTGTATTAATTAACATAGTATCCTACGTGTGTTATGTTTGTCACTTGTCCTACTTTTATCAATAACGGACTTTAATCAAAGCTACCGTTGAACATGGTTCCTCGATCAATAGATGTTCCATTGTGTATCCCTCGACTCGTCTTAGCTGTAACTATGACAATGATTAGATTATACTTCATGATATTCCATGTTGTGTTTTCTGACTCGTCTCAAACCCTAGCTGAGCCTATTGGCTAAGGTTACGAGCTTTTAAATACCTTGAAAGGCTTTCAAACATAATTCTCATATCTTCTAAACATATCACCTAGTCCACCCAGTTTTCCCGCGGTGTAGGCCCCACGGTGTACTAACCTCTCATGCCTTACCTTAACTAAGCCAATAGGACATTTAAATACCTTGAATGGCTCTCTAACATAATCCTCGTAGCTCTTGTTGAACATGGCATTGGCCTGCCCTGTGTCTCCGAGCTGCAAATGTCCCACTGTGTGCATACTCCACGTCATTGCTGGCCCGCTACCCCGAGTTACGCCTTCGTAGTATGACAAGTCGTTGGCTCGCGTTGACCTAGGATCAAAAACTTTTATTAATTAAATAGAAAAACAAAGCTGAGCTGTTATCTTTCTCAATTACGTCTGTGAGCATTTTTTTGAGATGACTATAATTTCATTGCACGTTGATAAATAAAATTCTTCATCTAGTTGCAGATCGAACACGAAAATGTTCTATGGCTGTTAAAGTTGTCCCACCCCCAGCTACACCCTGGATAGAAGTTGTTAGAGCCTCTTTTAATAAAATGAGGACAATTCTATGGTGGCGTCAACTGAATAAAGCTCCGAGTTACCTTTATATGTAAGGTACATCTACGGTTGTGAAGCGTGGACTGTGAGTCTAAAAGAAGACACAAGACGCTTGCAAGCATTTGAGATGTGGTGCTACCGTTCCATGTTGCGTATTAGTTGGACCCAGAAGGTCAGAAATGAAACCGTGGTCCAGCGCGTACATAATGTCCTGGGAAATGATGCCGTCTATCAAAAGGCGCAAGATAAAGCATCTCTTTCACGTGCTCAGGAACAATAGATACTCGCTGCTGCAATTGATAATGATGGGAAAATGGAGGGAAAGAGACGCGCTAGGCGAAGGAAAAAAATCGTGGCTGCGGAACATCTGGGAGTGAACAGGCATCGTCTCCGTCGAAAAGTTGTTCCGGGAGGCTACCAATAGAGAAGGTACAAAAAGCTGACGGCCAACCTTAAGAAATGAAGAGGCAAAAGAAGAAATCCCAGACAAGGTGAACATTGTGACAGTGGTCAATATCCAAACGCACAAGTTTAACAAGTTAGATATGAAGTATCTTTTTACATTTTTTATTTTTTTCAACTTCTTTTTTTTATTACCTTTACGGTCATCCCGTGAAACTACTACTAAGATACTTCATATCTAATATCTAACTTGTTAAAAAGTTGGCTCAGTAGCGCCATCTCTTGTCCGGGTGAGCCGGTAGTTCCGAAACTTCCGAAGGAGTGTTGAAGTCTCTCGTTGAGGGTATAACATAGATGCGCGCTGTATCACTGCATAAGGTGATTATTTAACAGATTGAAAAGTACGATGTATGAGAAAAATTCGTGTCTTAACTCTAGACCAGTGGTGGTGTAGTGGTATGGCACACGGCACGGAATGCTGAAGACCTGGGTTCGATTCCCAGCATTGGTCTTTTTAAGTTTAAGTTTGCGTTATGCTTTAAGAATCTGGTGGTTAAAGGGTACATACGTATTCATGGGATACTGTAACGGGAATCCCAGCAGCACGGCATCAGCTTGCTTGATCTGTTCCCCGCGGCTGTAGCCAGAGAACTGGGGGTGATAGTCCAACTCCTCGTCGTAGGGAAGGGAGAGGCTCCAGGCTATGTCTGCCCAGGACTCAGGGTCCTTGGCCAGGAAGTAAGCCTTGCAAAGGCAAGCTACGTATCTGGAATAAATTGTTGGGATAATAAGAGTGGTGTAGGAACTTTACTTCGGGAATACCTATTTATAGTGGAAATATGCTAAGGTAAATACGGTGTGAAATAAAGAATTGGTGAATGAGATTGCCTTACCCAGTCAGTCACTGAAATGTTAATTAACATAACGAAATTCAAAATGATTTCTTAAATAATTGATAGATGTAGGCTTTGTTTTGCAAACATATTGTAGTTCAAGAGTTTTTGGCATGTCTTTGGAGGACTGAATTAAAGTTAATGGTATTTTATATGTGTCACCATCTTATACCGTTTGATGGAAAGAAATAGTGAATGCGATAGCAAGCGCCCGCGCGTTAGACAATACGGCCTCTGGTTCAAACCAGGAAAAACAGCTTTTGTTATTTCGAAGTAAATATAGGTACTTACTGTGCTAAGTACAGTGAATAACCAGCGACGACGTTGGTGAACACGGAGTTCGTTATACTGCGATGATCTTCGTCTGGGCCCATAACGTCTACAAGAACAAAGGTCAATATCAACCAATCCCAAACATGACATATAAATAAATGTACTTATGAATTAAAATATTTACTACTACAACTAGGTAGGTAGGTAGGACTAACTCACTTTCAATATCGTAAAGTCCAGTCGTGTAGTTGATGACAGCCCGAGACGCCCAGAAGTCAGCGATGTGTGTTACTAAAGAACAACCACCGTGCTGTAAATAAGAGGACGTACGTAAATGCATCGTAACACGTCGTTTCCTATAATTTAATTACGCAAAAACAACGTTAGATATAAAATATATGGCATCGTACAGTAGGTTAAGTTAGTTTAGTAACAAATCTGAGAATAATACTATTTCAGCTTTATACTTTATAGCAAATGAAAATTATGGAAAAATGATACACTATTGCATGTGCAAATGTTAATTTATTATAATCATGAAGATAAGACATCGTAATAGAACAATCACATACACGAACTTATATCTCATGTGAGATGCCACAAGTCATAGGGAAATTATTGCCATCGACATTTCCTGTCTGGATACTAGACAGCATCTATTCAGTTAACCGCAGCTTTTGTTACGTGTAGTAAAATATTGCAGGCCCGTTGAAAAAATTGGGCGTTGTTTACCGCATCGACTGTGTATTTGTCGACTTCTAACATGCATTGTCATTTTTTATTAATTCCAACTCAGGAAGCAGTGGCGTAGCTACCGTAGGGCAAGCGGGGCAGTGCACCGGGGCCTCCAAGCTCAGGGGGCCCCTTGAACTCTGACTTACAAACTATAAACGCGGACCTATGAGAAACGCGGCTATAAAACGCTACTAGTGAATTTACAAGCGCGCGAGTCTAGTGAATTTAAAGTGCATTCATCCTTCCCGTCTTATCATGTAAACAAACACGGGTTGGGGCCCTAGTTTATTTTTTGCCCTAGGGCCTTTGGTTAACTAGCTACGCCACTGGCAGGAAGTAGGTACCTACTTTGAACAATCATTCACCTCTCCATAGCTTCCTATTAACATCGTTAATCTCGATCTACCAACAAAAACCTAACCTAAGCTTTGCTTAGTTTGGGACTAGGTCGATTTGTGTAAAATTGTCCCCTAATATTTATTTATTATTTTATTTTAAATCGTCAAGTACCTTTAGCCAGTCCTCGTTTCTAGTGGTTGCTAGATACTGCCGCGCCGCAAAAGCGATACAGCCAGAGATGTGTTGTTCATACTCGGCCACATCTGGACAGCAGGGCTGCGTCACTTCGATACCTGTGTAGGCACTCTCCCAAGGGTATCTGGTGATATAAAAGAACCAAATCACTAAATAGTATCAAAAGCGGCACGCATGGTTCTGTTGTGGACATGAAGCAAGCTAAGACCGGCTTGCGCGGACCTGGGTTGGCTACTTAACTCCGAGTTAACTGCTAACCCAGGGTTAACAAGTGTGGAAATGTATGGAACTGTCATTCTTAACCCAGGGTTACCGATTTAATTTTTTAACTCTGAACTGTGCAAGTGGCCCTAAGTGTCCTTTTCTAGCTGGTAGTCTGCGCAGAAACGAATACTTTATATCCACGATATCCATGTATTTCAAGCTTCCAAAAAAGAGAAAGATTCAGCTGTGATGAGAAAGACTGTACCGTACTAGGAGAAAGTCCACATGCCGTGTCTTATCAAACTTAAATATTGACAAACGCATAATTAAGTTGATATGATGGAGCAATCTTCTCTATATATGAATTGAGTTCAATTGGTCATCATTGCTCGATGGCTAACAGCGACTAACATTGGCTATAGGTACATCGGCTGACATTGGCACAAGCCCATAAAGGCAACCATTAACTATGAATAATGAGAGTAAGCAATAGTAATAATCGTTTTTAGGATTTTGGGCTTGATGAAAAATATAAGCCTGATCTACAACTAGGTAAATAGTTGTTGTTTGTTGTTTAATACAACAAGGTACAAGGTTGGGTTGTCAAAGCGAAAAAAAAACGTTGAGCAATACGGATTTGTTGAAACACGAAATGGAAGAAAAAATAGAACCTGCAAATGGAGTTTTGGCAAGAGTGAGTTATTTTCTTAATCTGGATCCGCAAATCTTTGTACTATGATTATAGAGTTTTTTTGCCAGTTTGCAATAGTGTCCTACTGGCAAAGACCTCTACTCTGAACTTCTAGCTCGCCCTAACTTTATCTTTTCGCAACAGAGGTTTTATTTTATGTTATTTAGGTACCTGTTGCCTTTATGCCCAGTAGTCTTCGCGAGTTCTGCGGCCACGTAAGCGGTGTCCAGTCGATACTGAAGCAACTTCTGCGCGTATTGAGGATACAGGAGGAGGATGGAAGGAAACATCCATATCTCCGTGTCCCAGAAGTTGTGACCTAGAATTTATAGTTAAATGAAAAGATAAATTTAAAGGCAATATACGACTCCAAAACTATAAGAAAACTTAGAAATCGTGCCAACATTATACCTATTGGTGTGATTTTCGGGAAGCATATTAAGTCTCAAGTAAGCAATGAGCAACAAGTACAAAAACATTTAATTAATTGCTAATAAATGGTAAGTAGTAAGTAGTGGTTATATCTTGCGAAAGCGATCATGCTCGTTGTATTGTAGTAGAGTCGCTTTGAGAACGAACTCTTTCAGAGATAGACGAGTTTGTGCTACGTAATTAATTATCTATGATCTATCTATCTAATCTAATATCGTTAAACGAGGAATTCTTGTATATTTATTTATTTCGGGGATATCCAAAACGACACTAACGATTTTGATGACATTTGTAGTGAGGGTTTTCGAGAGCGAACAATTGATCTGGCTCGGTTTACGAAAAATGCGAGTTTTCGAGTTATATGAAATGAAATGAAATGAATTAAAATGAAATGAAATGAAATGAAATATGTTTATTTGCCTTAAATGTAGTACAATTAATGGTGGTAAAAAAAAATCCCAGTTTCGTACATTTAAGCTTCATAAGCCATGCAAATATTGAAATGTGATTCATGCAACCATGCTATTTCTTCTACTGTTCTAATAATAACTAACAACAATAACACAAATGCCTTTAAGAATCTATCTATGTATTATACAAGAATTCCTTCAAAGAGTAGAAACATTTTTTGTGAAGCCAATAGATTAGCTGAGTTTTGAAGGAAGTCAATGGGAGTATTTTTATGGTATCCGGTAAATTATTGTAGATTTTTATGCACATAGCGTAACTATTTTTCCTTTTCATTGTTGTATGCATCCTTGGTAAAACTAATCGATCGGGATACCTTGTGTTAAACGAAACTATGTCAACTTTCTTTTTAAACATTTCAATATGCATTTTTACAAAAAGACAAGCTTCGTAAATGTAAACAGAGTATACAGTAAGAATACCATATTCTTGAAACCAAGGTCTACATGATGTTCGTCGACTAACGTTACTTATTGCTCTTATACACTGTTTTTGTGCGATAAATGCTCGATTAACTTGTTCAGAGTTACCCCAAAGCAAAATTCCATATCGTAAATTAGAAGCTACATAACCATGATATGCCTTTAACGCTGTCTTAATATTGGTTATCCTAGCTAAGCGCCACAAGGCATAAGCAAATCTATTTATTTTTGAGCAAACTTTATCAACATGCAATTTCCAAGAACAGTAGTTGTCCAGGACAAATCCTAAGAAAGTCGTATTGTCACTTTCAGCTAGAATTTCATTATTGTGAATAATTTTAAGTGGTACTTTTTTACTTCCTTTGTTTATGAATTGCATGTATTTTGTTTTGCTTAGATTAATCTTTAAATTATTATCTTTAAGCCATTGCAATATGTCAGTTATAGTATTATTAATAACATTATTATAATCCTGTTTTTTATCATCATAAATAATAATTGATATGTCATCCGCAAATAAAGTACATTCAAATCTTGTAATTAAAGGTAAATCATTGATATATAACAAGAATAGCAATGGTCCTAGTATGCTTCCCTGGGGTACACCAACCCTTTTAACTTTAGCCGTCGATCTATACACTCTTTCCATCATAGCCCGAGAGAAGCTCGATCGTCTCAGTACTGTTTTTATTTAAGTGAAAGAAGTAAGATAGATAGATTACATTAGGACATGTGTTGCATATACCTACGTAACTGTCTTGCACGAGTGGTTACGTCCACAGATCAAAAGCAAATACATTATGTGAAGCATGTGGGAATAGTATGATCAAGGTTACAGGAAAATTGGAAAAATTACCTTCATAGTCTTCGAAAGTGCCACCCCTGGCGAGACCAGTAGGGCTGAGTCCGAAGAATCGCTCCTGGGGCTGATTGGTGGACTCAGACGGCAGCGAGCTCAGGAAGTAGTACCAGATGCCGTTCACTATCTTTGACTGGAATTTAAAGTAATAATCTCTTTGAGTGTAGTCCAAAGAAATGGTCTACCAGGTTTGACTAAAGCTTATGTGAGATCTAAATATCGCAAAGGTTGACTTTTCTGAGTAAAGTCATTTGGGGGTAGTTGCAATAGAGAGATCTCTCTCCAGGCAGATGTTATGCCTGGGTACCGAAGTCCATTGGATGAAAGTTGGAAGTTGTATTTATGCAGCTGAGTTAAGAAACTTCGATAGTGCGATGCAGGATTGTAGTAATTAGTTTCTTATGTGATGACTAGATGGCGCTAGTAGTCGCTACAGACATTAGTCACAGTCATCGTCATATCATACTCACCAATTTCAGGTTGCCTTCGATGGTCATGCTTGACTGATCGTACAGTTTATGCCACTCTCGAACATGCTTCTGGTACAGCGCTTCTCCTTCCTCCTGCAATACTATGTTGACTTTACTAATTAGATCAATCAAAAGAACAATCAATCAATTCAATCAATCAATCAATTGATCTTTGGAATCACGATTAGGTACTTACCATAAGTTTATCTTTGCACTACTTTCTATTACTTTTCATGGGGGTTATACGAATACAGTACACACCTACGCACGCTTATAAGCTTCTGCATACATAAGATTCTGTCACATAACTAATAAATAAATATAAATTCACGGGACAATTCAAACCAATTGACCTATTCCCAAAGTAAGCTAAGCAAAGCTTGTGTTATGGGTACTATACAACGGATAGACATACTAATATAGATAAATGCATACTTAAATACATATTAAACACTCAAGACATTCTAAACATTCGTATTTTTCATACAAATATCTGCCCCGACACGGGAACCGAACCCGGGACCTCAAGCTTCATAGTCAGGTTCTCTAACCACTAGGCCATCTGCTCGTCTACTACATAAATGCGTTTCACGCAACTGAACATTTTCCGGATCCGTAGCAGAATTTCTAAAGATAAAACTTCGAAAATCGCAATGTCTAATGTACGAAATTCCTAAAGATGCATTGCCAAAATTAGGGCGATCAAAATTACGCGACTCACAACTCAAAAAATTACGTTCTCCTGGTTCCACCCTAAAGAAACACTTAACACCAACCTTTAACCAGTTCCTGTCTAGCTTTTGTTTTATTATTATCCACAGTCATAGCAAATGTGAACACTCTGCCTCCATGCTGAGGCACTACCAAGTGGTCAGGCACTGACGTCCAGTAGGCACACACTTCGACCGGCAATGGCTGGTAGACCAAATCTTCAGACTCCTTGGTCTTCCCACAAGCTGACCAGACGATCCGTTCGTCAAGTTTTTCAGGAATTGGTGTTTCGAAGACAATGTCGTCGCTGGTTGGTCCAGGCATAAGAGTAATTGCTATCCAGATGTCGTGATGGGTTAAGTTTGGATCTGAAATGGACGCCTGTTTGAAATTAAATAGCAAAACGTGTTTGGTGTTGGGTGATTTGATTAGGCGTTAGTAAAATCAGAAGTAATAACATGGATTACCAAAATCTTTAAAAGATTTGCAAACGAAGTGCCTAAGTTACTATTATTACGATACTAGCCTCTACCCGTGGCTCCGCTTACGTATAAGTGAAAAGCTTAAGTAAAGGACCTGTCCTGTTGTATGTAGTAGTAACGTGTCCGTAGAAACAAATTGACGTTCCAAATTTGAAAAATGACTTAAGCCCGCGCGGGCGTGGACTCATTCAAACGGTTTAGCTATACATACAACAGGTCCTTTACTTAATACTATACACCATTAGAGATCTCTCTAACGTGGCTTTTCTTTCTTTCTTAGCTTATTATGTGTATTTCTTTGTTTAGCTTAAACTTACGTACATAAACTCAATTGTCTAGAATAAAAATGGGAATAAATGAACATAGATGCGCGTTTCGTAGAACAGTACCTACCAAAAACAAAGCTGCTGATACTAAAACATTCAAAATGTTAGGATATATACCTAAATGAATTTGAAAATTGAAGCGGTCTCATTGATCATTCGTTCAGCTTCTTCATTTATTGGTGCTGGTGGAAAAAAAAACTGCAATGTATACCAATATAATATGACAAAATGACGCACCGGCATAGGGCTTCGAGTAAACTTCAATTTGATTCACGATAGCTCTTGTATAGAACCTGTGTGCGTATATCCTCTGCGTTACCATGGACCTCTCACGATCAACTGTCACTTTGAACACGCCGTCTTTCGTGTTCAGACTGTAGACCGGGGCGAAAGGGCGGCGAGTTAGAGTCGAGTTGAGTCTGATGTTCGCCCACGCTGGAATGCGAGCTCGATGGCTTTCGCCTTTGCGGCCATTGTAGAGGCCGTTAAGGTATACCGTGTCGCTGAAGATGTTGGTTGCTATGTGGCCATTGCCGATAGATGGCATGAAGCGGGCTTCCGTAGGGAGGCTGGAAAGAAAGCGTGTTTTTTTTCTCGAAATGGCTTCTTAGAATTGGACAGTCTCTCTAATATAAGTAAGTACATTGAAAACAAAGAACTTCAGCTAAAAATTTACATCTTTCTCGTAAACATCATCATCATCATCATTTTCTTACATCTTTTTGTAGGCAAGATACAGTCAAGGAAACTGAATCGCGTACCAGGGTGGAACCTTTTCACAACCAATTTCACGATGATTTCTTTGACAGATGTATGGACTGTCAACATGACATTTGCAATGAAAAGGGTTCACTCTAGTACGTGATTCAGTTTCCTTGACTGTATCTTGACTACAAAAAGATGTGTTCACGAAACAAGTCGATATTTGAGCTATCAAACAGAATTAAAACTAAGTAATAAATGTTTTATTAGGCGTTACTTTTGGTACTGAGTGACAATTAATTATCGATAGTCGATAAAAGACAATGGTCAATGTCAATACCTCTTAACCAATGATTTTTGCTATGAAAATTCCATCACTTGGTCCTGAACAATGAACTAAAAATGTATCTAATCTAATACCTTTAAACAAGCAATTCTTGTATATTTTTTTATATATAATCAGAATCTCAGAAACGGCTCCAACGATTTCGATGAAATTTGGTATGTGGGGGTTTTCGGGGATGAAAATATTGATCTAGCTTGGTCTTATTTCTGGGAAAACGCTTGGTACCGAATTTCAGCCCGAGCGGAAACCAGTCGCCCAGGTACTACATTTAAAAAGTAAATTCCTGACTGATTGATTGCAGGACATCCTAACCTAACACAGTTTTACTACCTAAAAGGAAGTCCCCAATCACATCACAGCAGGCATTGTACTTCTTTAACAAGGAAAATAAAACAATTTTCATTTTCATTGATTGACTGACTCACTCAATGACTCCCTGTCTTACTGACTGACTGAACCATGTCTGACTGACTAGGAAAATATATAAAATAAGTACTTATCAAGAAGAATACGATGAAAATTAAGGACTTCAAATGATATGAGGGCACCACTTTTTTGCAATCTACTAAGGTAGCACATTGCTAACAGCATTGTAAGTTTACAAGCAGTTGCTTGAATAAGACAATATTTCTTATGAAGTCTGAATTCGTTCCTTTTCATTCCGTTTTCATTCGTCATAATTATTACTTATGACATAATTTGCATTTGATTCATATCATAACTGTTAAGACGAATGTGGAAAAACCTGCAATTTAATCTCTAAGAAAGAATTTTATTATGATTCTTTATTTAGATAAGATTACACCAAACAACAAACATCAAAATTACACCATTGCATAAATGTTTTTGAAACTAACAACCAACTATTACATGTGTAAAGACATGTCTTTGCTACCGGTAAAATTGTATAATGATACATTTTAACCCTGTAATTTAGGTACTAGAAAGTTCTACGCTGTAGGTGTTTGCTAATACGTTGTCGAAAGGCGCTTCTAAAGGTTTTATACCACGAAATTTGATTTTCGAACTTCGTATCGTTCCGTTCCATTCACACTAATAGTACTAAACAGAAGAGTGAAAGTAACGACATGATACGAAATTCGAATTTCGATTTTCGTAGTAGCCCCCTGTATTTTTGTAACAACTGCACAGAATTTTATAACTTTGAATCCCGACGGGTTGGCATTTATTGCCAATAAAATACCTTAATTTGAAAGTCTTTTATTGAGATGAAACTGCTATAGAACTTAAATGTCGCCAGGTAGCTGGTGTTTGTATTCAAAACTTTTTTAAATTTAATGCATTTAGGTTTAATACTGAAACGTGATTTGAAACGAAACATCGCAACTATAAGTGCAGCGGTTCTTTTAACGCTTGTAATTTGTTTTGGTTGAAACAAAACGTCGTTATAATGAGAACTATGCACTTAATGCATTCTATATCGATGACTTAATGGGTACTGTCGGCCAAGAAAGTAGTCTACCAGTTTTGACAAAAGTTTATGTGAGATCTAAATATCGCTAAAGCTATAATTTCTAACTGAGTGAAGTCATTAGTCACTGTCATCATATTTTTGCGAAGGAAAATCGACCTCGTTGTATCATGACGTGCGAATGAACTTCAACCGTAGGGTGGTAGACCATATTTTTGGCCGACTGTACCTACCTAGTACCTACTAGGTAACTGATTTAGATAGAGATACATACTTAAATACATATTAAACACTCAAAACATTCGTATTTTTCGTATCTGCGCCGACTGGGGATCGAACCTGGGACCTCAAGCATTGCAGTCAGGTTCTCTAACCACTAAACTGTCAGTCAATTGAAATTGCAAACAATGTAAACAAACAAACCTTGTATTTAAAATGTGTTTAATTACCATTTTCCCTCATCAAATACTGCTAAATCCATGTGTTATTTAATCAATACTTACCACAACACCTAAACCATTAAAACAATAAACAAGTGCTAGAATATGGATATTTCATTAAATGGTTTATTCACATTGTAACAATATTGTTATATGTTTTTTATTTATGCGGCTAAGGGGCTCTTTCACCACCCATTGATTAATTTTAACTGACGGATAAATGTGATGCCGTCTCCGTCTATTCAAACAAAACAAACAGAGACGGCATCACATATTTATCCGTCAAATAAATTTGTTCAATGGATGGTGAAACAGGGGGTAAAGCTACAAAGCCACACAAGGCACAAAGTGGGCAGCTGTTTTTGATCTTGACGGGCCGATGATTATGATACATTCCTGAAAGTGACTCACTTGTCCATTATCATTAGCTTTTTCAATGTTATTATCATTTTAACTATAATAC